>CM063501.1:31105773-31115773 GCA_032207245.1 Pardosa pseudoannulata | reverse complement strand
TTTCCAAATAAAGTTTTAGAACCACTACTGTAAATAAACGCATTCATAAAGAATGTCAACTAAACTTCGGGTGCTGCAGAATGTTATTGAATATGATAGTATATTAACAACACAGAAATCTTGTTATAAATATTATGTTCATTCTTTTGTCATTGAACCTCAGCATAAAGATGCTGAATTCCATTACTTTCCTACCACATGAGTCAAATGTCTTTATGTTATGGACATGTATACTTTTAATGTTTTTACTGTAAAAATGTATTGGAAAAATATTTTTATTCCTTAAACTTGGTTTTTTATAAATGTTTTCATGATATGCTGCAAAGCATTTTTTATTACATACACGATTTTACGCTTCCTTTCATTGTATAAAAAAGTGGTTCCTTTTATAATGTACTGGAGTACCAAGAAATGGTGAAAATGGAATTTTTTTGCAGTCATAAAGAAATCAATTTGAATTCAATAAAGAAATCAATTTTTATTTTTATATATCATGTTAACTTAAACTAAATAAGACATACTAAAAGTTTATGATAGTTATATGTTATAGAAACGTTCAATTACTTAAAGAAGTTGTGACATTATTAAAGGCTTAAATTATTTTTGATTCTTGAAAAAACTCAAAAAAATATGTTGTTTCACTGGAATTTTACTTGCAGAGGTTGTCATTCCACGGGATATAAATTGAGAAGAAGAAATTTTAGTTCTTAAGTGAAAATTTAAAAACTACAACAAATCGTACTCATTTACATAAGTAAAACACACAAACGGACACATTTACATATCCCCTATATAATAATAGCCTAAGTTATCTGCAAGTCTGTCCTCAATTTTATGAAGCGGTTGGACCTGGAATGGATACAAGCATCCATAGTTAGCAAAATTCAAAGAGAGTAATGCTTATCTTCTCCTAAACGATCGATCCGATTCTAAAATAAATTGGTATAAATAGACTTCCTATCACAGCGAAAAATACAGCCTTCTTTAAAACGTTCGAAATCCATCCCTTCCCCTCTTTTCGAGCTTTTAATGCCAATATTTCAACTCCTATTTTCCCCGGTTAAGAGCAGGCGATTAAATTCATCAATTTATCCCATAATAAATAGGTAAAAATAACATTTTTCTAGCATTATGACGTCATTCCTTTAACCATCTCATTGAATCATTTCTTGTTTTAAATTATTTAAATTATGCCTTATTTTCATACGTTTTATCATTGAACTTAGATATTAAGTAAATAAGGCAATTTGTCGCAACGTCACGACCTACTATAATGCCCTTACCATTCATTTTCACAGGTTTAACAACCAATAGACAAACAATAAACTGCCCTTCCGTTTGAAACGAAAGCCTGAATTGTCATAAATTGAGAATTTGCCCTATTACGTGAAATCGCCTTATAATTTTCTTTTCTATTTGGCTTCATTAATAGATTAGGTACATGTGTGATCATTTTAAATTGGGTCATCGATTATTTTTTGTATCAAGATAATTCTCAGCCAAAAAACAAACCATTTTTTTTACCTGCCTCATAAAGTACTTTACAATTTTGGAAAATTAAAATTTTACTGATCCCGTCATGTGATGGGCTATATGGTAGTAGGGATAATATCAAGATACAGTATAGATTCTCATTGGAGGGATTTGAAAATTTTGCCTTTTTTTAGTTTGCGGAGATTTATTCAGATGCAAGACTCATTATAAATTTGTTTCCACATTTTAAATTGCTGCTAAATTAAAAAATTTTTGAAAAAGTATTTTTTTTTAAATATTTTTATTATTACTTTTGGGATTATTAACCTTCTTGTGTATTTATGCCATTTTGCTAAAATTTTGGTCGCCAACAGCAGTCAAATGAGGATCTATATTGTATCTCTTTTTAACTTAAACTTAAGTTATATTAAAGTATAATTGTATTGAAAGGATTATCAAAAATTAAACAGAATATATACGAATTATTCTTACATTCACTGAAAACTTAATCGCTTATATAGCCAAAACTATTAATACAGTGTAGGAAATGACAACTGTAAAATAGTTTTTATTTTACAGTTGGCTTGGTTGAAAAACAGGGTGCCCCCGCCAACTTGGCGATAAAGCTCTGAACATAGTAACCTAACATTATCTCATGATCTCGCCGTATCCAAACAATCTGTATCTATATTTAAATTTATATTATATTTGTATCCAGCTTTTCTTGTGTAACCCATTTCTTAGATATTAAACTCCAATAATGCTTAAAAATATTACGTATAATGAATAATTAAAGGTTCACTATGAATAATTTTAATAATTTGCAGCTGTTGACTTTGTAAACTGTTAATGAATTAATTGCTCATAAATGTAAATGTCTGTTTTCTCAGTGATTTTGGTTAATTAAGAAAATGTATATAATTATATTACAATGGCTCAATCTACACTAATTAAAGTTGCCCAAGTAGCAAGGGATTCAATGTTGTTCGGATGAAATACCTTTACGTTGTAATCATCACCAATAATTTCACCAAAATTTTCCAAGGGGTACCCTATTCTTAAGTAGTACCGTAAAAAAATTGATAGACCATACAGTGTGTATAAATATTGAAGAGAATTTTTTTTCTCGCCGAGATAAAAAGAGAAAAATTAATTTTCTTAAAAAGTATAAATGAAGTAAAAAAAAAATTACATCTTTCGACTTAAAAGAAATAATATATTAAACCGCGGTTAATGCGAAGAGCATCACACACATACGTTCTTATATTTGGTTTAATCAACGTGCAAATAATATTTTAATCAAGTTAATATCTCATAGTTGCCATTTCTAAAATGAAAACTTATTTATTCCCTGTAACTAAGTACATCATTTGCCTATTTTTTTCAATCGCGCATAAATATTTTAAATAAAAGACCAGTTTCAAATAACAAAACCTATAACCATACATTAATTTTTATTTAAGATATGGCAACTGCGAAATAAAAACAAATTACATAGAACTTATCGAGATATTAATTACTGAATATAAATATCTCGCTAAGATAATAAAATAGGGAAAAAAACGATTTTCTAAAAATAAATGAGATTAGAGTTTAGAATATTCGAAAATAATCTCAAATACATAAATGCCATATTATATATATGCCATATATTTATATAATTAAATTTGAATTTAAATAGCGTAGATAGGTTTTTATTGTAATCGGAGTACCAAATATCAGGGGATAATAATGCCAAGATTGAATAACACCGCCATATTTAGAAGCCAACTCAACAATGGAATTGCGCGTGAGGAAAAATAAAAATGCCATTTTGGTCGGTTTTTCGATCATATCTATCGATTTAATTGGAATTTAGGAACGCGAATGGGCGACATGACTTCCCCGGATCCTTCCGTGTCTCTTGGTACTTTTGGCGCCCATCTGCGTCCAGCGGTTTGCGAGGAGATAGACGTACATACAAACATACATAGTCACAGTCAGATTTTAATATATAAGATATATATATATATATATATATATATATATATATATATATATATATATATATATATATATATATATATATATATATATATACCATGGTGATATTTTAAGTGATTTTATGTTTAGTGTTTTATTTAGTTAGAGCTTATTGCTTGCTTAAAGATAAATATTAGTGAACATTGGAGAAAAGAGCTGTAGGAATGTCGATCATGTGGCTGAAACATATTTATTTGGTATCGGAAAATTACTATATTCCCTTTGATATCCCTTATATTTGATGCTAATATACAGCTTAATTTTTAAAATAGAAAGGCAGATTCATGACTAACATTGCAGTTACTATTTTTATATTTATCCTAAAGAAGTCATAGAATTTACTGGTCTATAATTTGCTGCCTACCCTTGACCCTAATCTTCATACAATGTTAGATATATGCAATCTATACATAAGCATATCAATCTTTCAATACTTATCAGTATAGGTATCATATTCTTATAGGTATAGACATACATGCATACATACAAACTTTAAACCTAAAAACTATGTGATCTGCCCAGTTGTTGCAAACAGTGAACCAAAACACTAGCACAACCCAGCTTTATATATATATATATATATATATATATATATATATATATATATATATATATATATATATATATATATATATATATATATATATATATATATATATATATATATATATATATCTATATATATATATATATATATATATATATATATATATATATATATATATATATATATATATATATATATTTGACTGGGGTGATTTTTTGCGTGTTTTTGTGTTTAGTGTTTTATTTAGTTAGGGCTAATTGCTTGCTTAAAGATAAATATTAGTGAACATTGGAGGAAAGGGATGTCGACCATGTTTGCTAAAATGTGGTATTTGGTATTTGTAAGTTATTATATTCCCTTTGATATCCTTTATATTAGATGCTAATATTCTGCTGCATTTTTAAAACTTAAACTGCATATTCAAGACTAACATTGCATTCATTATATTTTTAAATGTATAATACGATAAAACATATTTTATCGTATATGGGTAAAATAGCGGTTTTGGCTCACCAAGGATTTCGAGGATCGGCCGGGATTTACCCCAGCCACCTGCGAGGGATGAGTCATACCAGATAAGGAGAATTTCACGGATTCTCGATAACAATGCCTAGGGGTCGAAAACAGGTGAATTTTAACATGACTTTGAACTTTTAGGGAAAAAATTAATTTGTAAATGTTGCACTGTGGTACAAAGGGAATAAATATTACCATATCAAATTTTATTAGTTTCGAGAATTTAAGTTAGTTTATTGATGTATATAAGATACGTTTTAACAGGCGTTTGATTTTTCAGAGTGTAAGAACTTGTATATTACATTAACTATTGTTTACGACATGGAATCCTGTCATCCCAGAACCTTGAAATGTTTAGATAATAAATTTATTATTTCTCGAGATCTTCAAATAGGAATTAATACCCCCCGTTAAAATTTGGAAGGACATTAGCCGAGCCTTTTACAGCTCGTTACCGAAACACGCGTGACAGAGCCAGGTCAAACATAATGATACATATTGATTTGACCGGATATCGGACGCTTCCTTCCTGGTGTTTCATCCCACCCACCACCTCTCTTTTTTTTTTTTTTTTTTTTTTTTTTTTTTTTTTAATTTTTTTTTTTTAATTATTTGCTATCGTTAAGGACATTACATTTGGAATCGTTAAGGTTTCCACTTTAGTCATATTTCGTTTAGTATTATAAAACAATAGTTCGTTTCTACATTACTCACTTTTCTTGTAGTGATAAAAAACAATAGTTCGTTTCTACTTTAATCACATTTCGTGTAGTGATAAGAAACAATAGTTCGTTTCTACTTTCTTTCACTTTTAGTTTCGTTAAGAAGAAACAAAAGTTCGTTTCCGCTTTAGTCACATCTCGTTCGGTTAAGAAAAACAAAAGTTCGTTTCACTTAAGTCACATTTGATTAAAGTAATCAGAAACAAAATGTTCGTTTCCATTTTAGTCACATTTGGTTGAGTTTAGAAGAAACAAAAGTTCGTTTCCACTTTAGTCACATTTGGTTGAGTTTAGAAGAAACAAAAGTTCGTTTCCTCTTTAGTCACATTCGGTTGAGTTTAGAAGAAACAAAAGTTCGTTTCTACTTTAGTCACATTTGGTTGAGTTTAGAAGAAACAAAAGTTCGTTTCCACGTTAGTCACATTTGGTTGAGTTTAAAAGAAACAAAAGTTCGTTTCCACTTTAGTCACATTCGGTTGACTTTAGAAGAAACAAAAGTTCGTTTCCATTTTAGTCACATTTTGTTGAGTTTAGAAGAAACAAGAGTTCGTTTCCATTTTCGTCACATTTCGTTCAGGTAATAAAGAAACAAAAGTTCGTTTCTATTTTCTTCCACATTTCGTTCCATTTCGAGAAAACTAAAGTTCCGTTTTTACTTTATTTGCATTTGGATTAGATAATAAGAAACAAGTTTCTCCTATTTTGTTTCACATATTGTTTGATATTTTGAAACAACAGTTCGTTTCTATTTTAGTCCTCATTTATCGTAACATGAAGATAAAGTTTACAATTCTGTTCAACATCCCGATATAACACTTTTTTACCATTGTAGTTAAATCTTGGTTTTAATAACAGGAAATAAGTTTATTGTTTTGCAAAAATTTTGAAGTTAGACTCCAACTAATTCAGGAAACTGGTCGTATTTCTTGCCTGTTACAGGTCGAGGATTATTTTTGAAGTGTATCCTGAAAAATGATAAGTAAAGCATCAGTCATCACAGAATGCAATAATCAGTAAGAAAATTACCTATTAAAAATTAACAAGCTTTTACTACTCATGGATAAAGAGGATTTTTTTTAATAAGACCTTCAAATGAAAATTATGACATTTAATCACAGATTTTTTTTATCTTTAACTGCATTGATCCGGTGTTTTGTCCGTTGTTTAAGAGCCTATCAATGTATGTAACTGTGTTCTAGTCAGAATTAGAGCTGAAGGATGACCGAATGGTAGTGTGTGAAAATATATATATATATATATATATATATATATATATATATATATATATATATATAGATATATATATATATATATATATATATATATATATGTGAAGATCATATCTTACTTAAACCAAATCATTTAGTAAGTTTAAAAAAATTAAGCCATTTTACATTTTGTTTTCAATATGGATGTACCATTATGCAGTGGATGTATCTCAGAGGCGACTTCCGTATTAAAATGGCGTGAGAAGTCGCCAGAGAGAGGAATTTGATACCATAAATTCTCCCCTTTGGCTCGTCATAATGACGAATTCTCTGAAAACTGCATACTCTTTTAAGTGAATAGTATAATATACGATAGATAATATTACTATTGTTTCAAATGCACATTTCAGTTCTAATACATATAAAACAATTACAGATGATATGAAAAACCATATTTACCTCAAATTAGGAAGACTCCAGCAGCGTACAATATTTTCCTGCACAATGAAAAAAAAAAGAAATTGTTAATAACCTATGCTGTGCTTTACGATGCTTTTTTCTGTGATTTATGAAAGCCATATATACTTGAAGTTGGTATGTTAAAACGACAGTTTGGGAACGTATAAGGCAAGAATAACCTTGTTTTATACACTCTTAGGGGAAAAAGACGAACGAAGAAGGACAAAAATCGGAAGATGTGATGTACAGAAAACTAATTATTGGAGGATTTATTTATGTGATAGAGATTTACAAACGGAAAACTCAGTAAAACATTTGTTCACATCTGGAACTTATACAAGCAGTTGGCATAGAATTGATTGGTCGAGGTAACGGATGTCCTGAGAGATATCGTGCTATATTCTGGTGAACTTCTGGTGCCAACTGGACCTTTAGATCGTCGAAATCAAAAGCTGGTTAAAGGGTCCTGCCCGTAATGTTCCAAACGGCGATCTTTCTCGCCAACGCAGCATTTTGCGAAGACAAGCAGTGGAAACACCTGCAGCGTGAGGCTGGGAATTATCTTGATGAAATCTTATCTCATGATGGTGGAACATGAAGGGTAACACAACGGGGCGTAGAACTTCATCGACATACCGTTGTGCTGTAAAGGTGCCACGGATGACAACTGAAAGATTCTACTATAAAATGAAATTGATCCCCTTTCTCTCACTCCCTGTTGTCAGCCTGTATGCCGGAAGACAGTCAGGTTGTTATCCCAACGCTGTCCAAGAAGTCTTCAGCCAAGTCTTCGTTGGTTATCGGAGCTCATTTTAAATTGTGACTCATCTTTGATGATTATTCTACTCCAGTAAGGGTCATTGCAGTTCGAATAAACCAGACACTCCTGAAAAACGGACTTGCTGTTATACAGAGGTCAATGTTTCACCCATTCCTGCTAACATCGTCTAATAGTGGCATCGATCCTACCGAAATATCGAGGTATTTGCCGATTAGATCAACCAGCTTCTTTAAGCCCAACTAAACGTCCAGTCTTAAACGCTGACATCTTATTTGAATTATTAAACGAGTCATTTAAGTTTTAAAATTTTTGCTGTTTTAGCTGCCATCGTCCCATTACTTAGTGTCTAGAAATCGCTGGCGTCATGACGGTTAAAGCCGCAACTTAATTAAAGGTGCTGAATCGACCAAAATTAAGTTTATTTAAGCATAAAGGTTAAAACTAAACTTCTAATATTCTAAAAATTACAAAAAGCATATAGTGTCAATTTTCGAACATCACTTCTTTCCACTGTTACTTCTAATGTTTTAAACTTTAACTAGTAGTTGAAAATTTTGAAAGCTTAAGGACTTTTCGAGATTAATAGAATTCTTACCTCCGGATCCATAATTAGAACTTTTTCCCAAACATTATAGGTTTCGTAGTATGTCGTCTCCAATTCAAGTCCCATTTCATTTATGACCAGATTTATGAATCCTAATTCAGAATTTCTAGACTTTACAACGATTTTGTCTGCAGCCTTTTCAGAATCATCAGCCCGACTTCTGGGTTCGCGCCATTCTGTGCTCGAATCGTTTTCATCATTTTCTCCAGAATTTGCATCAGCTACGCCGGGTTCCTTTTCAGAAGAATTCTCATAGGTTTTATAACCGTCGACGTTATTTTCTTTTTCGTATTCGTCCAAGATGCTGGAATCAAATTCTAATAATGGATTGTCTACTGTAGCTATAGTTATAACCAGCTCTGGTGACTCAAAAATATCAATTCTTCCAGAATCCTTCGTATAAACTTCTGCCTCTTCAGCAAGTTTGTTGCACTTGAAACAATTCGAAAAAAATTTCTGTCTGTAAAATAAATGCACACTATAACCCTGAAAGTTTTTTTTTTCAATAAACTTATAGGAACACAACTTAAAGAAACACCTTTATATATATCATTAAATCGAAAAATGTTTTGTCATATTGTATCTTTAAATCGAAAATATCTATTTTCATCATATGTCTCTCTAATTAATTAATTAGATTCTATTTTAAGTCTTTATTTAAGTAAATTTAGTTTTCATAAAAAAATAAGATTTTTTGTACAGAGTGAAAAATCAGAGATTGTTTCAAAAGTCATAACATTTTTCTGACATATGTATAAATATGTAAATATAAGTATGTATATATGTATGTGTGTGTGTGAGTGTGTGTAATAAGACGGACTTCACATTGGGTGGTTGCAGTCATAAACTTAAAAATGACACCGTTTCAGCTAAAGACTTTTATTAACATAACGTTGGAGGATGGGTTCCCACTTCATCAATCATTGAGACAGGACAAACTGTGGTGTCAGCAAGCATGGAGTTATAAGTAAAAAAGCACGTAATACCTGGGTCAACATCTGTGGGAAAATCTCTAGGAAAATCTACATCCGACAGCATGCATCTCCTTTTTGTTTGGAAATCTCCTAAATTGTCCACTAGGGCATTATAGAGATATAATTGTTTAGACCCCTTTCTCTGAGGGCGTAAATTGTAGCCCCAGTGGTCAATTTAGGTTAGGGGTTAAAAAGGGGAAAGCAAAAGGAAGCATTAATTTTTAGCCCTTGGTTTAAGTTTTAAAAAACCCTGAGAATTTTCTTAGGTGGTCTTAGGGATTCTATGAAAAATGCCTACATTAGTCTCACGATCCAGTTTACTTTTCCCTACATGTATATATATATATATATATATATATATATATATATATACATGTATATATATATATGTATACATATATATAAATGTATGTATATATATATATGTTAATGTATGTATAAATATATATGTAAATAACATTTATATATATATATACATAAATAATCGTTGATTAATTGGTAAATATATAAATATTACTGACAGAAACGAGTGTTCTGTTGTTAGTAACGACGGTGGTAAATTCATTTCAATTTATTACGGTTTT
The DNA here is from genome assembly GCA_032207245.1 of Pardosa pseudoannulata. Classification (NCBI taxonomy): domain Eukaryota; kingdom Metazoa; phylum Arthropoda; class Arachnida; order Araneae; family Lycosidae; genus Pardosa; species Pardosa pseudoannulata. The sequence continues at coordinate 31,105,883 of CM063501.1, read as the reverse complement.
AATTACTTTCAAATTTACTTACTATATATAAAAGTACTGTTTCATAAATACTTTATTCCAATTTTATATTCAAATGTTGTATTGAATTATGCTAGTTGGTAATTTTGGGG
>CM063501.1:31093273-31103273 GCA_032207245.1 Pardosa pseudoannulata | reverse complement strand
TGTAGTTTTGCCCCTCCAGATTTTTAGAATTTTACTCATATTTGAAATTTTCAGGGCCGTATTTAGGGCGTGGCAAGATGGCATTTGCCATGGCTGCATCAGTCATAGGGGCCCCCGCACCAAAATGAAAACTAGTGACGTAAGAGGACGATTCACTCCGAGAAAAATAAAGAAAACTTAAAAACTTTTTTTTCTGAAAAATGGAATGGTAGCTGCAAAAATTGCCAGAAAATTTATTGCTTTTGCAATTTTTTTTCCGTTTATGCAATAAAAAAAGATATTATTATACGTGTGAAAAATTTATAGATTGAAGTGCATAGTTTCACTGAACTGGCAAACATCAAGCGAATTGGTAAATACATTTTAATATTTTTTAATGTTTTTGTATCTTAATATGCTAAAAAGTATTTTATATTAAAAAAACAGGATTTGAATGGTTATCAATAGTTTTATAAAACTTCTTCAATTAGAGAGATCCTTAAAAATTAGACTCTTGAATATTTTAATTTTAAACTAGGTCACATAAAAAAATTCGGGAATATCTTAAATTTCCATGTAAAATAGTGACGTATTTTGTTTAATGTGAGATTCCATTTTTTTTGTATTATTTCTTTCATTTAATCTCATAACTAATCTTCAGCTGATGTAGTTTTTGTGCTAAAAATGTTTTTCATCAATAAAAGAAAATTGTGTCTCTATATTGAGATACTCGGCAGTTTCTGAATAATATTTATCATAATATTCGAGTAACAAAATTCCTATCTTTAGACCCAACGATGGTTGAAGGGTAGAGCGAGATTGAATCCTGCTGATGGCATAGATGTTAGTAGCCGTTCGGAATCGGCTTTAAGCAGTAGTTTGGGCAGTCTTATTAGCCCTTTTAACAAAACAGTAGACAGTAGCGATCCAAACAAAACAAAACCTATCGTTGAATTGGTATTAAGAAGATATATTTAAAATGTATATATAAAATTTGAAAATTTGTTTCCTAGTATATAAAAAATTTGCATTTTAGTGCAAAATCTCTGTTAGAAGCTAGAAATTTTTATCCCTAGAACAATATTGTATTTAGTATGAGGAAGAAGCTTCAAAATTGATATCTGCCTACGGTGGTATATTTTGCCTCTGTTATCGGCTCCAGAAATCCACCACTGTTTCACAGTCTTAGAAATAATAATCATAGTTTTGATTATAAAAGACTGATAATTAGAAGTGGTTTTATACCTGTTTCAGATATATACTCTTCTCATCTCATAAGAGTTAAGATGGCTTCAAAGTAGTGTAAGGTGTGATTGTTAAAAGAGAAAGAACAGACTCATATTAAATCATTCTTTATAAGTATTTAATGTTCTATTACTATACATAATCGTTTTATTTATATAGTACATTTTATCAATACTAATTTAGTAAATCAATAATTTAGTTTTAGCATTTTAATTTTGTTTAACTGGAAATATTTTCATGAGATATATAATAATTTTGTATGCCTATTATTTTTTTATTAAAAACTTATATTTTACCTATTAAAGTTTTCATATATATTTTTATATTTATGCTATACTGATGACATTAAAATTTTGTCATAATTTTGGAAATTCCGAAAAGTTTTTAAATATAAACTGAGAGTTATGAAACTTTGTAAACGTATAAAGTGAAGTATTAGTAAATGAATCACATTTTTCACTTTATATCCGATGTGTCTAAAAATCAATTTTTTACGAATCGTTTTTATTATTTTAAAAGCTCCACGACTTAACTTGTTACAGTTTCTTAAAAAATATTTAACAAATACTCCTATTCTGCATAATTATTATAATATTTAGTTAACAAAAAAATTTTGAAATATACATTTACAATTAAATTTTGTTTCCTAGTTTATAAAAAATAATACTTTTATAGTTTTAGCATTTTAATTTAATTTAACTAAAAGCATTTTCATGGTATATATATATAACATTTTTGTATATCTATTATTTTTTATTTATAATTTAAATTTTATTTATTAACTTTTCCTTATATATTTTTATATTATGCTATGCAGAAATCATTAAAATTGTATCATAATGATGGATATTACAAAAATTTTTATTTACAACAATGAGCTATGAAATTTTTTATACGTTTAAATTTAAGTATTAGTAAATTAATCACAGATTTTTTTTATTTAAAATCCTATGTGTTTAAAAATCGATTTTTATGAATATTTTTTAATATTTAAAATGCTCCTTCTCCTATCCACCTAACTTGTTATAGATATTTAAGATTTTTACTTGTTATAGAGAGCTTAGAAACTGTTCCTATTTTGCTTAAAAAAATCTGCGTTATCGACTTTAAATTTTGAATTTATTACAGTTTTTAAAATTAAATTTAAATTTAGATATACATAAATTTTTTATGAAAATTCATCGTGCAATTAAAAAATATTCCCCTCAAATCAATTATTCAGTTTATTTGAATAATAATAATTCCTAGTTATCGAAAAATATTTTTAAGCATTAAAAAAGGTAAGATTAGAAGAAAAACAAAATTAATGTACAAGAAATATTTTAAAAGTTATCAAAATATTGAATTTTTTTAAACACCTGATTAAAGGAATTTTTGAAATGTAATTTTGATAGGTTTGGCATTAATGTCAATTCAAGGTTTAAATGTAACTGAAAACAATCCCTGATAAAGTTAGTTCCCCTCATAACGAAAACTAACATTTCAAAGTACGTCATTCGTTTGATCATTGTTGATCAGGTTGGATCAACATATTTCATCGATTGATCAATTAAATAAAATTTAATAATCTGTAAGGTGGAAAAACTTTTTGGATTTTTTAAAATGATAATATAAACATGAACTATATATCATTCGTATAAATGCCATTAAATCAGTTTCGATTAACAATTTTTGGGGTTTAAGCAACATCGAAAATACCCCCAAATCACCCCCAATGGTGTCCCGAAATTAAAAAAAATTACCCCTTCCCACAGGTTGGAATACTGGGACAATTTTAGTATCATTCTAAAGAGCATCATTAGATTCGATTTTAACAATCATTTTTGGCGTTTGATCAAAACTAGAAGTGGCTCAAATTGTACTCAAAGGTGCCTCAAAATAATAAATTTATCACCTCTCCCAAATAGGTGCAATTATTTTGACAATGGGGGGGGGCTCTTATGTCAGAATTTAGGGCGAACTTTACTATCATTGGAATGAGCATCGTTAGATCAAATACGAAAAATACCAAAGTGTTCTTAAACGTGCAGACGAACGATGACCTAATGGTAGAGCACTGCTTTTCGGTACCAGAGTTCGTGGGTTCGAATTCTGCTGATGGCATGGATGTTCGTAGCCATGCGGAATCGGCTTTAAGCAGTAGGTAACGGTCTTATTTCCCCACGCGAACAAAATAGTAGACAGTTGCGCTCCTAAATTAAACTAAGCCAAATCCCATATGTGTGCCGAAATTCTGAAGTTCAATCCATGTTATAATTTCGAATAATCCTAGTTATTAGTTTTATAATATGTAAGAACTGCAGTGTTATATTGATGGACACACTGTTATTTAAACTCATTTGAAAAGTAAAGCAGTACTTAAATTTTGATTTGTTGTCTTAAATAATGTGTGTGATTGAAGAGGAGAAAGATCAAGAATATAAAGAAGACAAATTATTTCTGATAGATATGTAGAATTATGTATTCAAGAAAAAAAAATTATGTCTATATAATTTGAAAAAATCAATTTGTGTTTTAATTAAAAAAGTCAGCTGAATTTAATTTTATTTAGTTGAATTTTATTTTTACTTTGTTGATTTATGAGACATTTACTGCTTAATTTGACCTCCTTTCGATAGCGACAGATATATTTGCAAGTTTGTTAAGGGAGAACAATATTTGGAAGAATAAACGAAAGGAACTATCATGATTTGTGTTTTACATCTATTTTATAGTTTCCTTAAGATTTTGTCATTATAACTAAATAAATAATAAAAATAATAGGGTCTGGTGGGGTAAAATGTGTAGAAAAAGCGGGATTTCTCACTCCGCACTTTATTTCACTTAAAAAAAAAACTATATTTTCCTCCGTAGTGTCAAATAACTCAGCAGATTAGGGAATGTCGCTTTGGATACATTTTGAAGAAACATCTTCGTGTTCCACATCTTCAGGATATTTCTCCAGGCACACTTCATAGAGGCAAATACTTCGACATCCAAAGGTTGCAAGGCATGGCTTGATTTGATGGGAGCCAGCGTATGGTGATTCTATGGTCCATCGTTTGTTTTACTGTCTCATATGTCAAGTGGCCATCAAATATCAAAAGAATGGATTTTTTTCAGATATTCCCCTTGTTTGAAAAAAATCTCACATCCAAGATTCAAACATTGTATCATGCATCCACCGTGACTCTGTGCACCCATATAATGCACCAGGTGGTCCATCCTTGGTCCAAGTTTCATATAAATTTAGATTTTGTGCACAGTGAAAGGTGGAAGAAAATTTTCAGTCGCAGATGTAAAAAACAGCCGTGTAAACACATGTATTTTTAGGCTTACAAGCTCAATTTCACTATTATTGTATTAATTTACTCTGTACTACAGCAAATAAATTTTTAAAAAATATGTAATATTATTTACACTAAAATTGAAGGGCTGGTTTAAATCGTTACATCTAAAAATTTAGAACTTTATAATAAATTGTTAAGACTAACCAATACCCATTGTCCCCCATCATACAAAAATAATCATTAAACATAAAATATTTAAAATGTTTCTTGCCTGTTTTTGAAAAACTGTTGTTCAAAAACCCATGCAATTGATTATTAAAAACATATTGATGATAAAAGAAATAAAATATTGCTTTTTTGGAAATTTTTAAGAACTTAGTAAAGAAGAATTTATTCCTCAATTGCAAACAAGGAAATCTATGTTGACGGATGCAAAATATAAAACTTCTTAAGGAAATTAAATATTGCCAACAAATGTCTAAAAATATATTAGAAAACAAAAGTATAATTGTTAAAACGTATGATGTGTCTTAATTAAATTATGAAAAATACCCATTTTACCCCACTAGACCCTAGTTAAAAAAGGCTTAAAACATTACGTTTTAGGACTATCGAATATTCATTATTGAAAAATTTTGCCCCCCCAGTTGAAACTCCCAAGTTACGCCTCTGTATATATATATATATGTATGTATGTATGTATGTATATATATATATATACAAATATATTTATATATATATATATATATATATATATATATATATATATATATATATATATATATATATATATATATATATATGGTTATGTGTGTGTGTATAAACTGTGAATTGTGCATTGTTTGTTACTTTACTAAAGTGAAATGTTAGATTTTTGTTAAATAAACAAAATGATTGTACTATATCATTTCTCATATTTTTATACATACATACATACATTATCTATACGTTTACCCACACGCATATTTATACATATGTTTGTGCATATATGTGCATGTAGAGCAAGTTTCAGGATAATATGTTCAGCAATGTTTTTACATCACTTGAAATAAATTTTAGTGTTTGTAAAATTGTATTTGTGTCTATTCATCAAATTATTCTGTTTTAGAATTTTGGCTATGTTAGAAAATAAATATTTATTTTGAAATTAAAGTTTTTAATTATTTAATAGAAAATGTTTCTAGGATATTCATACCAATTTCATTACACTAATGAACTTTTTTGTTTACAATGGTATAACAGGAAGGAAATATATCCTGCCATGTTTCTAATTAACGTTTAACATAAAAAAGGTATGTTTGAGTTAATGTGATCTGAGAAAATGTTTATAGATGTGTAAAGAAATATACAAAAGAAATAATTTTTTAAAGTTTTGCATTTGAATTGAGATGAAAATGTGAAATAAACATAGTCGATTTCGTTAATTTGGTATGTAGAATGGCTTAAAAAATATACATTCCACAGATATAGAGGTACATATGTCGCATAGGATATCGTTGATGTAGTATATGTCAGAGTTTTGACGCTTTTTTGCTATTTTGGCAACATAGTAGCACAAATCAGATTCGATATTTTTATTTTTAATTTTTTTTTCTGGTTTTAAAATCTTTGTAAATTTTATTTACTTTTATCCATTATAAAATTTACTGTAGTCATTTTTTCTGACATTAGTCGTAAGTACAGATGCATTTAAAATAATGGAAAGCATGTCTTTAAACTCGTTGAGATAAAAAGAGAACTGAATTTAACATTACTAGTTATTTAAAGAATTTTGGTATTTTTAAAAATTATATTGAAATACCTCTTCTTAATTAAATAATATGCTGTTGATTAAAAAAATAGTTTTACGATGCATTTTTTTACCTCTTTATTACTATGCAGAAAAAGGATAGTCTTGAATTCAAGATATTAGCGAATTTTACATTCAAAATATAAATCAATTCTAAAATATCATCGGCAATATTATATCTCTCAAGTATATATTATTCAATAAACATATATTATTTACACGTAAATCATATTAAGAAATAAAAATGCATGAAAATAATCCAAATTTTAAAATATAAACAGTACAATTAGTAATTTCCTATCTAGAAGTTTATTGCTTTATTTTATAAATTTAAAAGTACAATGACAGTAATTTAAATTAATTGATGTATTTAAATTAACTGGGAGGGGTGGTCCACTTTTTACATCAATATCGATTAAAGCATGCAGCTATAGTATTCTGGAGATATATATTAACAATATCAATAATATATATATACACACACACACACACACACACACACATATATATATATATATATATATATATATATATGAAAAACATACAGTCAGACCTCTATTTAATAATATTGTATAAAGTAATATCTATTTGTTTTATTTACTTTACTCATCAAAACGATATCTGTGAGGAAAAGCAAGAATTAAGCAAAACATAGTCCGTTAATTTATTTTACTTCATTTAATAAAAATTTTATGTTAAAATTAGATAAGTTTAATGAAAAATTCGATCGAGATATGATCGTAAAATGGATTTGATCATAAAATGTATTGAAAGAAAGAATAAGTTTGAATATCCTGAAATATTTGAGAAATAGAAAAAAAAATAATTAGATCACATGTAAAAATTGAATAGAGAATGCATTATGCTATTTGAAGATTACTTTATGGTAAAATTAGCACAATGTTTTAGGTTGCAAGGTAAAGTTCGCATAATGTTCTTGGTTTCAAAATAAGTTTCCAAAATAGAGATTTTTCAATTTGGAGTTGAACTGTATTAGCAAATTTTTTAATAATTAAGTAAGAACCATGCAAGTGATTCTGTCTCCCTACTACCTAGGGTGAGATGGACCATCCTATATGGAAATGATGGTCCTACTTAAAGTTGACACAAGAATGAAGGAATCCACTAATTATAAACAAACTTAGTAGTAAGTGACTAAGTGTTGTTTTTGACATTATGTATTTTATCTGCTTGTAATGAGAAACTGATTAGTAGCACAATTACAAATTCCTTATGGAGATTGCTAGTATAAAAAATTATGCTTTTTAATTGTAGATTCTTCAACTTCAAGATCAGGTGATATAAAAGTTTACGTGCTGGAATTACATATGTACCTCATGTTATTTTCGAAACTAAAAGTGCCGAGTTGCAAAATACGGGTGTATATGCTCCTGTTATTACTTTCACCAAAAGTGTTGGTTGTAAACTATTTGAACATACTAATACCATACATAATTGGGTAATCTTTGGGTTGGTCATGTTCAAACTGGATACTACACAAATACCTGCAACCCATTAAGTATAAAGGTAACGGAGTTGACCTAAGGGAACACATTGGTACCGTTAGATTAATTTCGATTTCTTTGAGGTATGTTGCATTCAAAACGTCGTAGACATGGCCTGCATTAGAAGACTCTACAACTTCAAGATCAGGTGAATTAAAGGTTTACGTGCTCGAATAATATGGATACCTCATATTATTTTCGAAACTGAAAGTGATGAGTTACCAAACATTTGTGCATATGCTCCTGTTATATTATTTTCACCAAAAATGTTGGTTGTAAACTATTTGAACACATTACTATCTTACACAATTGAATAATCTTTAGGTTGGCCGTGTTCAAACTGGATACTATATAAATACTTGCAATCCATTAAATATAAAGGTAACGGAGTTGACCTAAGGGAACACATTGGTACCGTTAGGTTAATTTCGATTTCTTTGAGGTATGTTGCATTCAAAACATCATAGACATGGCCTGGATTAGAAGACCCTGCAACTTCAATATCAGGTGAATTAAAGGTTTATGTGTTCGAATAATATGGCTACTTTATATTGTTTTTGAAACTGAAAGTGCTAAGTTGCAAAACACGTGTGATTATGCTCCTGTTATTATTTTCACCAAAAATATTGGTTGTAAACTATATGAACACATTACTATCTTACACAATTGAATAATCTTTAGGTTTGCCGTGTTCAAACTGGATGCTCCATAAATACATGCAATCCATTAAATATAAAGGTAACGGAGTTGACCTAAGGGGACGCATTGGTACCTTTGGGCTAAATTCAAGTTTAACTTTGAGGTATGTCACATGTAAAACGTCGTGGACATGACCTGCATTAGAAGGTTTTGATTGGTTACGAACGGGCAAGTAAAACAAGATATCGAAAGAAATACGATCAGATGCTGTCATTAAAACTTCCCGATCGTTAAATAAAAGGTAGAGTTAAATTGACACTGAGTCGCATAATGGGATAGAGACAACTGGAGCACACAATTGAGAACATTCGCGAATGATGATAACTTAACTTTAACAAGGCTAACTGAAATTCACCAGATTGTAAACTGTAAATAAACCAAACGACTAAAAGTCTAGGTAATTCAGATCTTTTGTATTGAATTATGAATTTAATCAACTCATTGTAGCATAAGTTTTGCCCGACTGTGTTAAACTATAATTTCAAATTTTTATTTTAGAAATTTGAATTAATACAAGGCTGTAGAAGTGGATTAAATTCTCAAAGTATGTAAATTAAGCCGGATTCTAAAACGTATGCCTTTGGAATTTACTAAACATTTCAAGATTTATTTAATTTGCATCTTTGTAACCGAATCTGTGCATTCAAATCCCTCTGCTGGCATGGATATTTGTTGTAGCGCTTTTAATTCCAGTAAATTGCTAATTATAATCTCAGAACGTTTACCAGTAAATTAAAATTTTATTCCGGTAGTTTCCAAATACAAAATCTTCATTTGAAATTTATATATACACTCAAACCTATTTTTGTGCGGTAGATAGGGACCGCATAAAAAAATTGCACAAAACTTCACGAATAGCTATAAAATATAGTTTTCGGAACACAATTAAAAATTTTTTTATGCGGTGAATAGGGACCGCATAAAAAAAGTCTCACGTTTAAAATAACTCAAAACCTTACGAAATAACTAGTACATATCTGGAATTTCGCCAAACGTTTTGGAATCTGATTAAAAAAATACACTTGCGAACATTTTAAAATATTTTATTTACATATTATGTGATTATTTTACACATACAAAACTTTTCAAAAAGTATAAACATTATCCTTCGCAGTCTGACAATACGCGAACTTTCCTGTGATAAACTGGTTCAAAATCGCTTTCGTCACTTGAAAAAATCAACTTCGCGACCTAACGAGAAACACAGTATGTTTCAGAAAAACTCGAACTAACACGATCATCCCAGTTGAAAATGCGTAATATATTCCCTGCTTTACTATAGTATATATATTTTTTCAACTGGGATGTTTATTTGCGATCAATGCATTTTTGTTTTGCTACGCAAGAATTCTATCGTAGAATAGTATGCTGTGGTTTACCTATTTACATGGAAATTCTTGTAATTGGCTGACGAAATACTTATGTATTGTGTTGAAATACATTCGCATATGAGTCTGGGAGAGAGCTTGCATATGACATAATTATTTTGTTTTTTTTTTAAATGTCGAACAGAG
>CM063501.1:31085773-31090773 GCA_032207245.1 Pardosa pseudoannulata | reverse complement strand
GCAATGAAAATTTTATCACCGGTATTAACAACAAATACTTTTCATAAAAGTGTATGAGTCTATTTCACAGATTAATAATTAAATATCTAGCGTTTATTTATTTATTTATTTTTTGTTTTGGAGCGCTACGGTCTACTGTTTTGCACACGAGGGCTAATGAGACCGGGACCTACTGCTTAAAGCCGATTCCGAACGGCTACGAACATCCATGCCACTGTGGGATTCGAACCCACGAACTCCGGTTCCGAAGGCCAGCATTCGGCCATCGTTCGGCTATCTAGCGTTTAAGTTATATATCTTTGAAAATTAAGAAGTTTGTTCCTTTGTGTGTTTGTTTTTTATACATAACCACACGGTTTGACTAAATGAATTGAATGTGATTCTAAACTGCATTCACAGTATCGGGTGACTTTAGAGGAGTATGAAGATAAATATTATTGAGCGTGTACCAGATAATTCTCCGCCCAAAGACAAACTAGTTTTTTACCTGCCTCATAGAGCACTTTACAATTCTGGGAAATTAAAAATTTTACTAATCCCGTCATATGACGGGCTATATGTTAGTATAGTATATTTATTGTAACATGCTCATAATTTTCTACAAAAGTGTTGATGTTTGAAATGCTTTGTTTGTTTCTTAAATACAACGAAGACAAGCTTAGAAATATATCGATAACATTTTCATATATTATCGATAATATTAACTCAAACTATTGGAGCATGACTAGTAAACAATATCAAATAGAATATAAACGTACTCGAGCTTGTGTAAGGGTAGATAACTGCAATTAACTGCCTGAAAAATATACAAAAATCAGAATTTGGATAGGAATAAATCCTTAAAGCAATCACTAGTACAGATTTCAAATGCAATCCGCCGAGAGCTGACCGATTGGTTAGGGTACTGATCGTACTTACCGGAGTACGTGGGTTCGAATTCCACTATGGCATGGATGTTTGTAGCCATTCACAATCGGCTTTAAGCAGTAGGTCCCGGTCTCATTAGCCCCCGTGTGCAAAACAGTAGACCGTAGCGCTCCCAACCAAACCAAATGCAATCCCTTTTCTGAACTACGAAAGTTGTGAAATATTATATTTCTGAATAAAAAATAAAATTGGATTTTAAAGCAGCTGATATTTTAGCCTTGTATGTCTTCTTACAATGGATTTTATTCCAATTAATGCTGCCAAACATTAAACAAGTCACTCTAATTAATAAAAAAAGCCATAGTTGAGAAATGTGGGTAATTATGTATTAACTCAAATTAGGGCAAATTGTGTCACTTCCGTTTGCTATAAGATCGATTCTGTTCGATTGTGCAGAGAAATCTTCTTAATGGAAACAAGAAAGGTATGTGTAAAATTGTACAAGGAATGTTAAAGAACTAAATTTTTAAGGGAGAAATTTGATAGGTGTAGGTACAATGTTTAACTTGATCTATATTGAAATTTATCAGTACATGCATTTATAGTATCAATCATCCAATCAAATAACATAAAAGATTTTATATGTTTGCTGCGGGCTGTATCCGGAAATGTTTTATACCATTTTGTATCCGTAATGAAAGAATTGTCCTTATTTGTTCCAATTTGAGTTCATATGCAATTACCCACATTATTCTTACTGAACGAATTGCCTCTTGTCTAACTTCTGTGATAAGAAGTCTGTAATCTACAGAAATGCAACATATTCATCCTGTATACTATATTAGAAGCTTTTTTGCATTTCAACATTGAATATTCTAAACAAGTATTTTGTTTAAAATTAATATGTATTTTCTTATATTAAGATGAAAAATGGAGGTTTGCTTTAGATCGAAAACCTTCAAACACCTAAATCTTATATGAGACTCCTAATTTGTTTGATATCAATAGTTAAAATAATTTTGGAAAAAATTTATTTTCAGTGAAGCCTTTTACATATTTATGCATGCATTCTGTAGATTGAGTTTTCTGTAACATCTGGTAGAAAAAATATTGATTAGTTGATGTTGCTGATTTGCGGTCAAGTGAATTCAGAAATAAAGCATATTGTGTTTTGGATTTTTGTCTCTTCTCTTGATAAATGTTTTTTTAAACAGCCATTCCTGTAATACCATTTACTGTAATGTACCATTTATGTTACATTATTTAAATACCATAATGTTATATAATTATTTAAAATAATAATATACAATATTTAATTACCATAATGTTACCAATAACTCTAATGTAAAATGTTACAATTATAGTACTCAGTATCTAAATGTGCTTTTGTTAAAAATTTTAAATATGCATTCACTTGCAACTCCTATAGCCATTCAAGCCAAATATGAGATTCCTTGAATTTTACTTAAGAGGATCCTGATATATAAGCTAGTTTTTTTCTACATAATCTAGAATATTATTTTAAGTATAACAATTCCCAAAATAAATTTTTCTTTCATTTTCAATAAGTGGGAGAAACGGTAATTAATTTCCAGTTACAGATATTTAAAAAACAATCAACTTGGGAGATATGATAAAAATTACTTAAAAATGAAAAACACTATAAAAATAGTAATTAGAATTTCTTGTAATAATTTTATTATAAATAAACTATTTAATTAAAATTAATATAATATTAATATATCAATTTTAATTATTAATTAATATTTTATTAATGTATACATTAACTATTATAATATTAATTAATAGTAATTTTCTCTTGCAATAATTTAATTTTACATAAAATATTTAGTTCTAACTGAAACGTTTAAAAATTATTAATATTAAAATTTAAGTAAAAAAATTAATATTAAAGTTCGTCGTATAGTACAAAATAATTTTTTACCTACTAAGGAATAACAATTTTTAAGATTATCCCCTCCACTTCATATCTCCTTCTAAACACAATTCTATTTCTCCATCTTTTAAAAACCCCACATAGAAATATTTTAGGGCTTATTTTAATAAAATTACAGCATATTAGAAGTAATGCTATGTTTCACTGAACATAAGACCTAATAAAAAAAAATAAGACTTAGCAGGAGTTTTCGGGGTACTCTTAATATAATTTCTTCCCATAAAATATGCTAAAGTTAATATCATCAGACGGTCTAAATGACCAAGTACAGACGTGGTATTCTGTCGATACTTACCGCAATAAATCGATGAAAAATTTTATTTCAGAAAGAAGAACTGACCAAATGATGATTCTCTCAGGAATGACCGCATATTTCCAAATTCTTAACATTGAAAAAAAAAAGCAGAATGAAACAAAATCTACTCAAAAAATTATGAATTCTAAGCTACAAAAAATAGACTACTTGGTGATAGTAGATTATTTGGGTGAAGAATGCATGGAATAAATTAACTGACAACTATGTTGCTATGTGCAGGGTACATGGACAAGACGAGATCATTTAAGGAGATCTCTATTGCTGAATAAGAGAGGCCAATGGTCTTAGAGGAAATAAAGTAGCAAAATATTCGGGATTGAGCTTTTTCACGGCTTTCCAGAAAAAGACATAGTATAATAAATAATTTCGTTGTTTTTATGTTTATTGAACCTGCATACCTCACGATCACTTAGAATGAAATGCAAATGTTTTTGATTCTAACAAATGTAACAAACGCAACAACAGTCCGTAGTACAAAAACAGTTGGGAATTATGATTCCCGAACATTGGCCTTAGTCTGAATATTTAAAAAATTGAGTTAATCGGAATAAATATGTAATTTTGATAAATTTTATAGCATCATTAGGCTTAGAGAGCTAATGACCGCCATCTTGTGGAGATGTCATGGGAGATCAGCGCTCCGTTTCATAGGACGAGTTAGGGTGACGTCAGGAATGAGATAAAAGGTGATTTTGCAGAGTGTAACATTGAAAAATCAGAGTATAAGCTCTTACATAATAAGTGTATTTCCAAGGTTTTGGTTTTTTAAGTACATGCTTAAAGAGTTTGAAGTGGATGGAAAATGAGCAGGCATCTTGCATTAAAACGTGATAAATAATATTAAAAATGGTAAAATTTTTGCTAATTTCTAGTATTTGAATATTACTGCTTTAATTATTCTGTTTCCCGGTGTTTTCACAAAGAGTTGTTTAAAATTATGTCAAACATTTCTCAAGATTCATTTGCTGGATACAGTTCATACAACAAAGTTTAGCAGAAATGAAGAAAGAAAATTAAAACTTGTAAGATTATTCTGATTTTGCATTTTACTAAGATTTTCTAAATTATTTGATTTTTAAACCGTTAAGTCGTTTTGTTTCTTTAGGTCAGTTAGTGGAAGGTAAATAAAAGATAAACACAGAATATGTTTAAACAATGTCAGCCTTTTTTTTTCAGATTGCAGTCAAGTAAGTAAGCAAATATTTAAAATTAAGTTATGTTTGAGGATACGCTAGCTTATTCAGATGTAAGAGGTCAAGTGTAATTGAGGTTGACCTACAACGTACAGTATGTAAGTTCTGAAAAATAAACATAAAAACTCTTAAGTGGCTTTTAACGATTTAGCTGAGAGATATTTTCGCCAGACCTCATCTAATCTTCAAACTATGTAGCTTTTAAAGCTTTTTATAACATTCAAGTATCGATTTTAATAATGAAACTTTGGATAAATCGCGAATGAGATGATATTTAAATCTTACTCACATATATACAAAATTAGTGCTAATTTAAACAAAAATAACAATGTTTTCATGTTATTATCTGTTGGACAAATAGATAAGTAATGATAATGAAACATACTCCTTGAGGTTGTTCAAAATATGATGTGCCATAATTGAAATATAAGGATATATTAATAGACTATTTTACAATTCAATGACTTAATTAAAGTTTTCATTTAGCTTCCATTAAAAAAAACCGATACGATAAATCAAACTTTTGAATTCTTATTATCTAAAGGAAGGATTTAAACAGAGACCGAGTTTTAAATGTAATGGGTGTTTGTAATCGGATTTTAACATGTTCCGGTCTCTTTAACTTAATGAAGAAAGGCTAGCTGTAAAGTGAAAAAAAAAAAATCTG
>CM063501.1:31068273-31080773 GCA_032207245.1 Pardosa pseudoannulata | reverse complement strand
TACAACCAATTTGATTTGATAAAAATAAAAGGCATTTCGAAGATATAATGAAATTTCTTTTAACGTTATACACAGCAGTTTTCTCTTATATATCATTGTATGCATACAGAATAAATAAAAATGATAACTTGCAAAATTAAACAATTTATTTTTAGATACTTGGAAATAGGAATTAACTAATTTCTCAATTAGTCAACCTGCCGAACGGTGGCCGAATGGTTAGGGTGCTGGCCTTCGGAACTGGAGTTCGTGGGTTCGAATCCCACTATGGCATGGATATTCGTAGCCGTTCGGAATCTGCTTTAAACAGTAGGTTCTGGTTTCATTAACCCTCGTGTTGCGAAAAGAAGACCGTAGAGCTCCAAACCAAACTAAACCAATTATTCAACCTTGTAATTTCAGATATATTGAAATGAATTTGGATTCGGACTCATGTTAATGGATTTCAAGCTAATATAAACTAACTATACCTCCTTTATTTAGTGGTAAAAAAAATAAACTTATCTTTAAATTACATTATAGAAACAAATATTTAGTTAATATATAACAGTTAGTTATATAATAGTTTTCTGAAAAGAAAATAGTTTTCAACACAGGATTTCTATTGAATATATCTAGGAGTTCAGGTGATTTTGTAAATGTGATATATTATTTCGCTGATGATAAGGCTAGAATGAAGCAGGGCAATTACATTTTATGAGAGCAGGGGTTTCCATCTGGTCAATTTTATGCTCTGCGAAAGTTTTTATTTCATAGTCCTTAGTATTCTCTTCGATGAAATTCATTAATAATCAAAGCAGACATCGATTTGCAAATTCGTCTTTGTTTTATCTTCTGAGCATTAGCAGGGCTGGTGAGGAACATTCACAATAATCCTCCTAAATCTAACCTTAATTTTATTTTGATTACATTATTAATTTTAATTCGTCTTTAGGTTATTTATTTTCTTATTATTTGCCAATATTAATTCAAATAAACAAATGTTGAGTTATGGTCTCAAATTTAATTTGTGTTATAATAGCTTTTTGTCTATTTGTTCTTTAATTATTGTCTTTTGCCTTTAAATAACTAATTTTTCTATTTTGATTTCCTTCACTCTCGTTAATCTCGTTTGTCCCTAAAATTTAATATTTACAAATAGTCATGAGCACCCAAAATTTATTTTATTACACGCTGGTCTTAAACTGTTTGTAGTTTAAGACCGTTGCACGTTATGACTAACCGTTGTTTTTATTAAACTGTGCATATTATTTTATACTGGAACCTCCGCTTAACTTGTAGAATTTAACAATTGGTAAATTATTGAAGTGCGGTCCGCTATCCTTCACAAGGTTTCTTAAAATCATCTTGAAAAACATTGTTTCCTCTGTTATAAAAACAAAACACTGATACAATAGCATATGAAATTATAAATTTTATCTGAATTATAGTTGATGAGTTTCATTGACCGTTATATTGAGATTTTTGTTATCTATTCAGATCTAATCTTTTGTTATCTAAGTTCAGATTTTAATTATAAAAGAGGATGCAAAACTAGACTTTAGAGTAGTCCTAAATACAAAATTTCAGCATCTTACGGCTAATTGTCTTTGATTTATACCATACAGAGTTTATACATGTTATATTGAAAATTTTCGTTCTATTGAATGCCGATTGCCATCTAGAGGGGCGTTTTAAAGACGACAGTAATTTTTGCTGTGATGTAAAGCATATTTATACCAATTTATTTAAGAATGGGATCAATAGGAGAAGGTAAACTTTACTCGCTTTGAATTTTGCTAACCCTAACTCATCAAGAACTCAATATTGATGCCTCTATCCATTCCAGGTCCAACTGCTTCATAAATTCGATGACAGAGGGACAGATAACTTAAGCTATTATTATAAAAGTGATTTCTTCGTACGTACTTGATGTGTAACAATTAAACGTTCCGAAACTGTTTCATCTTGTTCAACATAAGCCTTTTCTTTGAAATTTGATCTTTGAAATTTCTAATACAATATTTCCTGTATATTGTATAAGGAAATAAAAATCAACGATTTTATTTTTGATGTTGTTAAGTGGAAACACATAAACGGAAATCAAATACATCATTGGTGTTCAAGCAAAAGTCTCTAAGTCGAAAGTTAGTATATAGGAAATTACAATTTATGGGTCGTTCTAAAAAATAGTAAATATTGTTTTAAGGATTTTTGAATGTAACAGTTCTTTTATTGACTTTTCGATGTCTGGATTATGCCACGTAAAAGCTACCAAGCATTAAATAAAGATAACAGAGTTATATTTACCTTTTTATCACCTCTAAATTATTTTCTGGACATAGTGAACTTTGATACATGCCGTACCTATACAAGCTTTTAAAAATAGTCTTTCACTAAAATTTGAAGTAATTAGTATCCTCTTTATAAAAATAGAATAGTTGAGGTAATTAAAATATTAAAAACTTTCATATTGTTTTCATTTATAAACACCATAGAAATGCTTTCAAATTACATTTTAACATCGCAATAATCTGCTTGATTATTTAAGGTCTAAAAATAAATTTTGATCATATCATCATTAATAAGCAGTATAAAATGATTATTAGTATCATAAAAGTAAAGCGATTCTTTGCAATATATAATTAGGAGTTAATATAACAGGATGAAGGATAATATTTACTTCTTAAACCGACAATAGTGAAGACCCAATTTTCAAAGGTCGGCTGATTGTTAGAATTCCTAAGCTCGCAGTAATCCGCATCTAATTTTAGTCAACATTCCAAACAGATCATAATTCATTGTTGCCTTTCTTCAGATAAGCCTAATGCAACATCACTCCAAACCGACTTCACCCTAAATACATGTTGAATAAATTCTTTAAGGACTTTTCAATATAAAATGTATTCAACATAAAATGTATACTTGAACTTAGTAACTGTGCTGTATTCCCTTTTCCTCAGGTATTCTTAAATTAAATATCCACATGTTTTTCCTTAAAAAACTGCGAAACATAATTGTAATCGTTGATAATATTTGGCTAATATTTCTTGATTTTGCTTTCGAAGTTGGGGAATATTAAAATAATATTTTTCTTACGGAATAATGAAGAATACACATTATGAAATATTCATTGCACTATTTTCGCTTTATTATACAGAAATACCTGTGGAAAGAAGCTAAGATATTTATACTTTTTGATGTTAGAACTATATTCATTGATAAAGCAAAAGAATACTAGAATGGCAACAAAAGAAGATCAATAGAAGATGTTATTGATGCATGTATCTATCTCTATATATAATGAATTCGAACGATGTCCAAATGGTAGAGCGCTCTTCTTTGGTACTGGAGCTCGCGGTTTCCAATCCCGCTACTGGCATGGACGTCCGTAGCCGTTCGGAATCGACTTTAAACAGTAGGTCTTGTTCTTATTAACCCTTGTGAGCAAAACAGTAGACCGTAGCGCTCCAAAGTAAACCAAACATATATAATGATTTAGGAGTATGTCTGCACATTTGTTTAGTGTGGATTTCGAACTGGCTAGATCGATTTCGATAAAAAGTTTCATGGTGTTTCAAGTGATCACAGAATTTAGGCAAGAAAAAATGTTCGGTGGTCATATGGGGATAAAATCTCCATTTGGATTGGCGACTATCTTTTGTCGCCAACCCAAATCTTTCTTTATTGCAGGCTAAAAAGTTTAGATAGTGCTCAAAATATGCTTTAAAAATAGTTTCAGTGATTTTTTTACTAGATTTACGTGATGCATTATTTTGTTTAAACTATTTTTATCTGGTATATTTCTCTTTTTTAAAAATGTATTCAAATAAAAATAAGTTCCACTGATCTGCTAAAAAAGTTATGACAGAATAATTAAAAACGCTTTACATTTTATTTATGACATTTTATTCAATGCTTAAGATCCGTCTCACAAAGTCGATTATGATTTCAGTGATTACTTACTATACAAATTTAGTAAATCTGTGATTATCATTAATCGATTTTGGCGAGATAGTGTCTTGATATTTTTACTCTTATACCTTAAGAATAAAAATATCAAGGTACTATCTCGCCAAATTGATTACCTTTCCCCAGAATTTTTCAAACAAATTGTTACATTTCATTTAGCCAGTGCAAAGATTTTATATATTACTCTATATAGTGTTTTTTAAAGTTTATGAATAAAATTTCAATAAAATGAATTATTTGTTTTATAAAAGACTTTTTATTTTTAAATTTATAAAGTTGTTGATTTAATTACAACTAATTTAATTTTTGAAAAAAAATGTCAAGCCATTCATTGGAAACTTTAAATACCTGTATTAAAGGCCAGACATGTAGTTGCTTAATCTCTTACATTATTGTAAAATCGTTATTAACAAATATGATTCATGTAGGTATGTGAAATGTCACCAGCAAAAGGCCCAGTCGGTTGGTTGGTTGGTTTCAAGTTCATTTAAAAGTCATATGACTTCTTATGGAAGCATGGTTGCCATTGCCTCGAGAGATTGGACTTCTAAAAAAATTTGTTCTCGTAATTTAGAAGCATAAACCGAGCAGAAGACTCACAAGCTTAGACTGTCAGCTTCAGAGGTATAGTTTGGGGATTTGAAGGATATTACGATTATGAACTTATTTTACATGCCTCAGCCGCTTGGATGTTGAATCTTTGCAATGTTCGATCCTCAATCCGGATACTAGATCTCTTGCTTTGCCAACTGAGCTACCACTGCCCAAAAGGCTTAGTCTTGTATATATTAAAAGGCGATCATGAAGGAAAAATCAATCTGCAAAATCATTTTAGAATATTGGAATATATAAACTATTCAGAGAAAGGAACAATAAACCAGAGAGAAAATTTATTATTAGCGTATCAGTGTCAGAACTCTAAATTCACTTTCAAGCAGAAGTAATTACTAAAATAATGAAGAATTAAATTTTTTTTGGATAGCTAGGGCTTCCAAATACCTACCAAATACCGTATATACCGTACCTACCAAATACCGTAATATCTACCGATATTACGGTAGATCAGGTAGCGATGTATCGGTGTGCAACAATTAGTAACTGTAGTTCATTTTTTTTAATGCGAATATCTGATGACAAACATACGCACAATCACTTTTTATTTTATTAATATAAATTGAAGACCATCGTACAGCTAAATTTATTCGTGCCTCCGCACGCCCTTTCACGTACTTAATAAACCAAACGCGTGTGTCGAATAATATTGATGGTCAGTCAACTTTCCCCTCCTCACCATTCATAGCACACGCTCTAGATCCATCCGCCGCCACTCATTTTTCATTGCCGACCGTTATTTGTTAATGAATCTCGCACTTGTTACAGGAGAAGCTGCTTGTTTTGGAAGTGTCAGATGGAAAGAGTGTTCCAGCCCACTTTGGGTCGTGACCCATATTTACGGTTTCGGAGATGTGAGGGTTGAGGATGCCCCCCACCATCCTGACCTTGTTACATCTCGCTCTGACGAATCCAGAGAGATGCTGATCAAGTGAAATGGTGCTGTCGACAAGGATAGCACTTGATCGCCGATTTGGCGACATTGAAAAAATTAATCCAAATGTTGGATTCAAAGATCTATTTCTCTCTATACTCTTCTTAAATTTTTTAAGGAGCTGCTTAAAAAATAGAAATATGACAAAAATTTGAATGCAGTCTCCTTTTTACTGCCAGAGGAAGCAGAAGAACGCATGGCAAATTGGTATGCTAATTTCTTTCTTTATCTTAAGCAGTAGGTGCGTTTTCTGTCGTATCAGAGAAATGTAGATATTTTTTGTTGCTGTAATATGCAGCTAATAGACACAAATGTTAGGTGATGCTTACAATTGTCCCTTATTAATTCAGTCTGAAGAATAAATTATTTAGATAAATCTGTTCGGTCCTTATGTAGTCCTTACAAAAAATCACACAGTTATATACACAGACAGGTAAATATACCTTATATGTTGACAATATAACTACATTACATCTTAAGAGTTTTTCAAAAATGTATCCATAATAATAAATATCGGTATATTTTTCAAGTGAAGAAATTTGAGTTTAAAGTAGTCCTTACTTTTCACAAGAACAATACTTTTACTATCCTAAAGGTACACAATACCTTTCGAACCGAATAAGTTTCGGTGTAACAGCTTTTTTACTACTTTGTGATAAATAAAGAAAGCATAACACGGGGGGCATTTGCCTGTCAAGCCTTTGTCCTTACAACGCCGTGGATTTTTTTTACTATTTTATTATGGAAGCACCCCATAGGTGGCCAAAATTATTCCCTAAGTCAACATGTAACAAAGTGGGTTCCCGTAATTTAGAAACAGTTACCAAACAGAAATACCCCAAGCTTGGCTTACCTCGTCCAGAGGTATCATTTGAGATCTTAGACGACATTGTAAACATGAACCTATTTTACGTCCGTCAGCCGCTATTAATGAGCATGCCAGATCTTTGACGGGCTCCAGCCTCAATGATTCAACCCTCCATTTATGAGATCGATGCTGATGTTGACTGCGATTGAAGAAGATTTGTAAACACAAGAAAACTTTTGGTCTTTAGATTTCACTAGAAATACCCATTTTGGTAGTGCAAGAATCCATTTTGATCAGTTTAAAAGCCTGTTAATCGTCTCTACGTAGTACTATGAAACTTTCACTCCAAAACTTTAAATATCCTTTTTGACGATCCCTAGATATAGTGACTAGTTTCGGAGAGGCATTTGTACGTCCGTATCTCACACAAGCCATAAATAATTTAACGTAGCATGTTGAAAATTATGATTAAGATTGTTGTTACATCTTGTTGTACCTCCAATTTTCATTGCAATCTACATTCTGTTAAACAAAAAATTTCAATTTGACTGATATTAAAGTTGCCAGTTGTTGACTACAACAATAAAACAGATTATAACATCTATATATTCATATAAAGTTGTAATAACGTTTTTTAAGCAGTTGGAACAATTCATTTAAAGTACATTCTAGATAGAGTAAAATTTGTATTCTAATCGTGAAAAGTGCTAGTTTATAGCATATACCTATACAATGAAAAATCTCAATGTAACGGATATTAAAATTCAGCTCACCGCTATATGAGAGTACTTCAGCTCTAATCAGACTACGGCATTACCTTGGGAAACGAAACAAACTCTGAATCCTGAAAGGGATAAGCAAATAATAATTTTGATAATGCATCATACAATCAAAATAAAAAATTGCATTTAAATTAACAGTTGAACATGGACATCAAACTGTTTTCAAATCAGATTTTTTTTTCGATTCTTGAATGTCGTGGGACCGTACCGATGAACTTATACGAACAACCAAGCCAGCATAGAGATTTGAACCCTTGGAAAGGCAGAGGCCTCGACCGTCATTCTGTGGCGGGAACTATTATTTCAACAACAAAGTAGTATAATAAAATAAAAAAATATTTGTTTTAATAAAGGTATTTAAATAAGGAATAAAAGAATCTGATCTTTTAAAATTACAAATATAAAAAAGTTTTAACTAATACTTTAACCAGTACCACAGCGTTTAAAATTTAGGGAGATCTCCTTGACTATGCAACTTAAGCGTGCACAAACTAAAGCAGGACATTTTGAAATTAATAAAGAAGAAACAGGATAAGTTACTGGTCCGAGTTTATCTGGAAATAGGAACCGACTTGCGTTCTGGGAAGTTCTCAGAATTTTAAAACTAATTGTTATATATCTCAGATCTATCACCACATCCCTATTTTCCCTTCAACCCAGGCAGGTATATTTTGTGCATTCGAAGGCATCTTATAAGGCTATATTTAAGTTTCGAAGACGTTTCGTAATAAACTGTTAAAATCTAAAAACAACTTTATTGTACAATAAATCATTCTTGAAAATGAAACGGTATCATTACTTGCCCAGGATATGTGTTCATTCTTTATCAATAAAATAAAATCGATCGTTCGTATCTTTGTCATCAGATTTCAGCATACATAGAACTGATAACAGATAAAACTCACTCCCATAGTCAACCAAAAAGGTTTATAACCGCTCAAGCCAAGATGGGAAGAAATATTCATATCCACAATCATGAAAAACATTAAATATTTTACAAAGAATTATATTACATAATCCGATATGCAAACAATATTTTACAAATTACAAAAAAAAAATTACAAATTACAAATTTTAAAGGTACAATAATTTTATTTGTTCTAAGTGAAATGAGCTTCAGTGAGCCAAGGTAGCTGAATCTGCAAAAGCAACGCTCTCGTACCTGGAGGGTTGTGGGTTCGGAACCCGAGCCGGCCTAAGACCCGCTGTGTTCGTTAAAGGTGACTGGGTCACGTAAAATAGATTCATGTTCACAATGTCCTCCAAGTTCTCAATCGATACTTCTCGGGGTGGCAGGCCAAGCCAATCTTCTGTTTGGTTCTTGCTTCAAAATTACATGGACCCGCTTGAGCATAATCAAGCTTTCACCCTTCGGATGCTCTTTAAAACGAAAAGCTCACCCCTTTGCCTTAAAACGAGTAGCTTTTGACTCAATCGTGCTTGATTTAACCAAGTGGCGTATGACAACAACAATGAGTTTCAGTAGTAAAATTAATTTTTCGCTCCCTTATTGAAGAAAACGCTTATTAACCTAGCAGTTATTTAGAGTATATATTTACTAAACATTAATCCCTTAAAATAATTTTTAAACATTAACCGATTTAAAACGTGTAAAAACAAATGGATACTCATTGTTGATTGTAATTGCTTTCAAAATCTTCATATGTCTTTCGCTATTTTCTATGCGCTTGACGTACTGCTTGAATGATTCAGTTTCGATTTTCTTAACATATTGGAAAGAAAATGTACAAGATTCACTTATATAATGCATTGTATGCCTAGAGAGCCTCAAGGACACAGTTGAGTATTCAATTTACCAATACTATTTAAATAGTACGGAAAAGAACAGGTTACAAAATATATGAAGAATACGTTTTTATACTGCAATTGAAAATTAATGGTGTTTTGTATTTGAAAGCTGTGCTGGACTACTGTCACGGAATGTTATAGACAAATACATAGCTACCTGATCTTCCGTAATTTTGAGTAGGTAAGTCATCCTGACGTATACGTCGCATACAAGATATTTCATTAAATAAGTATGAGGTTAATCGGATCATCGTCTATCCAATAAAGTTTTTAATTCTTTTTTTAGTAATTATTTTTTCTTGAGCATAAATTTAGAGTGTTGACACTGATAACGCCTTTTAACCGTGGTTTATTGTTTATTTCTCTAAATAAACAATGCATTTCATTGATTTTGAAGAATTTCTCCTTCATGATCTCAATTTAATATATACAAGATTGAAATTTTCGCTCTACAGTAGCTCAGTCAACAAAGATAACGACTTTTTGGCCGGAGGGTAACGGGTTCGTGGCTCTTGTGTAGCCAAAGATCGTCGTGTTCATTAATGACAGCTTGAATACCTAAAATAGGTTTGTGGTTACAATGTCCTCTAAATTAATAAATTATACCTCTGTAGGTGGCAGCACAAGTCTGTGAGTCTTCTGAATTATGATGACACACTATAAAAGTCCAACCTCTCAAAACAATGGCAACCATCTTTTCATGAGAAGTCATATGATTTCTGAATTCGTACAACACTAACCAACCAATTGAATAAATTTTTAAAATGTTGTCTTCCATACGTAACAGTAGTGAGAATATTCGACAAAAACAGAATAATTACAGACGTTCTAAGCTTAAGGATTATCCATTTTCGCAATTTGTATCAATTATTCAATATCTCCATTAATTTTTAAGTCTGCACAAACTATTTAGTTCAAACTCACATAGAATGTAGAAGATTTTGTAAATAGCTTCATGTTTGTTCATTAAATTAAATTAATCTAATAATTCATTGAATATATTACACAAATTTCATATTTAGTAGTTAAAAAAATCCACTTGGTCTAGAAATATAGGCTTAATGGTTTTTAATTATTTTCTATATTTTTACTAATAATTACCCTTCGAGTTCAATAATTCAATAAGATATTTTATATCAATGAAATATTATTTGGCTGAATATTCCAACATATTAATTTTGTAAACAAATATTCATGTTTTCTTATTCATATGTTACTATTAAGTGGAAGTAACTTGTTACGACAAAATTAAAAAGTAAAATTTAATGTTGTTCAATGGAAAGTTTTAAAATTGTACGATTCGAACTGTGGCTTTTTCTAAACCATTCGAGAAAAACCGGCAATAAATCCTGCGCCAAATGAAATAGTTGTTCGCCAAGTTAGGAATGGCTAGATGTATTTAATTGTTTGATCTAGCAACCCGTTTTCTACCTGACAGTCGAAGGCGCGAATTCAGTTTGATGTCTTTCAGAGGTATTTTTCAGACTAAATTTGCAACAGGATAGGAATGACTTGAAGTTCAAGGGCAACGAAAGAATTTTTTCATACCGAAAAAAATTTAAGTATCTGAAAGGCAAAAAGGTAAGCCATTTTCAATCACTTTTAAAGATTATTTTGCATAAAGCTATGAATAATTATTTATTTTTACTTTTTTATTAATAAATTTTTATGTTTGACAACATATAACAACATTTAACAATACTTTATTGTTTGACAAGATTTTATTTTAGACTAACTATATATTTATCCCTTTTCTTTTTAAATAATATGTTTTTGTACTTTTTAAAATATAATTTGCAAACTAAGTGATAATTTTCATAGTGATATATACCTTAATTTTTAATTAGAAGGAAAAAAACAAAAACCATACAGCTAATTATTTTGAAAATAAATATTCTACTTTTGATTTTGGAAATCAAATAATTTTTAATGCACCACATTTTTTTTCTATTGACGTAAAAACTTTTTTTTTTTATTTAAGGAATAAATTTGATAATGTGTTATAGCCCAAAATAAAATTTTTAACCTGTTATATAATTATTTAATAAATTATTATAAGTAATTTATTATTATAAATTATTTATAATATTTTATCATAAATTAAATGATTAAATTATTATAAATAATTTATCATAATTATTTAATGTTTATTTGATAAATTATTTTTCTATTATATAATCTGCTACAGTATTAAAAAGATACACGATCAATTTAAGTTGGTAACAAGTTTTAAAATATAAGCAAAATAAATTAAAAAAAAAAAAATTTTCAAAAAAAAAAAAAAAAAAAAAAAAAAAAAAAAAAAAAAAAAAAAAACACAAGCTTTTAAATGCAGCTTAGATTTTTTACAGCCAGGCAATTTTTAAGTTTATAATAAATTTTTAAAGTGTCGTATAATACTTCTGAATTATTGAAAGTTTTAGTTTAAATAGTCTCAGAAAATTTGATTTTAGGGAAACGGTCAGAAATACAGCTAATTATTTTGAAAAAATATATTCTACTTTTGTTTTTAGAAATCAATTAATTTTTAATGTACTATTTTTTTTCTACTGTCGTAAAAACTTTTTATTTAAGGATTAAGTTTGATAATGTGTTATATTTCAAAATAAAATTTTTAACCTGTTACATAATTATATCTTATAAATTATTTTTCTATTATAAAATCTGCTACAATATTAAAAAGATACATGATCAATTTAAGTGGATAAAAAGTTTTAGAACAAAAGCAAAATAAAATTTCAAAAAGAAATTGTTTCTCAAAGTTAAAAGAAAATAAGCTTTTAAATGCAACTTAGAATTCTTACAGCCTGCTAATTTTTAAGTTCATAAAAATATTTTTAAAGTGTCGCATAATACTTCTGAATTATTGAAATTTTTAGTTTAAGTAGTCTCAGAAAATTTGATCTTGAGAAAAAGATCAGAAATAAAGCTAATTATTTTGAAAAAAATATTCTAATTTTGGTTTTGGGAATCAATTAATTTTTAATATACCACTTTTTTTTCTACTGACGTAAAAACTTTTTTTACTTAGGGATTAAGTTTTATAATGTGTTACATTTCAAAATAAAATTTTTAACATGTTATATAATTATATCTTATAAATTATTTTTCTATTATATAATCTCCTACAATATTAAAAATATACAGGATCAATTTAAGTTGATAAAAAGTTTTAGAACAAAAGCAAATTAAAATTTCAGAATAAAAATTGTTTCTCATAGTTAAAAGAACACATAAGCTTTTAAATGCAGCTTAGAAATTTTACAGCCTGGTAATTTTTAAGTTTATAAACAGTCGTATAATACTTCTGAATTATTGAAATTTTTAGTTTATTTAGACTCAGAAAATTTGATTTTGAAAAACGATAAAAAATATGATCAAATTTTAATTACTATATTTCGAATAAAATGAATGGAAGAACATGTTATATTACATGCATCTAAATTCTATACTTTAATTTAGAAAATTAATTAAATCAGTTTTGCAAATTAAAAACCGATGAAAAATAACACTTATATAATTTTTTCTGAAAGCCCAAACCTCGATATTTAAGCAATTTTTTTAATATGTGAAATGTCTATTGCATTCCGTTGAGTTTAAATTA
>CM063501.1:31035773-31055773 GCA_032207245.1 Pardosa pseudoannulata | reverse complement strand
TACATATATATATATATCCATATATACATATATACATATTATACATTTTATTATACATACATGTACATATTACATATACACTTATATGCATATATATACATATATATTTTCATATATATATACATATATATACATATATATACATATATACATATATATATATATATATATATTTATATATATATATACAATATACATATATACATATATATATATTTTTATATATATATATATATATATATATATATATACATACATATATACATATATACATATACATATATACATAATATATATACATATAGATATACACATATATACATATATATACATATATTACATACATATGTACATATACATATACAATTTTACATATATACATATATATATATTCATATATATATACATATATACATATATATATATACATATATATACATATATATATAATATATATACATACTTATAATATATATATATACATATATATACATATATACATATATACATATATATACATATATATATATATATATATATATATATAGCAGACATATATACATATATACACATATATATACATATATATACATATACATATATATACATATATATATATATACATTACATATATACACATATATAATATATTATATATATATGTATATATATATATACATATAATACATTTTATATATATTATATACACATATATACATATATATATATACATATATACATATATATACATATATATACATATATATATATATATATATATATATAATATATATATATATATATATATATATATATATATATATATATATATATATATATAATATATATATACATAATATATACATATACATATAATTCTCACTTCATAAATTGAGATTGATTTAATCTGAATACAAATCTCAATATGTAATTTTGAAAAAAATAAATATTTTTAAAGATATTTTATTTTATACCTGATTCATTTATTTTTTCTGATATAATTTAAGAATTAACTTGGATAATTCGGTTTAAACTTTATATCCTTTGTTATAGTTTTATTTTTATTCTTGATAAATCTGCTTGGAACAATGAAAAACAGTAAATCTAATATTCGGGCATTTTCTCTTAATGAGTGAATAGAATTGTCTACAAAAGGTTATAGCACCAAATACAAAATTTATTATAAAAAATGCAACTACAACAATTTTCTTTCCATAAATAATGTTAATTTTTTTTCCACAATGCTTGTTTCTCCATAATGCATTTAAACCTGCGTTTGTGAAAATACTACTTCTAGATACCTGTGTTCTTTTAAAAATTAACTAATCCGTAGATATAGACTTTAGAATTAATCATGCCAAACTAATTAAGATAAAAAGGGAACTTTGGTATGACATATAAATATAGTAATACTTTTTATTGAGAACTAGCATATAGCCCGTCATAAGACGGGATCAGTAAAATTTTTAATTTTCCAGAATTGTTAAGTATTTAATGAGGCTGGTGAAAAAATGGTTTGTTTTTTGGTTGAGAATTATCTGGTACACGCTCAATAATTTGTTTATCTTTATAATCCTCTAAAGTATCCCGATTTTTGTATGCAGTTTAGAATCACGTACGATTCATTTAGAAAGATAATTCAAAGTTTCCTTAGCTACGTTGAAACTATCGTTAAGTTTTTCCCAGTTTTTTGTCACAGTGATTAATGGAAGTAAAGGAATGAAACTATCATTTAAACTACACCCTGGAGGTAGATAGTATCTGTTATTAATACCGGTGATTAAATTTTCATTGCGACAAAATATAATCGATGATTAAATTTAAAATTATCGCATATGTAATCTGTTATTTAAGTTAATATAAAATAAAATTATTTACATAATACCTAAATTCAGTGATAAAACGTATGAAAATAGTGCAGACGATATTTAAGAAATTTAAAATAAGAAGTGATTAAAGGAGATGGCTAAAGGAATGACGTCATAATGCTCGAAAAAAATGTTAGTTTTACCTATTTATTATGTGATAAATTTAATGGGCTGCTCTTAACCGGGGAAAATAGGGCTTGAAATAATGGCATTAAATGCTAGAAAAGGGGGAGAAGGGGTGGATTTCGAATGTTGCTAACCCTAACTCATCAAAAATCCAATATGAATGCCTCTATCCATTCCAGGAATAACCGCTTCATAAATTCGAGGACAGACGGACAGATACATTAGGTTATTATAATATTGGGTATTCTACGATCAAACTATATTGGTTACAGCATTGAACAATAGTAGCACCCAATAAAACAATTTATTAAAGCTCAGTTAATAAATAACATTGACTTTTTTTATGAAAGGGAACATAATCAGTGATAAAATCAGTGATTAAATTTTAAATTTAATCATCGATTATATAATGTTGTTGTTAATAATTATATTCATTATAATATTAAAGGCATAGAAAACAAATTCTTTTGTTTCTCTATCTTACTGAATCGATGTTTCATAATTCTACGTAATCGAAAATTTTTTTGGTCCAGTGTAGCCGGTATGAGAAAGTCCACTGTCGCCTTAGGCTGAAAAGCGAATCGAATGGGCGTTTACAACGGAACAATTACTGAACTTCCAGAGTTCATAATCGAGAGCAATGAACTGCTTTTGTTCGACAATTGACAACAGCTCTCTCTCCCTCTTTGAGCATGTTAGCGAAGGTGTGAGTCAGTATGTTTAACCTATTTTCGCTGGAGGATGTTTTTCTTGAACTCTTCAAGGGCGTAGGCAGGTGTTTACTACAGGGTGCTGTCACTGCTCTGAATAATTATTTTTAGAAAAATGTTTCCCCATTAATCACTTGTTTATTTAAGTTGGTATCATATCAGATTTTTCCTACTTCCCAATGTTTCGCCAAAAAAGGGTGTATTTCGTTATTCTAAACACATTAAGATGAGTCTATTTAAATAATTTTCAATAAAATAATATTTAATAAAGCCTGCAAATTTTCTTGTCAATATAGAATTCTCAATGTAGTGTGTTGTAATTACAACACTAACACCAGTGTTCGTTTACAAACGGGAAACACAGTAAAAATATTATACCTTATATTTAGACTAAAACATTTATTCTGTGCACTATTTACAAATTACTATGTTACTTGATCACCATATAACATAAACAGCAATTATTTATGTTTTATATTCATCAATACACAATAATTAATGCAATTCTCTTTTGTTATACGTTATTCCTTAATCAAAATATTGAAATACTAACTGAGGCCTAAATAACCGTCATGAATATGTTAAATCTGTTTACCTCCAGTCATTACAGGGGAGCAGGCAGGGGCTTTCACCATGCTGTATGTCGGTCCGGGTGTTCGGGCACACAGGACGTCGATGCTGGCGTGCAGGCACTGTATTTCGATGTCCAGCTACTCTTGATTCCCGATTCGACTCAATTTTCTTCACTCTCTTTTACAACCCATAACCTCGGGTTTAACGCCCCTTTTTCTTCTTTGCCAATCGCTTGTTGGTGAAATTTTTCCCACATCTACACCCCCTTCGGGAATGCAGGTTGGCCCATTAAAATAGCCCCTATTGCGAAAGCTGAAATTACTTTTTAGCCCCTGCCCTGATAACTCACGGTTACATCTCTGTGATGGCTTGCCCGTTACGCTTGTGCCTTTCCGTGATCTATAACTCCTCCACAGAGGTCCCTAAAACTCGAAGTCAACAGCTGCACTTAATTCTTCTTGGAAATTTCTTCCACAGCTGTGCATGCACGTGCTGACTGTCGTGGGAAAGTACCTCGGTACATATCTAGATATGTAATTGTGGAGGAAATTTCCAAGAAGAATTTAGGTGGAGCTGTTGACTTCGAGTTTTAGGGACCCCTGAGGAGGAGTTATAAATCACAGAATAGCACAAGCGTAACAGCACGCGCTGACCGTCGTGGGAAAGTACCTCGGTACACAGTGAAACCTGTCTATAATGGTACTTAAGGGACGTAGAAAAATACTGTTATACAAAAGTTATCTTTTAAGACAGTTTGAAAATTTGCTGTAGCTGTGTTTATGAAATATCTTGGTATGTATTTAAAATGTATTAAGAAAGTATAGTATGTATTTAGAGATCTAATTTAACATCATTTAAATATTTTAAAGTTAGATATTCATTACAGAACTATTAATTAATGAGCAATGATGTACCATATTGATGTTTTACAGTTTCACTTTTATTACATGACTGTAAAAATTAAATTTTTACTAACCTTATAAACCGTATACTAACCGTAAAAAAAAATTTCTCTAGTAAACATAAATAGGTAGAAAAACCATATTGATGTTTTACAATTTCACTTTTATTACATGACTGTGCATATTTAATTTTTACTAACCTTATAAACCGTATACTAACCGTAAAATATGTTTCTCTAGTAAACATAATGAGGTAGAAAAACCATACTGATGTTTTACAATTTCACTTTTATTACATGACTGTGCATATTTAATTTTTACTAATCTTATAAACCGTATACTAACCGTAAAATATTTTTCTGTAGTAAACATAAAGAGGTAGAAAAACCATATTGATGTTTTACAATTTCACTTTTATTACATGACTGTGTATATTTAATTTTTACTAACCTTATAAACCGTATACTAACCGTAAAATATTTTTCTGTAGTTAACAGAAAGAGGTAGAAAAACCAATTGATGTTTTACAATTTCACTTTTATTACATGACTGTGCATATTGAATTTTTACTAACAGTATAAACCATATACTAACCGTAAAATATTTTTCTGTAGTAAAGGAGGTAAAAAACCATATTGATGTTTTAGAATTTCACTTTTGTTACATGACTGTGCATATTTAATTTTTTATTAGATAAACAAATATGCATATTTTAAAAAATATCGATTTTTGCTAAAATATTCACCAATTATGTATTTTTAAAAAGAATAATTGCGTAATCTAATAATAGTTTCCCATTACTGCGAAATTTTGTTTCTTATAGTATTTTAGTTTATATTATTGTTTGCTTTTAAATTCACCAATCTGAAAAAATATTTTTATTAATTATTAATTTCGTGTTTTCTTTAATGTTAATTACATAAGATTACCTTTTCTAATCCTATGAGTAATTAAAGAAATTAATCTGATAACTTTTTTTCCAGCTATTTCTCCTTCATGGCTCCTCATCGGCAGATCATATTTTTCCTTCTCACCTTTTGCGTCCTGACAACCTGCCTATGTTTAGAGCAGTCCCGTTCTCGACGGCAGAAGCGAGGAATCGCCAAGATGATGATGCATATCATGTGGGATCCCGTTCGTCTTATCAGATATTGGTACGCTTACGATGTCACAAAAGAAATTGCCAAGAGCTGGAGAAAAATAATCCCAACTATTCTTCTTTACCCCATCGCTCAACACGTGCCTCAATCGTATGGTCTTGCAAAATATATCCATCCCACTCATGGAATACGAGATTATAACAAAAACAAACTAAAACTGAAATATCCCACAATTCCTGTGAATTCCTATCAAAGTTCGGCAGCGAATATAAAACCGGTTTTAAAACCACCTACCTCTTTCCACCAAGCTTATCCATTGAGATACAGCAAAGTTCCTCAATATGTTGAACATCACTATCAGACTAGCAGTAAGGAATCTGAGAGTGCTACACTCTACAACCAAGAAAATGTACCTCATGTCATTGTTGGTCATACCTCTTATGAAGATGATAAGGAAGATAGTAACCCGTATTCCGTCGCACATTATTTTGTAGCTGATGATACTTCTAGGGAAGAAGTGCCTGCTTCTGACAATGCCATATTTCATGGACATAAAGGTAGTATAATGGAAGGTATTAGTTTATCGCCTAGCCAAAGTGTTCCCAGTAGCAGTTACAGAAAAAGACCTTATGTTTTGCATAAAGCTAATAATAAGCTTACTCCACTTCATTATCTTCCTCACGTAGAAACGCATGAAGCCACGATACGGGATGAAAAGGGTGAAATGGCTTCACCGATTCTTCACCCCGGGCAAGAGTTTCACATTGTTCTTCATCCGATTCCTTTAAATGATTACGATCCAAACTCTCTAAAACCTCCCACAGATGGAAAAGCAATAAAGTTCGTACCAGTCCAGAGTCAACCGAACCAGTCTAATGATAACAATTCCGGAATGTCTCCAATCCTATTCAAAGCTATCTCTCTAGAGACTGACAACTCCCATGAAGACCGTGCAATTGACTCCAGCGGTATTGGGTCCCATGCAAATGTCAGCGAAAGCAGTCGTGAAGAGAACAATAACGTTACTGGCAAGGATACTAAACAAATCGTCACGTGGATACAGCAGAAAAGTACGAATGCGTCCAGAAGAACTGATCAAAAGGATAAAGATATGCCAGCCGACGGGACGGTCAAGCAAATTGTTTCTGTACACTTCAGTACCCCTCAACAATATGAATTTAGCAAAGACGATTCCAACAGTTTTACAATTAAGCGACATAACATAAATATGGACCGTTTACGTGAGGATTTGAAGCATGGCACTCCTGTGTTGATACCATTTAACAGAAATACTTCCCCCTCAGAAGTGCCTTGTACGAGTAATCATAAAAATACAATTCCTTTTCCACACGAACATTTAAATTACGATCATAGGAATCACAGGATAGAGGAACACATTTCAGAGTCTGAAGCAGGGAAAATTCCAGCAATAAGTGACTCAGAATTCCTAAGTACCAGTATGGAAAGCTCTGCAGAAAGAAATAATTCTCAAAGGTTACTGCTATTTCTCAAAAAGAGAAAACATTCTCACCATGATCAAAATGCATAAGAAAAGTCATATGTTTGTAGTCTTTTATATTTTATAGTTCATTTTTCTGTCATCATCAAAAATGTCATTGGATATATACTCATAAATAAATAAAGTACTAGTTGTTCGAATGTGGATGACAATACGTTTATTAACCATATTTATCTATTTAATAATAACCCTTAAAAATAAATAATGAAAATTTAGTGATATGTACGAGAAGTAGTGGTAAATTAAAAACCATTTAAAATAAAAACCTAACAAAACTTTAATGTTTTATCTTAAAATATTTTTTAATTTTAATATCTGCTTTTTTATTAGAAGATTACATAAAAACTAAATATGAGTACATTTAAATAAATAATAATTTATAAATAATTTATAAATTTATCTTCAATCACGTTTACAGGCAATTTGATAAGTGAAAATTTCAATACCGCTTTACCAGTAATTTAATTGTAATTTTATTCACAGCAAAATTTTAAATGAAATTTAATAGGCACTAAATACATATAAAAATTTTTGGGCTTTGAGTTTTTATTTAACAGTAATTAATGCAACATGTAAACATTTAAATATGAAAAAATATATTATGAATTTATCTTTTAATAACTAATTTATGAGATATAAAAAATATCCTTTAAGTGGATTAAAATGCATACATGTAAATAATAATATATGTATTCTCTTATAATAACAGCCTTTGCAAGTTTGCCAAGTTCGGTTCCGGATGATCCCACCTCCAAAAATGTAATATTTTGTGAACTACGTTTGTTTCTATCACCTGAATCAAAACACACATTACGTAATATAAAGACCACAAAAGTAATATCGCTGATAAAATCATAAAGTTTGTTCATGGATAAACAATATAAAGGATTCACTCCTGAATTGTTAGCATAAAAATGATTCATTCCTTCGGTTCCGGATGATCCCACCTCCAAAAATGTAATATTTTGTGAACAACGTTTGTTTCTACGATCATAAAGACCAGAAAAGTAATATCGATGATAAAATCATAAAGGTTGTTCATGGAGAAACAATATAAATGATTCACTCCTGAATTGTTAGCATAAAAATGATTCATTCCTTCGGTTCCGGATGATCCCACCTCCAAAAATGTAATATTTTGTGAACAACGTTTGTTTCTACGATCATAAAGACCAGAAAAGTAATATCGATGATAAAATCATAAAGGTTGTTCATGGAGAAACAATATAAATGATTCACTCCTGAATTGTTAGCTTAAAATGATTCATTCCTTCGGTTCCGGATGATCCCACCTCCAAAAATGTAATATTTTGTGAACTACGTTTGTTTCTATCACCTGATGCAAAACACCAGAAAAGTAATATCGATGATAAAATCATAAAGGTTGTTCATGGAGAAACAATATAAATGATTCACTCCTGAATTGTTAGCTTAAAATGATTCATTCCTTCGGTTCCGGATGATCCCACCTCCAAAAATGTAATATTTTGTGAACTACGTTTGTTTCTATCACCTGATGCAAAACACCACATTACGTAATATAAAGACTAAAAAAGTAATGTCGCTGATAAAATCACAAAGGTTGTTCTTGGAGAAACAACAAAAATGATTCACTTCTGAATTCTTAGATTAAAAATGATTCATTCCTTGAAGGAACACAAGTATACCATTGCAGTAAAACCCAACTTTTATTTCCCTTTCCGTTATAGCCGAACGATGATCGAATGGTAAAGCGGTGCTCTTCGGTTCCAAAGATCTCATTTAAAGAATACAGTTTTGTTCTTAGAATAAAACTTGTTAAATTTTTAATAGTCAACTGTATAATTTTCATCATTTTCAACAAATTATAAATTCATTTTATTTTCTGTTTTAACTATAATACGTCTTTGTGGTTATTATTTTGATTTTTTTCCTGAACTGTGCAAAGAATTAAAGAACATTATTTCTTCAAATAGTTCCATCCGAGCATGATAAATGGACTTAAATAGTCAGAAACAATAAAGACGCTACCCACTCAGACTAAATCCCAGTTCAGGGGGCCCGCCGAACCAAGTTCAGTGCGCACGCCAAATTCTAAAAAATGTCGCCAAATTCTAGAACCCAGTTTTCTGACAAACCTTGCTCTATTTTTTATTTTCTATTTTTTTTAAATTTGTATTTATCTTAACAAAATTTCAAACTTTTTTTCTTCAAAATATGCTTTGAAATTGAGTATAAACTAAATACAAAATTAAGCACAAACATCACTTGGCGACGATTTGGCGATCACTTGCACAAAAGTAGAGCCAGAAACATGGCGGCCGGACCCCGGAACTGGGATTTAACTGAAATCGTATGAATAGATATTTTCATACATTACTAACTATATACGATATCCAGTATTACCAGCGTTCTTAAATGATTTTCAGTATTCATCAGATGCCACAAAGATTAGAAAATGAAAGTAAAAAAACTATTCTTATTGTGGATAGAAAATATTGGGGCACATGTGATGTATTTACAATATACAATGAATTTCGAAAATAATACTAATGATATCTATGCTTGGAAATCGAGATGAAGCCAGCCGAATCTCAAAGGGCATTGGTTGCGTAGTTGATGAATAGTCTTAAAATATATTAGGATTCTCAGCTCTGCTGATATCATCAATAAGGTGGGTTCCCGCCTCTATTATTTCAAAACTTAGATAACAGAAAAAGGGAAGAAAAAATTTCATCAGAGAATGATAAATGGATTAAAAAGTTAGAAATGGGGTAAGCAACAAAGAATCTCAAATGAACGGAGACTTTTATAGGCTAGTAGTTCTATGAGGTACCCGACGTTGCCCGAGTTTCTAAATGCTTTTCGGCATTTATCACATGCTGCCAAGAGTAAAAAGGAGGAGTGAAGGAAACTTTGAACTTCCTTTTTGTGGTTAGGAAATATTGAAACACATATGATAAGTTGACAAAATACAATGACTTTCAAGATACATATAACTTTATCTTTAAGCTACATTTCAAAATTTATTTCATAATTTTCGTGTTACAATGCATTATTAGATTGTGTATGCAGAACATGCACTTAAAAACTTTATTTGAGACGCATAAAGCATTTCTTTATATATAGAAAAACTACTTTTAAAATATCGTTTACACACAATTTTAATTTAAAATATGTAAAATTGTGTTATTTTAAAGAACAAATTAATCATAAAATATTTCAATGAAACATTTTTCCAGAATAAAGTTGTTTTCAGTCACGACAGATCTTTATTGACAGAGCGTTGGTTGCATGGATTCCAACTTCATTATAGGGAATAGACAAACTGAGAGGTCAGCTTATATTAAAAATATAAGAAAGAATCTTAAGGGGTCATCTTCGGTCTTATATACAAAGTCTCTAAGTTAGTTTACAGATTCAGGTTTCTTTTTCCTTTACATATATATAGAATATATATATATATATATATATATATATATATATATATATAGAATATACCTATATATATGCATATATGTGTATGTATATGCATATATATATATATATATATATATATATATCTTAAGTCAAAGAGCCAATGAGTCTTGATAATGACTTTATTCGTGACTGTTGCACAGTTTCACATCCATCCATAAAACATGACGTCTGTTATTTGGCGATCTAAGGTTAACAAAAGAGTCTTGCTCAGCGTAGATTCATTAACGACCCTACCTCAAGACGTTCTCTCTCAATTCTTACTTTCAAGCGCTTTTATTTTGAGATATTCGGGATTCATGTGCCTGCATTAAAGAGTGCGCTGCTGTGTTTTCTACCTTTAAACCCCTAAATTATTAATTTTATGTTTTCAAACCTGACATATATATATATATATATATATATATATATATATATATATATATATATATATATATATATATATATATATATATATATGATATATGTATGTATGTATGTATGTATGTATGTATGTATATATATATATATATATATATATATATATATATATATATATATATATATATATATATATATGTAAGGAAAATTCTCAGGGGTTTTCAAAGAGGGACTCTGGTCATTGCTCATTTGGGTTTCCTTAGCTTCAGTTTTTCCTGGCGACTTCTGTAATGAGACGGACTTCTCGGTGGGGGTTTGCAGTCATGGCCATAAAAATGATACCGTTTCAGCTAAAGACCTTTATTAAGATAACGTTGAAGGACGGGTTCCCACTTCATCATAGGGACAGGACAAACGGAAGGGTCAGCTAGCATGAAGTTCTATGTACAAGACACGTAACATCTGGGTCAACATCTGTGGGAAAATATCTATGTCTCCGCTAGCGTGTATCTCCTTTTTATTTGGAAATTTCCTAAGTTGTCTTCTAGAGCCATGTAGATTTAAAATTGACCAGGCCCCTTCTCTGAGGGCGTAACCTGTAGCCCCAGTGGTCAATTTAGGTTAGGAGTTAAAAAGAGGAATGGAAAATGACGCGGGAATTTTTAGCCTTGATTTAAGTTTTGAAAACCCCTGAGAATTTTCCTTACAATGGATTTCGAAAGGAAATGTAACGAAAAACACCTGCAGGAAAACGACAAACTTCGACTTTTTCCCTACTTTCTGGGAGCAGAAACGGCAGCATTTTACATCAATAACTGTTTAGAAATTGAAAAATGGGATGATATAAAGAAAATATTTATTGAACACTTCCAAGTTGAAAAAAATATAACATTCGAAGCTTTTGTTGGGATGAAGCTCAGTGATTTTTCCACCTTGACTGAGTATTTTAATGACATTCCTGAGAATTTTCCTTACACACACACACACACACACACATATATATATATATTTGTATATATATATATATATATATATATATATATATATTATATATATATATATATATATATATATATATATATATATATATATATATATATATATATATATACATACACACATTTTGTATTTATAGAAAAACTCACGAATGGTAAGGGGCAAATGTACCAACTCAAAGAACTTTGTCATAGAGAAACAAACTCATCCAAAATCGACTCGATAGCACTGTGTGTTTTATTTCTATACTCCATGTTAAAGTTAAGTTGGTGATTAAGGGTGCTACCATATTACTGTTGACATATGTCGATGGTGACTTCTGCGTTATAATGATGTCAGAGAGGGAAATTTATGGTACCAAATTACCATCACTGGAGATTTCTGACGTCATTATGACGTGGAGGTCACCAGGGACATATGTCGGCTGTAATATGGTAGCAGCCTAAAGTTATACTTTAATACTGGCTTTAGTTTCAAACTGAAGGGCAGTTTATTGTTTGTCTATTGGCTGTTGTAAACATGAAAATGAATGGGAAGAGCTTTATAGTAGTTCGTGGCGTTGCGACAAATTGCTCTATAAACATTTTAATAAATTTTTACTTTCGGATGAGGTCAGTATCCTCTGAAATAAAAATTATTTAAAAAAAATGTTCATGCTTTTTTAGTGGGCGCTCAAGTAATTAAATTTTTACTCTGAAACCGTGACTATCTATTGCATATTGAGTTCAAACAATGCAATATTTACATATACCGTCCAAAATATTTCTATTATATTTAAACAGAATAAAAAATATAATATTTTAAAACGTTATTGCATTTGAAAATTATGGAATTACCTATTTGTATTTCATTTACTTTTTATAAATTTTAGAAGTATGTTTTGATTATATGAATAAGAACTTCACTTTTGAAACTGGCGGTTTTTTTTTTCAAAATAATGGATTAGACTCAAGAACTTGAACTCCATATATTTCAATAAACAAGATGTTAGTTTCATTTTAGCCCTTAACTCGTATAATAAAGTCAATCTACTCATGATAATAGAGTGGTGTTTGAAACTTAAGCCATACATAATGAGGTAATTATAAACATTGTAAAATATATACTTAAATATTAAAATGAATGAATTTGACTAAAATAGGTGCCCCTGCCAATATAGGGCTTGACTAAAGAACTGGATTCCCCCGCCAACTTGGCGATAATGGTTTAAGTATGGTCGCCTGACATTTTCTCTTGATCTCATCGTGTCCAAATAATTTGTATCTATATTAAAATGTATATGATATTTGCATTCAACTCTCCTTGTGTAACTCTTTTCTTATATATTAAGTGTGCGCAATGCTTAAATTAGATATAACAAACCATTAATGGTTCACTATGACTGATTTTTAATAATTTGGAGCTGTTGAGTTTGTAAATTGTTAAGGGATTATTTGCCCATAAATATAAATGTCCGGTTTTCAAGTCGTTTATTTAAGAGTACATAATTCTATTACGATGGCGCACTGTGCATTAACTAAAGTCGGCAGAAAAAGCAAGAGATACAATGTTTGGATGGATTACTTTTGTGTTTTAGTAAATATCGACAATATTTTCTCCAAATTTGCCAAGGGAAACCCAATTTTTAAGTAGTCCCATCATCTTGTTATAAATTACCAAATATCGCCAACTGTAGGGAAGCTTTTCCTTTCTTTACACAGTAATATCTTTATATATAAAATTCTTCTGTCCGTGTGTTTGTAATAGAACTCCTCCTAAACGACTGGACTGATTTTGATGAAATTTTATGTATGTAATTAAGATGATTCGAGAATGATTTAGACTTACGAATTGATTCGATAAAAAATGTTTTTTTTTATTAAAAATTCAGAATTGCCCTCTTATTCAGATTATTATAATGCCGCTCGAAACCCATTGCTGCCAATGTATCTGGGGCGCACTGGTCAGCGCAACGGGCTTCAGTACGAGAAGTCCTAGGATCGAATCTCCGTACAGGCGATGTGGGAATTTTAATTTAATCTAATTACGTTTGTGATGACTGTACCCGTGAGTGCGTCAAATAATTTTAAAATAATTTTTTTCTTACTTTTCCTTCAAAAAGGTTCAATTTATAATCTGTTTAAAAACATCTTAAAACTTTTCGATTTACAGTGTTAAAACAGGACAACGTCTGTCTGGCCATCTACTTATTTTATATTAATTGAGTCAAATGCTTTATTGTTAATATTACTACGTTACTTGAATCAGGAATTATAATACTCTTTTAAAATTTAAGTTTTACGCTTCGTTGTTTCTTATTTTTTTAATACATTTGGTATTTAAAGGCAAGAATTCAAGCAATCTTTTGTTTTAATGTTGTCATTCTAAGTCCAGTAATTTCCCCAAATTTGTTAAGGGTCACCCCGTTGTCACAGAAAACCACTCAAAGCTATCAGTGGCATATCTTCAGATCGTAGGTATATGTTGGCGATTGGGATGAAAAACTAAGAACATTTAGAAAGTACCAATGCGTAAAATTAAAAAATTCTTGTTGTCAAATAAAGAAAAACAATACTGAAATTTTATAAATGGTTTTATAAGTTTTTCATTTTAAAGGAACTTTATTTATTACTGCAATAGAATAAGCTCTTTCTGACACTATTAAACTACAATTCCCTTAGAATCCTCTATACCTTGGCGATTTTGGTAAAATATCTTGTGCTATCTATATCTAGTTTGGTAAAATATCGGTCCAAAACATCATTAACTAAACTAATTAAACGTTTGGTTTTCATTGCCAAGCAAGGTTAAAAAATAATGAAAACGAAAAAAAAAGATTTTAATAAAGGTATAGGGAGATTTAAAGGCTGTATTATTTATTGACCTTATTTTTATACTTGATAACAAGAATAATGCTAGCCTATTTTGACAATAATATTAATAATGATAATGATTAGGATTATAATAATAACCATAATAATAACGATAATTAAATCAATAATAAAAACTCTCTAGTTTGTGCAAAATACGTCTAATAATTAACACATAAAAAAAAGCAGAACCTTGAAAAAATTAGCGAAATCGCTGTAGTTGGTAATTTATCGACAAACCACTAATAAACTGTTGGCACCGTTTTTTTTTCATAGTAAAACAGATCATCTGTGCCTGTACTTGGAGATATTATGCCTTTTATAGCTAGACTAACGCTGACACCCTCTTTTACAGCTAATGTACTCCCAAACAGCAAATGTGCCCTTTTTCATCAAAACTGACTATTTTGAGACTCAAATTAAGGAGTCTTTTATTTAAAATAAATCTAGGCCAGTTTAATTATACAGAGTTATAAACAAATTTAAATTTTCACCCGTTTCATGCTATTACAAATTTTTAAGACTTCTTTATATAAACTTTTCTTTATAGACACTTTTTCCTCAAAATATATTGCAAATCTGGTGTGAAGACATACTTCGTCAATTATTTTAAAATTCATTGAAATTGTAATTAGTGTTGTATAGAACATGTCTAAGGAAATGTAGATATATAAACAATAAAACGTTCCTAGTTGTAAAAGGTTTATTTATCCTGTATCGTACATGATTATGCATGATAAAAAACATGATACATGCTTCTCTGATTTTATATGGCATGGATACATCTGCAAGTTTTAATAAACATAAATTTAACACTGAACCGAGGTGCCACAAATCTACTAGTCAAAAACATAAATTCTTTAACATATTTAATAAACTCACATTAGTTAAGGAAGAAATATTGAATCTTTACTTTTATCTTTATCAGATATGTTCCTTTTTTCTTCAAGAAAATTACT
The DNA here is from genome assembly GCA_032207245.1 of Pardosa pseudoannulata. Classification (NCBI taxonomy): domain Eukaryota; kingdom Metazoa; phylum Arthropoda; class Arachnida; order Araneae; family Lycosidae; genus Pardosa; species Pardosa pseudoannulata. The sequence goes on along the minus strand of CM063501.1, from coordinate 31,040,355 downwards.
TCTATGATTCAAATTCATCCAACTTTTATAGGTAAGATGCATCTAACATATTTTGCTTACTAATATTTTTCACAATTATTTAGCAAATCTGAGAGTACTAAAGTTTTCAAAGATTAGCAAGACATAGTTATAGACAGGAAAATGTAACAAGCAATATCGTTTAAAGAGTCTTGATGTCGGGTACTTCAAAATTAAAATATAAAAAATAGTCCTGATTATGACACGACCATAAACAAAAGGGAGAACTATTGTTTGTTCTTAACAAGGTATGTGTGATTTGACTAACCAATTATAATCAGTCCTAATCAATTCATTGTCTAAATAGTGCCTGTTTAGCAAAACATTGAAACGTCGACCACACTTATTCAGTTCATTCAACCCTAGAACGGTATCATTATGTCTGGTAGACATTTTATAGTTAAAATATAAACTATTATAAGCAGAGAAGATCTTTAATGTGCAATAAATCATCCTTAAAAAAGTATGCATTTCATTTTCTTTCCATTCTAAAAAATTAATTTAAAATAATTGAAGAAGTAAGAAATAATTGAAGAAACAAAAGTTGATAAATAAATAGGTAAAAAACTAAAATGCAAGCTAAAATTTTAATAAATAGTCGAAAAGCAATGAAAAAGCAATAAAAAAAAGAATTCTTGAATTTTTAATTTGTAGAAATGTAAAAAATGCTATTACTGAAAGTATTTCTGACGTAGCAGTTTTAAAATGAATTCTCGTTTGCACAGACCAAAAATTAACTAGACTACTATTTATAAATATTCAAAACAGTCATTGATACGTTTTACGAATTTTCGAAAGCGTTTTCTGAAAGTTATTTTTCTGACCTTATACACTGTCTACCAATTAATATTTGGACACCTGTGATAGAAAAGAAAAACTAACTTTATTCAAAATCAATAGTTGGTAGAGCCTCCACGAGAGGCAATTACAGCGTGAACTTACAGCGTGAATTACAGCGGGCATACTTTCCACAAGTCTTTGTATTACAGCTAGGGGTATTGTCTTCCACTCAGTTTGGAGTAGGCATACAAGTTCCTTCACCGATTTTGGACGGGTTGTGCACCCCTTAATTCGGCGATCCAACTCGTCCCAGAGGTTCTCTGTAGGGTTCAGGTCAGGACTCTCGGCAGACCAGTCCCTTCGATGAACTCCATTGGCAGCATACCAAGCCTCGGTTAACCTCGAAACATGACAAGTGGCATGTCGTCCTGAAAGTAACAGGGGTCCAACCCGTAAAACTGCCCCAACGTAGGAAGCACATTGTCATCCAAAATAGTGCAGTAGGCATCGGCGTTGAGCTTACCATGAATGGGGACCAAGGTCCCAGTCCACACCAGGAAAAACACACCCAGACCATAATTCCACCTCCACCGAACTTGAATGTTGGCACAATGTATTCTGACAGGAGACGTTCTCCAGGCAGACGCCAGACTCAGACCCTGCCATCTGAACGGTAAAGGGTGAACCTTGATTCGTCTCTCCAAAGAACCCGATTTCACTGATCTACGGTCCAATTTCGATGTGTTTTGTACCACATTAATCGAGCAGCGGGGTTGGACTTTGTAATCAAAGGCTTATGGGCAGCAGCTCGACCATGGAAACTAAGCAAATATGCTTCCTTACGTATGGTATTTATTGAAACAATACTCCCGGATGCCTGTGGAAACTGCTCGTGGATGAGGGCCATCGGGTAGGTGAGGTTCTTTCGAATTTCTCTGGACAGCACTCGTCGGTCTCTATCTCCCAGTTTCGTTTGTCTGCCGACTCGAGGTACATTCCGACAATCACCTCTCACCTTCCACTTCTTAATTACATAGGCCACTGTCGATTTTGGGTACTTCAGATCGTTAGATATGTCCCTTAAGGATCGGCCACATTTGTGATACCCGATAATTATACCTTTCTCGAAATCAGAGAGCTCCGAACTTCGCGGCATCTTGCATGCGACTAATGCCGATGCTGTTGCCTACACGATGTATACCGGCGGGGGCCGTCACGTACCTCAGGACCGCAGATATCGTCATTTGCATAGGTGTCTAAATACTTATTGGTAGACAGTGTAATGGAAGCCTTAATATCTGTCATTCTGAGATGAGTTTAACGTAGCTGAGTGGTAGCTCTACAGGATTTCTTTAGTTCAGTGCTTATCTGTGTGTAAAATATTTCAACCGACGGACGGCTTGCATTGAATATTTCATTACACAAGCTCATGATAAAATAAAAAATTTTCTACGCCAAGGCCTTTTTAAAAATTTATTTCGGTTAAATGTTTAAAATTTTATTCAAAAATAGTACGTGAAATTTTCCAAGAATAATTCAAAATTAAATGTAACTAATTTTTAAAAAATATAATACATATAAACATATAAAAATTTCCATGTTACTGTGTGATCAAATTTGTTTAAAGAAATCGCTCGATTTCTTTAAAAAATCCTTTATTTTGCCTGTCGATCTGTGTTCTTTAAACTTTTAAGACTCATGGCACCCTTATAATTATATGATCTTCCGGTAGAACCCTGTACTAGTCTACTAAATTTTATGCAAGTTAAAAGTTAATTACGTTGCATATGTTCTGTAATAGAAATAAGAAAACTGATGCTGTTCAATTTACAATATACATTATGTTATTGCTATTCCACGTTAGCTCTGTTGGCAGGTGCAGCGAAATCTGGACTGCTATTCACGGGGACTCTAAACGATCGAAATAGTTGATTTTTTCGACTGGCTACGTCATTATGACGAAATACCCCTCTAGAGTACCAAAAGCTCCCATCTTCGACATCACCCAACGTGCGAAATGCATTTCTAGTGACATCATTAGATAATCTAGTAGTATAGATGATTGCAGTGAGTAGCAGCCAAGAACTGGAGGATTGAGGTTTCTAGTTGTTCCAAAATCCACCATGTTCATCATAGGCTGCTGGAGATAAAATAGACTCGTGGTTGTAATATCTTCTAAGTTCCCAATTGATACTTTTGAAGTTGGCAGGCCAATTTTTGGAGTCATCTACTTCTTTCTGCTTCTGTGGATGTGCCTGCATCTTTTTTATTCAAACATTAAAAAACTGGCTCTACAGATTTATCTCCAGATGCATTTAGTTTTGGTTTCACATATGATATAAACGATTTTTCATGTACACATGTTGTTTTAAATTATATCAAAATAATAATGGCTGTTCTAGTAACAGAAGTTACCAGTACAGCCAGGAACAGGATGTAACAGTACAGTTAGCACATAATATTAGAAGCCTACATAAAATTTGCATTTATGCACATTTTAAAGTCACTTGCTACCCCCTTAAGGACATTTTGCAGCACCCAGTTTGAAGACGTCTGAATTCAAAACTCCTGATTTAACCGATACACAATTACCTAATCAAAAGAAGATATTAATAATAAAATTTAAAGATTCAACTTCACGTAGGGGCGCGTGCCCAGGTAGTGGTTAGGGAATGCCTCCATTGGATTTTTCTTTGGGTGGTATAAGAGTAATAAAATTACCTTCCAGGAACCAATAGGCATAAATCTAACTTCTCTGATGAAACAGCACCGTTTACTTATGATCTCTGCAATCAATGTTATCTGCAATTGAAAGACTACGTAACAGCCATTTTAAAGGCATGAAAATATCTCCCATACTAGATCCTATCCCACCTGCAGATATTGTTCACAAACTTCACTTACTCAGAATCACATGTACAACTGCCAAGTCCTCATAGCCTCTCTCTTACAACTTCTCAGTCAATCCCCCACAGTCATCAGGACCTTGTCAGCAAGACTTTTGGAGATATTTAGCATACATTGACATGGCAAAAACAACAAAGGTTCAACTGCTCACATTATTCATTCGTTGAAATGATGAATATGCCTTAGATGTGTTTGGGCATCCATTCGCAGGGAGTAATGAGAATTAACCACCCGATCATGATAAATTTAGTACCAGGGCAAGCAAAAATTTTGAGACTGTAAAACTGTGACACAATACATAACTTATGTTTATGTAAAGAGTACACATAAAGCGAACGCTGCATATTGTATAGGAAAGACTAGTTTTACATTATATGTGAAGGGGGCCATATAGAGTTGTGAGCAGTGGAAAAAAACCCGGTTTAAACCCGGGAAAAAACCGGGTGTTTTACGAAGGAAATTTTGAAAATTTTCAAAACATGGTAATTTTGAAGTATTTTGTTTACTTTTATCCTAATCGCACAAAACAATTTTTACATTTCACATATTTTTATTATTACATAAATATTAGGCAATAATCTGTAGTGTTACAAAGCCCATAAATCATACATATTTATATATATATATATATATATATATATATATATATATATATATATATATATATATATATATATATATATATATACATATATATGTATATATATATATATATATATATATATATATATATATATATATATATATATATATAATATATATATATATATATATATATATATATATATATATATATATATATATATATATATATATATATATATATATATATATATATATATATATATATATATATATATATATATATATATATAAG
>CM063501.1:31028273-31030773 GCA_032207245.1 Pardosa pseudoannulata | reverse complement strand
AAAATATCTATAGGAATATGTAGTAAAAAGTAAAATGTAAAGTTATAATTTAAAATTTGGAAAATCAAATTGCACTATCACTCTTCAAGTGGAATTAATAGCAGTTTGAAAGAAATTATGTAAAAATTTAGGATTATTAGATATTATTGATGATCTAACAAATAAGAAAAGTAGAACAACGCAATTTATGAGTGCATTTTTTTACATATGTTTGGTTTGATAGCCATTTTAAAAACATAATAAAAGTATGATGTATACATTTTTTAAACTTTTTAATCCTTATTTAATTATATGGAACAGTCATAAAAACGTAATAAGCTTCTGTGCATTCGGTAAAGTTATAAATTTGGGAGGTGGACAAATATTAATCTTGTATGGAGGAAGCTAATAGCTCAAACTAGGCCTTGTTAGAACTTTTTATTTTTTATTTTATTTTTATTTTTAATAATTTATTTATTTGAAACATTGCATCCTGAATGGGATGTTTCGAAGCGCTGGTTTAAAAAAGTATCTATCCATGTAAACGTTAATTTTATAATTTGAGTTGTGTTAAGCACAGTAAGATAAATTATTTTAATAACACTAAATAAAGCTAAATAAAATGTAAAGAAATGATTACCTTTATAACAAAAAAGCATGAGGAATAGAGTTTGTCTTTAAAAATATTGTTACTTATTTAAAAAAAAAGTTATTCTAATTAAATGTCCCCAATATGCTATTTTTTTTAAATATGCCCTTGTGATATTTTCCTTTTAATGATCAATTTTTAAGTATTATGGAACTAGTACGACAGTTCAGTTTTTATCAAGAGCAGTAAGAAACTTATATGGTTTTCGAAAATTTCATTAGCTAAATGTTTTTCAGTTATTCTTAGATGTCTCTGGAACAGCAGAAACGTTGAAACTCAACACTTCGAAGAGACCCAGGTTAGTATAAATTTAATTGAATTTAAAGTTAAATCTATTTTAAACTATAGTTACTATTTATGAAGTTTTACAGGAGTTGGATTACAAAAGTCAATCCCAGAATATAAACCATTTCTTCTGAAAATTGTTTATGAAATTTATTTTTATTTCAAGGTGAAACTTAATAAAAATTTATTTTATAGTTTTATGCTGCTTAAACTACATACCATTTAAACTAAGTGTATACAATTTAAAGCTAAATTTAAAAGTTTTTTTTTTTTTTTCCGAGTTTTAAGCGTACAGAATATTGAATAAAATAATCACTAGATGGCAGCAGTAGAAGGCACGGCAGCATTTAGAGATCATTTGTTGAGAATAATGATAATTTTAAAATTAGAAACCTTATTTATGGTGATTATACTAACAAAACTTTGCAAATTTTCAAAAATGGATAAATAATTACTTTTCTAGAGCATGTATTTAAAATCTTCTAGATTTTTCATTCCGCTAATATAAGATTAATTCAATAAATTAACTTAATATTCGATCTGATTTTTATCTCTGATCTGAAATATAACTGAGGACTTTTCTTTCTCTTTTCACCTATTTATCCTTTTAGACAATTTGTCAGAATATTTCTAAATGTGTATATGAATGACCACTGTTGACACTGATTTTGTGTAGAATTGAATAGATGAGATTCTATGCAATTCTTAGAGTAATATATACTTCAGTGGATTAATTTATTGGGGGCCAAATATTCAATGAAACACATCTGGATTTTCCTTTGTTTTTACTTTTATTCGAAATGAATAACTTCGTGCTATATCTTGTTTAGTTCATTACTTTTTTAATTCACAGCTCATTACAGTGTAATTAGAATTCTCAATATTGGAGAAATTGAAAAAGAATTAATATTTTAAAAAATGATGGGAATATATATATATACATATATATACATATATAGACATATATATATATATATATATAATATATATATATATATATATATATAAATATAATATATATATATTATATATATATATATATATATAAATATATATATATTAGATTTTCAATGGAAAACTGAAAAACATTTAAAGTTACGATTTTACTTTGATAGAATTTTATAGAAATTTTTTTATTACACACACACACACACACATATATATATCAGTGGCGTGCGGTCCATATGTTGCAGGGTTGCAGTGCACACCCTGCACCAATAATTCCTGGCAAAGTTATGAGGACACAATAATTTTTTGCACCTATGTCTACCTCTCTTTATATGGTATATAATAAATATTATTTATAATATATACAAATATGTTGATTTGCTTGCTTGTATTCCCGCAGTACGTGCGGTACTAGGTGCTGCACCACGTAGCGCGCAAACGAACATAGGAAGTTCTGATGTGTACGCACTGCGCACTAAATTGAAAATCACGCTTTATATGTATGGGCTACTGGAGAAGAACAGCATACTATGGCACTGAGGCAAGTGCAGCTATTTTTCCTGCACTTGGCATTCAGAATCATCCGAAGGTACGGTTTATTAAGCGTTGTATTAGAGCGGGGACTTACGTGCTGAAGCG
>CM063501.1:30953273-31023273 GCA_032207245.1 Pardosa pseudoannulata | reverse complement strand
CCAAATTCTTAGGAGTCAGTTATAAAATATATATGTGGTGTTCAATTTAAAAGCTAAATTCCCCACACAGTTTTAACAAGGGACTGACACCTCCATTTTTGAAGTTCGTTGTTTGGGTATCTTATCAATGTTTAGTACAATATTTATAATTAGCATTTTTCCTCTTGCAGATTGTCATCTTTTTTATTTTAAAGTAAAAAAATATTCTGGGATCAAGGGAGTTTTATTGAAACATTCCTGTGTAGAATTATTTTATACAATGAAATAAAGATTTTTTCAGGATTTGTATAGTTGTGTAATTTTGATTTGCAAATTTTAATTTGCACATACATATATTCGATAAATAATAATAACTATATATATATATACTATTTTGCTGTGTGTGTTGTTGTGTTAGGTGTTGTGTAAACAAAGAAAGATTATTCTTAATGAATCACACATGAGATAAGAGCCTATTTTCCTTAATTTGTGGAACTTGCTGGGCAAAATCTAGACTTATTAGTTCATATTGCAAACAGAAGGCATATAAAAAATCCAGTTAGCGGAACTTTTTTCTTATTGAGGATCAAGTTCGCATCGTAGACTACACCATTATAGATGCAAACAGCTGATAGAAATTCAATATTATACGTATAATTCATCGATGATCAGTACAGTGAACAAAATTACGTGAGTTCGTTTCCGATGAAATATAATAGTTTAAGCATAATGTTTGAGAGGTAGTAGTAAACCATTTGATCATTTCAGGCTAGCTCGGAACAACGACACAGGCAGAATTAATTATGAGAATATACCCTTATTTTCCAAAGCATAGAGCTGTAAAAGTGGTCAGTGGACAGAAAATTAGAATTAATGTCGTCACTTCTCTACTTTGAGATATAAAAAGAATTAAAGTCGAAGGACAGTCTTTTATCTGATATTTTATGGTTGATAAATACGATATTAAAAACTGAGAAGGGAGAAAAAGGACAATTTCGACTATATAGGTATTTTAGGGGAAACAGTTTTGATATATTACATATGCATATATATGCATATATATACATATATAATGAAGTAAGAGAGATTTATTCCTATTTGTGATAGCTACAATTTTTTTTCGTTTAGGCTGAAAAAGGAAAGCATTAGAAAGGAGATATTTCTGGTCTAAAAGAGCTGTACAGAGTCCTTGTCTGTCTAACTAAATACTACCTCAAGGTTTTGCCAGAAAAACTAGTCGAATGGTCCAAAGATCGGCACCATGAAAAAGAAATACACCAAAAAAAAAGTTTATATTTCGAATGTTTCAGGAAATAAGGGTCACCGAAAACAACTTAAACAGGAGTGAAACATGGAAAAAGCCTGATAGAAAGTTTGCAAAAGGCAATTACTTATACTCGAAACATTGGCTAAAATAAAAATCCACATAAAATGAGGTAACAGAAATAGATTAACATGGATACAGATTATTCTATGGAAAAGAAAGAAGCAGCAGATGATAAATTTCCACTTGCCAAAAGCCATTCGTGGGAGATAGAGAATCAATTAACAGCAGGTCCCTGCAGCTAGTCACATGGATTTTGAGACATTGTTTAAGGCTTCCGAACTCGAATCAACGCGATTTCCCTTCTCGGAAAGCAAATGGATGTTAAATCGTTTTGTAAAAGATGATGCTGATAAACAGATAAACTACCGAACCGTGTAAAGAGTGTTCAAAATGAAAGAAACTCTGCAGTACCTATAAAACGGCATCATTGAAAAGTAAGATTTACACCGAATATACTCACCACAATTTGCAATAGTATGGAAGCAACCATTTGGAGTGCTCGAAATCAGCTGAAAAACAAAATCGTAGTTCTAAAAAGGTAAGTCATAGGCATGTTGCTTTAATCTGACTGCTCAAACAGAAAAAAAATCGGTTAAAAATTAAACTAGTTTTTACATCAGTCGATGCGGAACCCAGGACGGGAAAAAAATTAAAACTATATACTACTATTTCTATTTGATTTTTCATATTTACGATACTATTATAAATTTATCCACTAAAAATATGTTTTTGTTTACAAAAATCTTATGGTTGTTTTTTATATATTTCTCTTTATATATTTGTTTATATATTTCTATATAAAATACGAAAAGTTGGTTAAAAAATGAAATAATTTTCGATCTATTGAGATTTAACTGAATAACTAAATTTACTCACCCCTGGTACAATTCCGCTGTGAAATGTACCAGCACGCAATGTGTTAATTTGCTCAGACCTGCTAAGCATAAAGAATACTTAGTCAAATTGCAATAGGGAAGACGAGTCCATCTCTGTGGAACTTCTTATTTATTAAGGATTGAAGTACATCGATCTGCTACCGTTGTTACAGGGCAACAGCTGTGGCATAGAATGCTTCAAGAACAAGCACATTCATCGCCGATGTCAGTCCACAGCGAACAAATCACGTGAGTTCGTTCCCATGAAATATACGATAGTTAAGCCATTGTTTGAGAGGTAGTAGTGAACCTTGATCATTTAGGCTAGCTCGGAAACACACAGGCAGCGATTTAATAACTGCAGAAGCGATATCACTTTCCTGGGACAACTGATAATTATGCCCAGTGGACAGAAAATTAGCATTTAATTCGTCGTTACTTTTGAGAGATGGGTAAAAAGAATTAAAGTCGAAGGACAGTCTTTTATCTGATATTTTATGGTTGATAAATACGATATTAAAAACTGAGAAGGGAGAAAAAGGACAATTTCGACTATATAGGTATTTTAGGGGAAACAGTTTTGATATATTACATATGCATATATATGCATATATATACATATATAATGAAGTAAGAGAGATTTATTCCTATTTGTGATAGCTACAATTTTTTTTCGTTTAGGCTGAAAACAGGAAAGCATTTAGAAAGGATGATATTTCTGGTCTAAAAGAGCTGTACAGAGTCCTCCTCTGTCTAAAACACTACCTCAAGGTTTTGCCAGAAAACTGGAAGTCGAATGGTCCAAAGATCGACACCATGAAAGAAATTACCAAAAAAAGTTTATATTCGAATGTTTCCAGGAAGCAGGTCACCGAAAACAACTTAGACAGGAGTGAAAACATGGAAAAGCTGAGAGAAAGTTTGCAAAAGGCAATACTTATGCTCGAGGAACAGATAGGCTATAAATCACACATAGAAGATGATACAGAAATAGATTACATGGATACAGATTCTTCTATGGAAAAGAAAGAAGCAGCAGATGATATTTTCCACTTGCAAAAGCCATTCGTGGGAGATAGAGAATCAATTGCAGCAGGTCCTGCAGCTAGTCACATCGATTTGAGACGATTGTTGAAGCTTCCGAACTCGAATCCAACTCTGTTCCTTCTCGGAAAGCAAATGGATGTTAAATCGTTTGTAACAGATGATGCTGATAAACAGAAACCTACCGAACCGTGTAAAGAGTGTTCAAAAATGAAAGAAACTCTTCAGTACCTTAAACGGCAACTTGAAGGTAAGGAATTTACACCGAAAGTACTCACCAATTGCAATAGAATGGAAGCACCTTTGGAGTGCTCGAAATCAGCTGAAACGCAAAACTCGCTAGTTCTAAAAACGGTAAGTCATAGAGCATGTTGCTTTAACCCTCTGACTGCTCAATTTGTAGACAAAAATCGGTTAAAAAATTGTGGTTTTTTTTTTTGTCTTCATTTTAAATCTATATTTATCAGAAAATTGGAATATGCACCTATTCTTACTAGAAAAGATTTTTTATATAAATTTTTATCGTGAGAAACTAAACTGTCAGAAAAACCAATCTCAGATATTATGACATGAAAAATTTTTTTAAAATAAATTTCAATTGAATTACAGTTAATTTTTATTTATTACATAAAATAATTATAATATATAATATATAATTATATAGTATAATTATATTATGTAATAAATATATAATATAATTATATAATTAATTATAGAAATATATTATTATAATTATAATATATAATATTATATATATAATATTATGTCATCATATATAACTATAGTTCTATTTATAGAATTGTATTTATTACATAAGTAAACGTCTAATACTGTATATAATTTATTTCAATGTTTAAACGGTGAAAAAGTGGGATGAACTCCTCAAAAAAGGAAGAAAAACAAATGCCTGTGAAATTCGCGTGATAAGCAAATTTTGCTACATCTGATTTGCCCGTGGAAATAGCGGTATGAGAAGCCAGAGGGTTAAAGCGATTATTATGTCCGACTAACTATTAAAAAATATATTATTACACGAATTCCAATTCAACATTTTTTAAGCAATTTTCTAAGCCCAATAAGTTTATACTTCATTTATCGTTAAACGACAAGTTTAAAGAAAGTAAACGGCATTAGAGCAAGGAAGTTAGTATTAAAAAGCTAGATAAAGTGGCAAAAATTAGTAAATTACCCCCACGGAAATGTAATGATTATACTTCCTAAACTCTTAGTAAAGGTTTATTGGAAAAATAATTTTGAGAAGATAATTGTTAAATATATTTCTCTGTTTGAAAAAAAAAATACTTTTTTATGCATCAAATAGAAATAATTAGATATTTTTCTTTTATAATATCGTATAAAATTGTAAAATGTTTGCTATGCATACAAATGTAAAATGTAATGAATAGAAAAATATTTACAAATATGAATAAATTTAATTGCTTTAAAATAAAAATCCTTTCCTCTGTTTTGTAACATATTGCGAAACATGAAGCTATGATTTAAAAAGAGTCAAGAAGTGATAGCTCAGTTAGTAAATTCCATTTAGTAAATTTAAATGTTTAAGCTGATGTCTTATTAAAACGAAAATCGTTCATTAAATTAAATCATAACAATTTCAAAAGTAGTTCCACTGGATGATTGTAAAATAGGTATGCTGCTTCCTTGCTGTACCAAAGTCTGAGAGTTTCTGTTACTGGCATGGATGTCCGTAGCCATTCAGAATCGACTTTAAACACTAGATAAAGATATAATTAGCTCCCGCGTTATAAAAAATCGTCCGTAGTGCTTCGAAACATATCAAATTTAAATTAGCTTCAAAATTAAATAATAACACTAATGATGTACTAACAAAAAAGTTGGACTAATAGCTGATACATTAGCGGTGCAAATAAACGTTTATGTGTTCGAATCTTATTGTTAGCGAGAAGGTTTATTTTGGTTTGGAGTGCTTCGGTCTACTTTTTGCGACACGAGGGCTAATGAGACCGGGACCTACAGCTTAAAGCCGATAACGAACGGCTACGAACATCCATGCCACTGTGGGGTTCGAACCCATGAACTCCTGTACAGAAGGCCAGTATTCTAACCAATCGGCCATCATTCGGCATAGCTTGAAGGATTGCCCCCATCGGAATCTCCCTTTAGGTCACTATGGTTAACTTTTCATATCCAAAATCTAGATCCAAAATCTAGGACCTTTAGAGACTTAAAATCTTTATTATCTATAAACAGCTTTTCTTGATTCATCATAAAATATTCTCCCTTTAAAATGTTTTTTTTTCAATCTTTTTAATAGTAACGCTCTAACGTAAAAAATATTTAGTTTTCATTAGTGCCCGTAGAATAGTTTTTAATATAATATAAAAAGTATATACACCAAAAGAAAGTAGTGAAATTTTCTTATAACATAACTTTGTAAATATGCATATTAGGCTCTATTTTATATCGAATTCATAAATATATTTTTCTTTCCGTAAACCTAAACCTACGGTATCTGATATTTAAATATAAAAAAAATAAAAACTGCTAAGAAATTGAAAATATTTATAATAAATGTGCCTTTCTAAAGTAAAGTTTATCACTCGTAATAGTGTGATTGATGCTTGTAGAATAAAAAATAGATTATCATCTTCTATTTGATGGAAAAATTAGTTTTTAATTAGCTTGTTAAAAAATTAGTTTGGGGATAAGTAAGTTTCTATTTTTTATCTTTTTTTTTTGTATGTATATTATTTGATTTTAAAAATGTAATACTTAATATAACAAAACTGAATATATTTTATAAAGTTAGACCTTTGCAAGTGATCAAAGAAAAAAATTTTTTTTAACAAAAGCAAACATTTTGCTTTACTACTGAAATAAAAATAGGCAATTATAATGGAAGCTTTTCAGACTGAAAGATTCTATACCACTTTAAAGACGTATATTTAATAAAAAAGTTTAATAAAAATTTTATTGTACTAAAATAAGTTTTCATAATTTAATGATCACATCGATGATTCCAAATAAAAATGCCATGAATTTTGCAGCCCCCTTCATCTCGGAGGACATGCGACTGTTGTAAATCTATCGAAGTTGCCGGCAAGCAAGCCACGGCGATTACTGAAGGGGATATACTGAACGTCAATGCTAACAAGAACACTCTGAATATTGAAATTCTGTTTAACCGCAAAATACAGCTGGATAAAATCATAAAAGAAAGTTAATCCCAGTCCATGCACACATGTTAATAAGACTATTTGTACTCGAATGCAGAAATATGTATAGCAAAAAAAAAGACAAATAAATAAAAACTGAATAATTTTCATTGTCTTTCTCTCCAAAAAAACTCATAAAAATGCATAGAATCAACTGAAAAATTGAAGTGATTCTATAACAAGCCATAAATTAGTGTTTATTTTTCTCATCTTCTCAGCAGACCTTAAGAAATAAAATTATCTTGTTTTGTATTTAAAACCTTGACCTTGGAAAGAGTCCACCTCAATCACAATGCAAAATGCGATCATGATTGATTGAATCATTGTAGAGAGCAGGCAGATAGACATACGTATAAAGGTATTTTATGTACATCCAACTTTTTGGTACCCATTTTTTATACAATTCTGAAAAAACACAGTTTACTAATACATTCTGTTAGTTTGGTTTGGCGTGATACGGTCTACTTTTTGCAATACGAGGGCTAATGAGACCGGGACCTACAGCTTAAAGCCGATTCCGAGCGGCTACAAACATCCATGCCACTGTGGGATTCGAAACCACGAACTCCGGTACCGAAAGCCAGCACCCTAACCAATCGGCCATCATTCGGCGTAATAGGTTCTGTTAGATGAATGTTTTGTTTTGTTCTAGCCTGAAAACCCCTTTTTTAAAAAAAGTATTTTAAATGATCCAAATTTAACTATTGATTCACGGACCCTGGAATATCCCAGCGTTCAAGACAGCTTCTGTCCCCCTCCCCTAATCCTCTAAAACTGACACTATACATACATCAGTATATGACATTTCAGGGCATTATTAGTGTTAGTTTGCAAAACTTGCTGTGTACAAACTAAATATATGGAATTTACATAGTCATATATTAAAGTTTAATTTTGAATGACAGTAACCCATGATATAAATAATTTAACTCCTCTGTAACGTTTGTTCCATTTCAGATATGGCACCAAATGGGCTATCAAAAAGGTTTCTCATTTCCAGAGAATTTTCTTGCATTCGATCTCGAGAGGCGCAAACAAAATGAAAAAAAGAAACTGACCCATATCGTTAACAAAAGCGAAGGTTTTATTTACAACAATGAGACATCGAGACTTATGCAAAACAGAAGTGAGATATTCTGAGATACAAAGAAAGACGGTCTCTTCTGGGAAGCTCGATCAACGAGCACTGTGGATGGTGGTGAGACAAACAAACAAGATGAGTGCGTGAGGTGGATCGCATGAGTTGAACTGCTTGTGTGTGTGTGTGTTGGAGGGATGTAAAAACAGAGTACCACCACAACTCCTGGTGACCCAATGGCATAACCCGAATCAACTCATACGTCGTGTTGTTGTCCATTCAGTAGTTAAGGCCGGATCCAGTCTATAGAAAGAGGAAAAAAAAAAGGTTTTAGTAAGTTTCACAGCAAGAATACAATTCTAATGACAAAAGTTCACGAGTTTGTAATTTCTATCTATTATATATATATATATATATATATATATATATATATATATATATATATATATATATATATATATATATATATATATATATATATGTATATATATAATAGATATATATATATATATATATATAGATACATATATATATATATATATATATATATATATATATATATATATATATATATATATATATATATATATATATATATATATATAATATTACATATATATATATATATATATATACATATATATATATATATATTATATATATATATATATATATATGTATATATATATATATATATATATATATATATATATATATATGTACATATATATATGTATATATATATATATATACATATATATATATATATATATGTATATATATATATATATATATATATATATGTATATATATATATACATATATATATATATATATATATAAATATATATATATATATTATATATATATATATATATATATTATATATATATATATATATATATTATTATACATATAATATACATATATATATTATTAATATTTATATATATGTATATATATAAATATTATACTATAAATGTATTATATATATATTCAAGTAGATATGTATATATAATATACATATATATCAGAAATTTTTGCCCATAACGTTCTTTAAAATTCTCTCAAATCATGTTCTACCTTTCTTAATCTTAAATTTCCTAGCGATACAAATTAAAATCAAGGACAGGATGCTCTGAGATTGCATTCCTTCCGCGTCTCAAAAGTTTGAATTAATAATTGCTACGTGGGTCTCTTTCTGAACCAGTTATCATTTCTTTGAAATGCTGGGGATCTTTATGCAGTTGTTTTTTAATTATTCCGACACGATTTTTTAACAAACCAACAAAGAGATACCGATTTAAAACTTTCTGATGAAAAATTATCAAGTGATTTCCCGCTTTTCAAGACAATTGTCTCTTGCCTGTGTCAAAAGTATCCGTCAGTTCTGTGATTTTAGAAGGCAAATAAATGATTTAAGTATCTACCTGGTCCAAGTGTTCCAGGAAGTTGACTTCAACAACATTACAGCCGAACGATGGCCGATTGGTTAGGGTGCTGGCCTTCGGATCCGGAGTTCGTGGGTTCGAATCCCACTGTGGCATGGATGTTCGTAGCCGTTCGGATTCGGCTTTAAGCAGTAGGTCCCGGTCTCATTAGCCCTCGTGTTGCAAAAAAGTAGACCGTAGCACTCCAAACCAAACCAAACCAAATCAACAACATTACAGCAGTAAAGTTGTTTTCCAAGCAAACTATGGCAACCAAAATATAGGCTATATTTCCAAATATAACCGGGGAAGAGGAATTTTTACCGGTTACCTATATACCTTTTATATATAAATCTATTTTTGTTTTACTATAAACAAAAAAATTGTAGACTGTTTTGAGTAATATTCTGCCTGGATCATTTATAATTTCCTAACTTTATGAAAATTATTTTGTAAGAAGAATCAATTATTTTTTTTAAATCATAAAATATATATCCATCAAAAATATAGAAATCTCCTTACACTTATCATAGCTTTCGGAATTGATGAATTTAAATACATATTTTTATATTAAATATAAGCTGATTATTATTTTCATTCTGTGAATCTTAACTACATTAATAAGGGCGACTTTGTAAAACCGACTCGCAAAACCACTATTAGACTCTCTCTAAACTCTGTTTTATTAAGAGATGGAAGAGATTCTTATTTAAAAATTAAGAGATGGTCAAAGAGACTTTTAGATTGTTAAACAACTTTCCGTGAGAATCAAAATCTATTGGACCATATTTCATTTTTAAGTTTTCATTACAAAAGGGATAACAATATGTAATAATAGTCTATTGTATTTACTATGTTGAACGGAAAATCTTTGGATAATGTATTCATCCTTGCTCAGGTAACTTCCACTTTACAAGATAGCAATCGTTTTACAAGACAACGCCCCAAATTTTGTGAATTCCCTACATAAACCCCAGAAATTACAATGTATGGAGAGAGATAGAAAGAGTGTAAAATAGAGAAAGTGAGAAAATGAATGATAAACATTTTTCAACGTTGCAAAAAATCTTAAAAATGTTGGCCCTTTAGTTCACATCAATTAGTTTTCAGACCCTTCTTACCTGGGGGCTTTAATTGGAGTTGCTGTACCTTTCCTCTGCTTCTGAAAGCATTTTCAGAGCTCCCATCGCCTTCTCGAAGGTATCTTCGTCGAACACAACCCCTTCTTGGACAGATCTTTTCTTGCGGCCAGCACCAGCGGGAGCTCCTGTTCCAGCCAGGGTGGAACTGAAGCGATCACGCATTCTACCAAGAAAAAGCAAAAATTAAACTCAAATATTTTACACGTGCAGCAAAAAAGTCTATATGCGCTTGTTCTCAACAAAGCGGTAACTGATGAATGAACACCATGAGTACCTAGAAAACTCATTCGCAGGAATTTCTGGGAAATAAAATTTAAATTTGTCAAGATATGCTTCTGTGTATGTGATAAATATTTTATTCCCCACCCAAGGCCTACTCCAAAGGATTTATGACTACTCTGAGTCTGGGGAAAATTACTTTATAATTTTCCAAAAGTTGAGTATGGACACAACTAAGGTTAGTGGTTAGTGTGAGAGGATACATTTACTGGTACTGGATTCAAGTCCTGAGAGGTGTTTGAGATATTTTCCTGAATAATCACTATAAATCTGCAGAATTTGATGCATTCTCACTGGGTTATCAAAAGGAGTAAGACATGTACCGAATCAGGAGCGAAAATCTCTCCCCGTAAAGGAAGTTCAATATTGAGAGGATATCTCCATCGTGGCTGTATGTATTACACTCGTCAGATTATGGGGGAATATTCAACGTATGAAATTTTACATATAAAATACTAAAAGATGGAAAAGGGACAAATGGTATTAACAACTCTACAAATCACCTACAGTGCTCAGTTTAAAATATAGAGACGTGATAGCTCAATCGATGTCGTAATCGGGGGGTAACGAGATCAAGGCTCAAACTTGCCAAAAATTCGCCTTGTTCGTTAGGGAGCACGTAAATTAGATTCATGTTTGCCATGTCCTCCAAATTCTCAAGCGATACCTCTTGAAGTGGTAGGACAAGCTGAGTGTCTTCTACTTGAGCTCTACTTCTAAATTACGAGGACTCATTCTGGAGGTTAAGTCAGTATCCAGCCGTCGTGGTTTCTTTTATCAAAGTGAAGCTTCATATTAACCTTAGCCAGGGAGTAGTCGAATATTGCGAAGGGGTTTGTTGGGATTGAGGTAGGCACGAGGGTGATGGGTAATGACAACAGTTTAAAACATGAGTATAAAAAATATTCATAGCTACAAAAATAATAATTATACAAACCTGTAAAATTCAAAAACAAACCATTGAACAATAGTTTACAGTGGAATGTTGCAAGAATAGCTTTAAATTCTGGAAAACACTACGAAAATCACTGAAAGGAAAAGTACAATAGCTACACACAACAGAGTAGATGTTAAGGTATAAGCTATTGTAAGAACTTGCAACAGCTCATAACTTTACTCCTAAGCTTAAATAATCAAAATAAGTACAGAATCCTTTAACAAAAGTAATATATAAATTACTCAACTTGCCTAAAGTAAAATAATGTTCTAGATATTACAGTGTTGGTGACAATGTATGGATTTTTAAATGTCACGTCATTGACAAGAAAATAAAAATTAAATAACCGCTTGACTACAATATAAGGCCAAGCTATTTGTTTTATTACTCTTTCAAAATAAAATTACAACCTTGAAATATTATTTTTTAAATTTATGCCACTGTAAATAATGTAAATACGTAATTTAAAAGAGTTTTGTGTACAAATAAATTTAGCAGTGTTTTCTCACCTGACGAAATAGGTGGGTATGCGGCCCATGAAGTTAGCCATTCCAATCATAAATAGGATGGGCTGTATTAGAGCACCGAGTGTCGAGAGGCCCCCAATGAACTGTCTTCCCTGAGGAACGGCCTGCCTCTTTTCTCTGAGATTCGTCTTCTCGGAAGGCCTGCAGCATACTTCCAAAATGAAAGCACTGAGAAGGATGGCGATGAAAATTGTAATGGGCCAAGATGTCTTCATTGTGTAAGGATCTGAAAAAAATATAAACTATTAGATTTGCAGAAGGTTAGTAAAACATACATATTCCAGCTAGGGGATACCTATTTTATAAATTTAGCTTTAAGGAGTATCGTATACATACATGGTAATTGATCTTTGATGAATAGACTATTATAATACCTAGCAATGTAGTGTATTGTTAACTGTAGCCTTAGTTTTCTGGATCACTGCTAAAAATAGACAAGAGTAGAATTTGCGAATCTACAAAGGGTTAAGAATTACTTTATCAAAACAAGTAGGTTATGTTAGCTTACTCCTACTACGAAATTATTTTCAATGGAGTAAAATATCTAAAATATATAAAAAATATATTTTCTATCTAAAAGTCTAAAATATTTAATATACTCATAAAAGAAGTTTACCATAGAATGAGTTTAACTTTTGAATTAAAGTTCCAAATTATTGTAATGTGAAATGTCTATTTTAAAGAATTATTTAAGAATACAGTATGAAGAAATTCTAACGTATTTAATAAAGTAGGTTACAGTCACACTGGAAACCAACCACGCAAAGTACAGAAAAAAAAGCTACAAAAGAAAAAAAACTAAGTTTCTTTGGAGGCTGAATTTTTTTTGCGTGCATTAACTAAATTTAAGCTATTAGAATTGCAGAGAGTTAGTAATACATGTATATTTTGGCTAAGGGATGTATATATATATATATAATAAATATAGCTTTAAGGACTATCACATACATACAAACTGATCGTTGATAAATAGACTATTATAATACCTAGCAATGTAGAGTATTGTTAACTGAAGCCTTAGTTTTCTGGATCACTACTAAAAATAGCCAAGAGTAGAATTTGCGAATCTACAAAGGGTTAAGAATCACTTTATCAAAACAAGTAGGTCATGTTATCTTACTCCTACTACGAAATTATTTTCAATGGAGTAAAATATCTAAAATATATAAAAAATATATTTTCTATCTAAAAGTCTAAAATATTTAATATACTCATAAAAGAAGTTTACCATAGAATGAGTTTAAATTTTGAATTAAAATTCCAAATTATTATAATGTGAAATGTCTATTTTAAAGAATTATTTAAGAATGCAATATGCAGAAATTCTAAAGTACTTAATAAAGTAGGTTACAGTCGCACTGGAAATCAACCACCCAAAGTACAGAAGAAAAAACTACCAAAGAAAAGAAACTACGTTTCTTTGGAGGCCGAATTTTTTTGCGTACATTAACTCGTTTCATATTTACCATCTTAACCTTCGTGTCAGAGGAGCCTCTAATTTACATAACACACAATCGAGAGTAAAAACCAGGAACTAAAAAATAAACGAAAAAAATCCCTACAAAATCCTTGACCATGGTTTTTGATTGCTTGGCCGTTGACTTATTCCTTATGACATCACCATTATCAAACAAAGTAGGCCAAGCAGTGTATTTCGATCTCTGCCTGCGGTTGGACAAAGAAAAAAATGGGCAAAAGGAGATCAACGAATTTTAAGGAAGGAAAGTAAAAACGGGTCAGATTTTGATTTTTCTTGTAGTGATTTCTCCAACTATGTGATGCGACTGTAAATAATAACAACAAAAAAAGGGACAGAGAGGCGTCTGTCGTGCGGAAAAAATAGATTTTTCGGAGTCTTTTTTTCCTCGGGCACTGTTGGGGATTCTAAGCGTTTAAAGGGAGTTTCACGGACGAAGGTAAATGCGGTTGTGGATTCAGCCAGGAGTGGATGTTGAGAACTGTTTAAAGAAGCTGTCTAAAGGGAAAAGAATCGTAGCCGGATTTCTGATTTTTTTTCTAGGAAATGGGGGTACGGTTGGATGATCTGCAGTTCAAAGGGTTTAACGCGACGGAGGTAAACAATGTCATCGTGATAGGGGAGATTATATGACTTATGCTTTGAAGTTCTAAAATTAGACACACAAGTGATTTCAAGATCAATGTTATACGGCTCTGGGGGATGAAAGGAAATAGACGAAAGTGGTTTACTTTCGCATAATTGCGCTGTATAACCTTTTATTACTATATAGTCTAAAACTTATCTGTATATAATTACGGGTGACACAAAATGATCATACGGTTTAAACGGGAAATGTGCTTATATTATGGAATTATAAAACATAATCTTTTTGTGTCTTTTAGCATGACACTGATTTAAATGGGGTTGAAACATTGATATGTTATTGAAACTGAGCTTATTCAAACGTTAATATTCAATAATAATAGAAACGTTTATCCTCAGATTTCATAAAACCGAGCTAAGTTCTAAGAAATGACTTGCCAATTTATGTTTACCCTTGAAAATATTCCTTTAAATTGAAATTAATATTATTTTAGTACTTTTTTGTAGCCTGAAACATTGATATGTTATTGAAACTGAGCTTATTCAAACGTTAATATTCAATAATAATAGAAACGTTTATCCTCAGATTTCATAAAACCGAGCTAAGTTCTAAGAGATGACTTGCCAATTTATGTTTACCCTTGAAAATATTCCTTTAAATTGAAATGAATATTATTTTAGTACTTTTTTGTAGCCTGAAACATTGATATATTATTGAAACTGAGCTTTCACACGTTAATATTCAATAATAATAGAAACTTTTATCCTCAGATTTCATAAAACCGAGCTAAGTTCTAAGAGATGACTTGCCAATTTATGTTTACCCTTGAAAATATTCCTTTAAATTGAAATGAATATTATTTTTAGTATATTTTTGTATCCTAAATCATCCGTTTAAAGTCAATAGAACTTAAGAAATTAATCTCTCTTATTTTAAGAAATCTTATTTTCAAAATGTCTTAATTTACAGTCGATAAACTAAATAATTTGTTTATAAAAAGCAAAATAAAAAATTAGAGAAGTAACTCTCATTGTTTCTTAAAAATCTTGTCTTTTTTAAACATATTTCCTACAGTTCCTTTATAAGAAATTCTTCATTTATACTTTTTTCTTCTGTAATCTCCCATTTTTGTGTTACAGAATGTTCAAAGTAAGGAAACGTTACTTAGAATATAAACAGTACAATTCCTATTTGCCAAATAAATTATAGCATAAACTACTAAAACCCTGACTAACTACTACTAAACCCTAACTACTAAAACCCTGATTGGATGGCTCAGACTCGTATAAATTGTGAAATAAAGGTTTTTCTTCAAAAAAGATTTCGGAGGAGGATGTTATAATAAACTGCATTTCTCTTTTCAAAATTTCTTTGGTTTCTCTTTCAACTACGTTGCGTTACATACGATTGTACCCAAGTCAATGGGGTTTATTTTTACAATTAAGTCTTTGTGATGTACTAAATTGTCCATTACAGACATATATTATATATGTAAGGGCTGCCGTATTAGTGTTAAGATATGAGTGGAAAAAGGAATAGCTCCGCTCCTCCCCAATACAAAATTCTTGCTACGTCCCTGCCACTGCGCACTACTTAGGTTGGGTTTGGAGTGCTACGGTCTAATTTTTGCAACACAAGGGTTAATGGGACCGGAACCTACAGCTTAAGACTAAACATACAATATAACGGGTCAAATGACCCATATGGTTTATGCAAAAAATGCGATGGGAAATGAATTAAAAATTCTTATTCTTTGTGTTTTCAATACATAAAAATTGACAATATACAATTTTGTTTAATTATAATAAAGTTTATTTGTCTATTTCCTTCCAATTTTCATATTTCATACATTTATAATCAGAAAAAATAGAGTCCGGTCATTTGACCGGCTATGGTAGAAATATGTATGTATTAAGTGTTTCTATGTTTAGCGTTAAAGCCGATTCCAAATGGCTACGAACGTCCATACCATTTTGGGATTCGAACCAACGAGCTCCGGTTCCGAAGGCCAGCACCCTAACCAATCGGCCATCGTTCGGCCACTGCGCATGACAGTAGATGGAAATGTTTCAATTACTCCCCTTCCTTCTAATTCTTTCCTGGTCTCATGATTGTTGTGTATCCATCATGGATTGAATTATAAGTTTGCACAGAGTATATACAGTGTGCAAGACTTCAGAGCAAAACGTCACATTTAGCTAAATTTGATAGTCTTTCAAATGATTTCATTTGAAATCTTATAGGGAATCAGTGTCCTCATCAAAGCTCTTGATACTTTACTTTTTGAATCACCTGGTATCGCGGGAAGGGAAAAGAAAAAAATTAAAAGAAGATGATTGAGCAAAGAACTATGGATTTGAAGGGCGCTATTTCGGGAAACTAATAGCCAAATAACGATGCTAGTCTTTCTTGATTTGAATGAGGTTATCAGTATATTCATATTCTACTGACCTAACAAAGATTTCCAAGCAAAAAAGGGAAAACGTATAAACAAATTGGATTCGAGGAGAAAACATAGAGAGAGCAAGACAAATAAGTAATACTACATCAATTATGAATTCATTGTCTGCATTAGGAATGAATTACGTGAAAATGACGTAATGAATAAAACATCCCTAACACTTTTCTTGAGGAACTGTGAGTAAAAAATTACCATATTTTATTTTTAAGCATAGGTTGGAAAGATAGATAAATAATATTGTATGACATACTTATTTGTAGCTGTTTTGCTGAAGTAATCAATCCCTGAATAAATTTATAGAAATGCAAATCACAAAACCCATTTCAATAGCACTTTGCACCCTATTTTAAGGCTGAAATCATCAGTTTTGAGCTTTCTTACTTTATGATCCTTTTTTATTGTAGAGTCATTTTCGTATCACTCAGTATTAAATATAAATATTAAAATAAAAATATTTTCTCATAAATTATTCATGTTTATGAAAGTTATTTTAATTGTTTCAAATACACATCAATTAATATTAGAAAAATCTTATTTTAATAAGATGGATGTATTTGTATCCAATTTTAGGACAAAAATTACTGCATAACAGACTAAACTTTGGTGCAAAATTTGACACTGCTGGCTATAAAGTATCATCAGCGTCGTATGATTTATGTATTTATTAAGCATTAAGATTGAAAATGTGGATTAACATAAGTATGCGGCGCTGAAAGACGGAAGGATCTTGCAACTAATATTTATTTACATTTCTATCTAAATTAAGTTTTGGGACCTCAACATTTCATTTTGCGATTAATTTGTAATCACGTAGGTAACAATCCTACAAGAAATCTACTAAATTTTTGAGTATAAATACTATTATTTATTTATTTGCCATTTAGATCTTTATTTTACGAATTTTCGAACCTCCCGCACAGATTTACTTTTTCGACAGCCCTCAAATGAAATCACAATTTGCTTTATCTATTATAAAGCTTCATTTTACAGTACTCTGCTCATATGCGATATAAAATAAATCTCTTATCACAAAATTTTCTTTTTTTATATAAATGACATCCCATTATTTTTAAAATAATAGATGGTTGCTAAGGAGAACAGGGTGTAAAATTCAAACATGTTTAAATTTTATAAGTGTTTAACTTTATGCAGTTAATAAAACTTTAAAATGTTCATCAATATATATATATAACAGAAATTATGTGCGCATTGATGGATTAAGAAGAGCTGGTTGAACAGATAATTAAAAGTGCACAAATCTTTGGTCTTGAACTCCTAATTGAATACGTCAATTATAAAGATGATAATTTCAGACAATATAATAATTATAAATTCCCCAATATACTTGTTTTAACACAGTAATATTTACAATAAAACAGGAAGTTTTAAATTGAAATCAACAGACAGAATTAAAATTGATTACAGATCGAAAATACTATCTATAATTAAATATTGAAGGAAAAAATAACAATTTAGAAATATATATACGCACACATATGTACTATTATCATTTAACTAGAAATCTCTTATTTTCGAACGATGGCTGAATAGGTAGAGAGCTGTCTCCAATACTTTTCGAGCTGCTTTTTTATTTGAATACCGCTGATATCTTGGATATTCGTAGCCGTTCGGAATTGGCTTTAGGTAGTAGGCCCCTGTATAATTAACCCTAATGTTACAAATTATTGTAGTGCTACCAAAAAATCAAAAATCGAATCCTCTTTATACCTATGAAAGTTAGAGAATATAGTTGGGGCATTTAAGTATTATTGTCTCCCATAATATTTCGGTATCTGATTAAAATAAGAATGAAATACATTTGAATATATAAAGATAAAATTGCCAAATATTTTTAAATCCCCCATAAGATTTCGGTATCTGATAAAAATAAGAATGAAATATGGCTGAATACATATAAAAATAAAATTGACAAACATCTTTAAATCTCCCATAAGATTTCGGTATCTGATGAAAATAAGAATAAAATACATTTGAATACATATAAAAATAAAATTACCAAATATTTTTAAATCTCCCATAAAATTTCGGTATCTGATTAAAATTAAGAATGAAATACATTTGAAAATATAAAGATAAAATTGCCAAATATTTTTAAATCTCCCATAAGATTTCGGTATCTGATAAAAATAAGAATGAAATACATTTGAATATATAAAGATAAAATTGCCAAATATTTTTAAATCCCCCATAAGATTTCGGTATCTGATAAAAATAAGAATGAAATACATTTGAATACATATAAAGGTAAAATTGCCAAATGTTTTTAAATCTCCCGTAAGATTTCGGTATCTGATAAAAATAAGAATGAAATACATTTGAATACATATAAAAATAAAATTGTTAAATATTTTTAAATCTCCCATAAAATTTGGGTATCTGGTAAAAGTAGGAATGAAATACCTTTGTCCCCATATATAAAATAAAATTGCCAAATGTTTTTAAATCTATCATAAGATTTCGGTATCTGATAAAAATAAGAATGAAATACATTTGAATACATATATAGATAAAATTGTTAAATATTTTTAAGTCTCCCATAAAATTTCGGTATCTGATAAAAATAAGAATGAAATACATTTGTCCTCCTATAAAAAATAAAACTACCAAATATTTATTTTTAATCTGTCATAAGATTTCGGTATCTGATAAAAAAAAAGAATGAAATACATTTGAATACATATAAAATTGCCAAATATTTTTAAATCTCCCATAAGATTCTGGTATCTGGTAAAAGTAGGAATGAAATACCTTTGTCTCCGTGTAAAGATAAAATTGCCTAATATTTTTTAAACTTATCTTTCTCTACTACGAAAAACATTTTTTGAGTTTCTTCTTTTAACCGGATAAAGGCTAATTGCGTAACCTACTTAACATACCGAGTGAAGAGACTCCCAAGGGAAGTATTTTTAAATTCCGCTCCAGTGCTTTATTTTACGCTCCCGACTTTCAGATAAGGGCACTTCTGAAAGATCAAAGAAATTTAAAGAAGTTTCTTGTTTGGAAACAGAGATAAACTGATTATTCCTCTTTTAGATATTGCATAAACTCCTAAACCAGATTTGCTTAAATTTACGCAGTATTTTATCCAATCTGCTTCCTTTTAAAAAATTTCCTGCTTTGTGAGGATAAGGGATTAACGCCTGTGAAATGTGAGCCTATTTTTAAATTGCACTTCTTTCATTAGATATACGTTTAGCATCTGGACATTAATTTTATCTCAGCTATAACAAATAGATTATTTAATCAAAACTTTTAAATGTAATACCAAAATTCAAGAATAATAAGAAATATAGATGTACTGTTATGCAGAAAAATATGTAGAGAAAATATATACAGGAAATTCTATTGGTAAAATAATTTATAGAAAAATAACTTATATCTAGAAAAAATCTCTATTTTGGGGGGGGAGGATGCGAAGGGAAAAGCTAGTGTCGTACGGATGTCAAACTCATTTTTACTTCAAGGGTTAGGTAATCCATTGAAATTTAAACGAGGTAACAGACTCAGGAATTTTCAAGTAATTTGATTTTCATGCAAACATAATCAACTTATTAAGTTGAGAATCTCCTTACTCACGAGTCATTGCAAACTGTTTGTTGAAATTATGTTGATCATTATTGGAAATTCTGCTTGTTTTTCATAAATGTTAGAGTTTAGATTTCTTTTTGAGTTGAAACAATTAAGTTTTTTTAATTAAATGTGGCCTAATTATGATGATCCCTATATATTGTTAAAATTCAATTGTGTCTTCTATGTGGACCATCAATCTTGTATATAATGTAATAAAACTTTTTTAAAACTAGAAAATTGGTATTATTCCACCGAATTCGTATATCTGCAATTTATTTAAAATATCCCACTGTCGCCGGCCCATTCTGATGAGCCCCCATGATTGGGCTTGATCTAAAAATGACCTCCAGAACACTTCGTAAGGTAAAGACTGTACATAAAGACAGGATGGATTAGAAAATTTACTGCAGTTTAGTAAATACCCAGCCTTAGTAACTAAAAATATAAAAATAGACTAATATGCAAAAGTAGATAAATTCACTGATTGTTAAGTATATATATTTTCTTGGTCAACCATACAGAAAATTCATTTTCAGGCATTAAAAATAAACTTAACCCCTTCCGGTAAAATGACGAGTCTAGCTCGTCATTAGTTTTTCATTCCATACCGCACAATGACGAGCTACACTCGTCATGCGATTAAAGTTACTGTTAAATATGATAATTAATTTAGTTTAAAATTTCTAGTGGACTGAATTTGGCAACACTTTTATCACTTGTGAAAATTACAAGTCACTATTGCATATTGTTTACTTAGAATTTCTTGGTACAAGTCATTGCCAAATTAATGAGTCAGAATAAAAGAAAACCTACTAAGAAATGCCGTGTGTGTTACAAGAATCAAATTAAAAGTGATACTACTTGGCGGTGTAAACAATTAAGAATTCCTTTGCACTTTGTTTTGAAAAGTACCACTAGCTTGAAGACTATTATCTGTATACCTTATTAATGTTTTGCTTTGATATTTTCTTAATTTTACTGTTTCTGATATTATTTAACGCTATGTAAAAAGTGGATTTTAATTAAGAATATGTAAGAATTGTAAAATGAAACAAGTTTTTTAAATAAAAATTAAATGGTTATTTCATGCACAGTTTTTCATTATTAAATCATACCGGAAGGGGTTAATACAGAAACTAAAGGCAAAATTCGTTCCAAAAAATCGTGTTAGTAGAAGCAATGCAATTCTATTTTGAGAGTACAAAATCATTTACTATCCCAAACATACTGTATTTATTCCATAATTTCAACGAATTCTGTTTTTTTTACCACACATTAATCTGCACTAAAACTAAATTTCCGTCTCAGATAACAGTATTCTTGAAAATTGATGACATGTGACCTACATTCCATCTATGTAAGCATTAAATTGGTAGAAGATAACTGCCCAGAAATATACAAGATTGCAGGCGTCATAGTTAGGCCGTCCAAAGAAATTCCATCAAGTTCCTTTGGATAATGTCAAGGACGTTTGAAAGTATATTGCTGACCCTGAACATCTTACGAGGTCAGTGCGTGACCTCTAAAGGTTCGACATCCTGTTGCCACAAGGAACGCGCCCCGACTGAGCCCCCGATGAATAAAATTGCCCTTCTTATCTGACCTAGTTTTCTTGACACTCCCCAAACTACCAACTTTAAACTAAAAACCGAACTTCCACTCCGCTGTCAAACAGTCGCGGATATTTATATAACTTTACATAAATGTGTTATATAACATATAACACACACACCCACACACACACACACACACACACACACACACATATATATATATATATATATATAAATAAAAAAATAAATAAATATATATATATATATATATATATATACATATATATATTATATATATATATATATATATATATATATATATATATATATATATATATATATATATATATATATATATATATATATATATACATATATATACATATATATATGTATATACATATATATATAAATAAATAAATAAATATATATATATATATATATATACATACATATATACATACATATATACATATATACATATATACATATATATATATATACATATATATATATATATATATATATATATATATAACCTTTCTATAAGCCTCCATTTTAAATTTACAGAATATTTCTTATACATAAATTATTCGTTAAATATTTGAGAAAATAATCATAATTTTTTAAATATTTTTGGAGTATCCCCAAATTAAAGCACTTTTGGAGGGAGACATTTAGCACAAACATCCCTGAAATAGAAACACACATCTTGTTTGTTCGTTTAATGATTGTGAACTTTTTTTTCCGGTTGTTGTTTACACAAGAGTCGGCCCGCGGTCTAAATCCAGAATCAAAATTCAGAAAAGGTAGTATATAACTTTCTCCCTACTCTCTTAAGTATAAACAACTTTCGTTTATTTACGTTTTTGTTCATCTGTAAAAAGTACCACAACAGAAGAAGAAATGACTAGGTCACGATTAAGTAATGTAAAAAATTTACTGTTGTCTAAGAGTTCATCCGAGTTGTTTTCTCGTATAAATAGTAGATCCCGTACAAAGCAGGTTCTAAATTGTTTTTTCTGCCATCCAATAAATTTTTAAATAAAATTATTTTGCACCCTTACAATACCGTCAGGTTTAAAAAACATATTATAACTAAAATAAGCTAAGATAACATTTAACACTTAGATACTCATACTATACGATAAATTGTTTTTGGTGGGGGGTGTTATTTTTCTGCATTTATTTATTTTTTTGCTTTAGTTTATACGGTCAAGCCACGTTTAGAGAATGAACTTGATCGGAATGCGCTCGTTATGACGCATGTTCAGTTCATGATAATTCCTAGTAAATGTTACCTAATTATTAAACATACATATATATATATATATACATATAAACACAATTCACCGCGTGAAATCGACATATTTTCTATTGGTTATCTGTACTGTGTATCCTTTTGCAGATATATTTTCAAAACAAGTCGTGGCTATTTCTTATCAGTCACGTAATAGTACTGGTGACATACAGGAATAATAATTGTTTACCTTCAGTAAAGTTTAGCGGGATTCCAGCCGGCGAAATGCAAATGAAGCTTTATAACTTTTAAAGGATTCACTCAATATATATCTAGTATTACATATCAAAAGTAATTTTAAAGTTTGATTTCATCGGTTTTTAGCTTGTTTGAATCCGTATATAATTAAATTTCAAACTATAATGATTAATGCATGGATGTTACTTTACTTAATTTTAAATTGCCAGAGGTTTAAAGAGAACCTTTTGGATAGTAACGCAGCATCTTTTTCTGTTCTATGTGATGAACCGAATTCGGCAGTAGAGCAGAATCATTTTTATTAGCTTTTCAAATTTGACTTTAACGTGTTAATTTTGCCTTTGCTAAATTATCTTAACCAATTAAAAAGTAAATTACACTAATCAATAATCATTGTTAGAGGATTATAGTTTATTTTTACAGATATCAATCTTTAATGTTACTTAGTATTTTTCATTTATGTATTTTAATTATAGATGAGTCCAACAGGATGATTGATTATGAAAACTGGTAAATTTTTGTTAAAGAGAATATTCTAAAAACGAAAATGGAAGAAGAATTTGGAGAGACTATAAATGAAATGATAAAAAAGAAATGTATTGATGTATAACTTTAAAAATCGAGTATGCACTTAGTTGGGAATAAGTCCATCAGCTGTTCAGTAGGTAATGACTCATTTTAAGGTGGAGAAACCACTCATCCCAATAATAATTTCTGTGGAACAAAAGAAATATTGGCGCCAGTATTAACAACAGTAGTCGAGACATGTCACATGCAGGATTTTATGCCAGGGTGTCAAGTGACTAAACTCAAATTTGTTTCGCTTCGCCTACTTGTCGTCACGGTAAAGAAATACCACATATTGCTGGTTACATACGGGATTTAATCTGAAGAATAACGAACATATCATACCACAGAAAGTGTCTATATTCTTTGCACAGCCTCTAGATACTTCAGATCTCGCACAATTTCTGGTTATTTCCTCACTGTAAGGATATACTATAAAGCAGCCGTTTCGAAATCAACGTATTTATATCGTCTGTTGAAGTGTTTCTGGGACAACTTAAAAATGTGGGAGGGTCTTTCACATGTGTGTAAAAAGAGAATAGAATGTTAAAACTAATGCATTGTTTCTCATGTTAGTTGTTAAGTCGAAAAATATCACAAAATAGTTTATTTTATAGATAATCTATTTTTAAATAAATATAACTTTATTAGATTTACTGAACAGTACTCGTGCTTTAATTAACAAGGATATTTACGATATTTTATTGTCAAAAGCAAAACCTGGCTAATACGACAGTCCTTGCTCAAATTGTAGTTACACATGGAAGAGTGGTAAAGTGGGTCAGCAATCATAAATTTTGTTACACTTGCGATATACCTATTTTAATCTTCCTCTGTATTATTATTTTTTTTACCTTGGGCTGTTGTTTGGACATGTGTTTCTTAGAAAAGAGGACAGAACTTTCTCTCCTAGTTCCGTAAACAGCAGTGAAAGTCACCATGTTATAATTAATGCATTTGTTTTGCTCTGAAGACTAAAATAAAATGATGGGAAAGTTACGGTATAAAAATGGAAACAGCATGTTTTTCGATAAATGTAGGTTGTGCTGATTTGCTCAATCTTTTGAACATAAAGTTGCATGGCAGAAACGAGCGTAACAAAAAATAAGTTAATAAAAGTAAAACGGTGTTTTGGAAAGTCAGTTATTAAGCTATTTATTGGATCTACGAAATTAAAACCTGAGTAAATTAATATAGTTCTTTTTAGAAATTAATTAATTTCTAGATCTCCCCTTTTTTATATTTTGAGTTTGTATCTATTAAAGAGTGTACAAATAAAATATGGCTTTGAAATTACTCTTTACATTTTTTAAAAGCAAAAATAACATTTAATATTATCTTTTTTAAAAAATTTTATCTGAATGTTTCCTTTTAGGTTTATATGAGATTATATAGTGGAAAATGGTATAATGCTAATAAGTGATCGTTATTAAACATGTAAAATGTGTTCATATATAATCGATACCAATGATATTAAATTTATATCATATAACATTTAATGTAAACGAATTATTTTAAAACTCCAATGGTCCAATTAAAAGCGGTTTGGTAAAAATGACAAATATGTATAATTTTTAAAGATAAAAATGTTACAACTACATAAAAAATTATAGAACAGTTGCTCCCTCAATGTACAGTAGGTCATACACAGGCCGGTGGTGGTGGTATTATGTTTTGGGGGACGTTCTCTTGCACGTATCTGGGACCCGTGGTTGTGGTAGAGCAGACCATGAATGCTACAGGGTATCTGACATCATTGCGGACCAGTTGCACCCTTACATGGCCTCTGTTTTTCCAGCTGGAAATGGAATGTTCCAACAGGACAACGCACCGTGTCACAAGGCTAAAATTGTGTTGGAGTGGTTCCAGGAACATGATGCTGAATTCCAGTTAATGTCCTGGCCGCCTAACTCACCGGATCTCAATCCGATAGAACACATTTGGGATGTCATGGAATGGCAGCTCAGAGTTCAAAGACCACCAATTCGCAATATCTCGGATTTGCGTAACCGTTGCTTAAACATCTGTTACAATCTGTCTCCGGCCATCTACCAAGGACTTGTGGCATCCATGCCAAGGCGGGTTGAAGCTGTGTTGCGCTCCAAAGGTGGACCAACTCGTTATTAACAGGTGGTCATAATGTTTTGCTCTTGAGTGTATGTTGCTCGTAATAAAAAAAAGGTTTATATGATACTAAATATGTTATGTGATAAAATATTTAGTATCAGTTAGTAATGAAAAATATAGTTTTTATTTTAAATACTTCAAAAACATTATCTTGTTGGTAAATGCATTTAATTTTCTTCATCTAAGGGGACATATCACCTTTAAGCACCTTTAAATGGAAAATTCTTATTTTTCGCCTTCTATTTTTTAATTATTATAACAAATGTATCGGATTTTCAGCATTTGTTCTCTAAACCTGTTTAAATAGCTTTGTTTAATTTTCTTAGCTTCTAAGAAAAAGAAATGTTTATATAAAGTAAAAATGCGAACTTGTTTCAAACCTTTTTAATTTTTCTCACACTATGCGAAGACATATACTAATCCAAAGTGAGTTTAATTAATAATTTTTCCTTTTTTGTAAACAATAATTATTAGGTATCATTCCCTACCTATTTATATTTCAAAAATAATATCAGAAATATTACATCTATGGATTAAATTAAAAAAAGTTAAAATGATGTTTAAAAATTTTATTTCAAACACTATAAATACTAAATTATATAAAGAACAATGAAAAAAGTAGGCAGAATGTCATCGTAGGTTTATCATTTACTGTAAAAATTTGAAAGGAATATACCTGCAATAGTTTTATATTTACACTGCGTGCAAGTTCAAAAAACATTATTTTCAGTGAAATATATTTAAAGACTTTATAGTTTCCTTGAAAGCTAATAAATTACAATTTTCACATTGTATGCGGGACACGTACTAGTACATTTTCTGACGATTGACACTTGAGCACGGGTAACGTACTAGTACGGGTTAATGTAACAACATGGTTTGTTTGTGGGTACAAAAATAACGGTATATACAGGTAAATGAAGCGGAATGTTCTTGTCTACTACATAGATTCTGGAAAAATTTAGACAAATAAAAACTAGTTTTTACATTATTAGTTTTACGATTGCTCTTTTCTTTTTTTATATAATATAAAAATGTTTATATATAACATAATTCGAAAAAAATAAAACTATATAATACTATTTCTATTTGATTTTTCATATTTACGATACTATTCTAAATTTATCCACTAAAAATATATATCTCTTGTGGTTGTCATTTATATATTTCAATTTATATATTTGTTTATATATTTCAATATAAAATATGAAAAGTTAGTATAAAAATTAAATAATTTTCTATCTATTGAGATTTAACTGAATAACTATACACTCAAAACGCCCGCTCCTGGTAGAATTCCGCTGCGAAATGTACCAGCACACAAATGTTAAAAGCTTATTAAATACAAAGATTATTTAGTTTTTATAGGTTCTAATTCAAATATTTTAAAGGTGCGTATTTTAAAAGATTCCAAATTGCTTAAAGATTTTAAAAATGTAAAAATCAAAATATCGAATTTTTGAAAGTTTAAACTTTTATAATTATCACATGTATACTTTAAGTTATAATATATAATATATTATATATTAAATTTTATATTAAATTACATTTAATATATAATTTGATATATAATGACATGTAAAAATTTTCCCTTTAATATTTTACTTGAACTTACTAACCTAAATAATTAAGTTTAAGCTACAATTTTATTAAGAAATTTATAAATATTTTATTCTAAATTGATGAGAACTTTTTATTTGAGTCTGAATCAAAAAGAGACTATGTTTTAATGGGGGGGGGATTCAAAAGGTACAACATCCTATTAGGATTTCGTTATTTTAAGAATCAACTTTTCCATAACATGCAGTAGAAAACCAATAGAGTTACTCTAAACTAACACAGTCTCATTGCTATTGTCATAACACAGCAAGTTCGTTTTTGCCGAGCTTTTCTCTCCAGACGTTTTCTATTTCACTCTGGTTTGCAGTAATCTTTAAAATCCATTGATGCATGGAACGTTAGTTTTTTCTTCCATTCTTATATTTCGTTCCTGTTTTAGATTCCAAATTTTTCCCGCACCAAATAGTGCATGTCCCCCAGCCACAAGTGTTACTTTTTCTCCCCTAGCATTTTCGGTAGTTAATAACTACACGCTGTCGTGACTTTTCTCTTAAAAAAAAACACCGAAGATGACAAGGACAGTGAAAACAAAAATGTAGCAGAATTGTTGTCACCTCGTTTAAGAAATGAAAAAAAAATGAAAGCATATACAGATAATTTTTCTCAAAACAAGGTCAGATTAAGCATGATATTCTTTACTGCAATACTTTGTTTGAAATATTGATATATTATATGTAATACGATATGAAAAACAAGCAACTAAATTATGAGGAAAAATCGGCTTGTTAAGATAATTGCTTATCACGGAGTAATTCGAAGAGTGTACTTCTAGATACGGGAGGATAAAAGAGATGCAGAAATGAATTGATCAAACTAACACAGTCTCATTGCTATTGTCATAACACAAGAAGATCGTTCTTGCCGAGCTGGTCTCCCCAGACGTTTTCTATTTCACTCTGACTTGCAGTAATCTTTAAAATCCATTGATGCATGGAACGTTAGTTTTTTCTTCCATTCTTATATTTCGTTCCTGTTTTAGATTCCAAATTTTTCCCGCACCAAATAGTGCATGTCCCCCAGCCACAAGTGTTACTTTTTCTCCCGAGCATTTTCGGTAGTTAATAACTACACGCTGTCGTGACTTTTCTCTTAAAAAAAAACACCGAAGATGACAAGGACAGTGAAAACAAAAATGTAGCAGAATTGTTGTCACCTCGTTTAAGAAATGAAAAAAAAAATGAAAACACATACAGATAATTTTTCTCAAAACAAGGTCAGATTAAGCATGATATTCTTTACTGCAATACTTTGTTTGAAATATTGATATATTATATGTAATACGATATGAAAAACAAGCAACTAAATTATGAGGAAAAATCGGCTTGTTAAGATAATTGCTTATCACGGAGTAATTCGAAGAGTGTACTTCTAGATACGGGAGGATAAAAGAGATGCAGAAATGAATTGATCAAAATTTATTGAAAAATTAAGCGACGCGTGAAAATAAAGAATATTAGTAAAAATTGTAGTCGAAAAGAGCGGTCATTTACATCAAGATACGTACACTTTGTTTGACGTAATTTTGTTTTAATTTATCAGCTTCATATGCAAATGGCCTACATACCACAATCTTATATGGCACAAATTTTCAACGATGACATAATACCACTGCTTTAGAATTCAATTGGTAAATGTATACCAGAATATGTTAAAATTATATTTTAGTACATAAGCTATCTTCTCTGAGTTATAAGTGGAAAAATGTATACTAATATAGTCTGAAAAAGTAATTTTGTATCCATATATCCATATCATGTTTTGTTGCAATTTATATTCAAAAATAATTCTCAGAGACCTATAAATTATAAAATCAGGGGTTACTGCCGTCTCGCTCTCACTTCCTCTCTCTCTGTCTCACCCATCTTTGAATTACCCTTGAAAATTTTACTATTGACACGCCCTCTAATTATATTTTGTTTGTGGTACGTTTGTATTAATTTATCTGCTTCATATGCAAATGGCCTACATACCACAATCTTATATGGCACGAATTCTTAACAATGAGATAATACCACTGCTTTAGAATTCAATCGGGAAATGTATACCAGAATATGTTAAAATTATATTTTAGTACATAAGCCTTCTTGTCTGAGTTATAAGAGAAAAAAGGCTCTACTAATATAGTTTGAAAGAGTAATTTTGTGTCCATATCATGTTTTATTGCAATTTGTTTTCAAAAATAATTCTTAGAGACCTGTGAATTATAAAATCAGGGGTTACTCAGGGGTCTCAAACAGTAATTTTAAGTCCAATTCATGTTTTGTTGCAATTTATATTCAAAAATAATTCTTAGAGAACTGTAAATTATAAAATCAGGAGTTACTCAGGAATCTGAAAAGTAATTTAAGGTCCATATCATGTTT
Source organism: Pardosa pseudoannulata (assembly GCA_032207245.1). Taxonomy (NCBI): domain Eukaryota; kingdom Metazoa; phylum Arthropoda; class Arachnida; order Araneae; family Lycosidae; genus Pardosa; species Pardosa pseudoannulata. Next base: position 30,993,615 of record CM063501.1, on the reverse strand, counting down.
TGTTGCAATTTATATTTAAAAATAATTCTTAGAGACCTGTAAATTATAAAATCAGGAGTTACTCAGGGATCTTAGAAAGTAATTTTATGTCCATATCATGTTTTGTTGCAATTTATATTCAAAAATAATTCTTAGAGACCTGTAAATTATAAAATCAGGGGTTACTCAGGGGTCTGAAAAAGTAATTTTATGTCCATATCATGTTTTGTTGCAATTTATATTCAAAAATAATTCTTAGAGACCTGTAAATTATAAAATCAGGGGTTACTCAGGGGTCTGAAAAAGTAATTTTATGTCCATATCATGTTTTGTTGCAATTTATATTGAAAAATAATTCTTAGAGACCTGTAAATTATAAAATCAGGGGTTACTCAGAGGTATGAAAAAGTAATTTTAGGTCCATGTCATGTTTTGTTGCAATTTATATTCAAAAATAATTTTCAGTGACCTGTAAATTATAAAATTAGGGGTAACTGCTTTCTCTCTCTCTTTTCCTCCTTCTTTCTCTCACCCTCTCTTTGAATTACCCTTGAAAATTTTACAACTGACTCGACCTCTAATTATATCAGTAGAGCTTGAATTCTCTACATATGTTTCCTCATTTCTGATCTTTTCAAATATCAGTTCAACTCTATTGCACATCTAAGATAATTATCTATTGTGTCACTAATGAAAGACAAAATGAGCTATAATTTTGAACAAGCGAAACAATAGAACTCTGAAAGTCTGTAATTTAAAATATGTTTCTGACGGAAATTATTTGTAAAACAAAAGAACTTTGTAGTTATTATAGAAAGATTGATCAGTTATTTACAAATGCAAAAATGTGTTGGTAATTGCATTAAGATATATATTGTATTAAATAATTTTAAATAAGGTGTGTTGGGAAAAATTAGAAAAATAAAACAAATTGGTATTTAAAAAACATTTAAATATTTATAGTAAAAACTAAGAAAATGTTTTAGCTCTATTTGAAAATAATTTTTATATAAAAAAAACAAAGTAAAGTAAGAAACAAATTTCTTTTTCTTCGATATAACTTACATGGTAAAGTAAAAATTTATCTCCCCAAAAATAATCCTTTTATGTAATAGGAATTACTCTATGATTAATTAAGTATGATGCAAATCTTTTTATTTTATTCTATTTTTTTTATAATTTCATAAAAGCTGAAAAAATCACAGTACTTTTTGTAGTCCCATGGAAATCTAAAATTAAATCTAATTAAATTATTTTAGATTAATATCTAATTCTTTTATATTAAAATTAAATTAATGGATATGAAATGCGAATGCTTAAATACGTACCAAGCTAATTTTTTTATTTTATTCTAATTTTTTTCTTACAATTTTCATAAAAGGTGAAAAATGTAGGTTATTTCTTTGTACTCTATTAGAAATCTAAAATTAAATTTTAAATGTTTATATTGTACATAATAGGTTAGATGGTCAACTAATAATTTTATGTCTATGCCTACAATTAATAAAACTACTTTAGCTTCTAAAAATTGCTATGTTTGCTAAGTTATGCTAAGTTAAAAAAATGCTATTTTTAGTAAAATATATATATTTAAAGATTTTATAGTTTCTTTAAAAGCTAATTAATTACAATTAAAACCTTATGAAATACAAAGATTGTATAATTTTTATAGGTTCTAATTCGAATATTTTAATAGTGCGTGTTTTAAACGGTTCTAAATTGCTTAGAGATTTTAAAAAATGTAAAAACCAAACTATCGAATTTTTGAAAGTTTAAACTTTTATAATTATCAAATATATAATGTAATATATAATATTATATAATAGATAATATACTATATATTAAATTATATTGAACATATAATTTAATATATAATGACATGTAATAATTTTTTCCTTAAATATTTTACTTAAAATTACAAACCTAAATAATTTTCGGAGCGAGAATTTTATTAAATAATTTTTAAATATTTTATTCTAAAGTGATTCGAACTTTTTATTTGAGGCTTAATCTAAAAGAGCCAATTTTTAAGGGGAAAATTCAAAAGGTACAACATCCTCTTAAGATTTAGTTATTTTAAGTAACAATTTTTCCATAACATGAAGTAGAAAATCAATAGTTTCTCTAGACTAACAGTCTCATTGCTATTGTCATAAGACAAAAAATTCGTTTTTGACGAGCTTCTGTCTCCAGACGTTTACATCATACTTCGGTAAATCAATTTGTGCGCTGGCACAAGTGAAGTTTTACGTATTTGATAAGAAACTTTTTCAGTAGATTGTTTATACCTACACTGCACGATATTTTCTTTTGACAACTATATTTTTTCATATACATATTTGAATCCAGATAACTTCTTTAAAATTGTTTTAAAATTTTCTAAAAATATTTTTATATTGTTTTTCAATTAAAAAAATTTATGTTAGGTGCATACATGAAATCCATATGCATTATCATACCCTTAAAATAGATGAAAAATGTGTATGAAATTAAAATTAAATATCTTGATCAATTAAGGAAAAGAACTCCTTCGTTCAAGCGTTAAAAATGTATAATGTAAAATAATGGCAAAATGATGAACAGTTGAAGCACCCAAATAAAATTGGTTCTCAAAGAAATAATGCTCAATTAGTTCCATTTAGACAAGAAAATTAGAATGAAATTTGTAAAAGGATTGATTGATATACAAACCAATATGAAACAAATGAAAATTTCTTTTTGGTAAATGCAGTACAGGGTGAAACTTTAAATGATTCATATATGCACTACTGTTCGGTATAAGGTTAACTGATTGATGTATAATGACGTCTGGGAGACGTCAGTTATTTCATCTGCCACTATAGAATTTGACGTTTCCGAGAAGTCAAGAACTGTCTCCGGCTGACGTCAAGCAGAATAATATTAAATTATTTAATTATTTAACTAGTGCTTTGATGGTATTTTAATTAGAATTTTTTAGATGTTACGTACCTTAAAAATAATGTAAGAAGCGAAACAACAAAGAGGGCTTATGTTTGGGTTTGGTTTGGAGCTCTACGGTCTACTCTTTTACAACACGAGGACTAATGAGACCGGTACCTCTTGTTTAAAGACTGCTCCAAATGTCTATAAATACTCATGCCACTGTGGAATTTGAATCCACGAACTCTTATTCCGAAGATCAGCGCCCCAACCATTTAAAAAGCGAAACAACATAGAAGTGTAGAAAAATGTCAGTTTCTGTTCGAAAATGCTTTGAAATGTTTCATACTTTACAGAAATACTAATTTATTTTAAACTATTACTTAAATATTGTCCATTAACATCATACATGAGCCTCATCAAATGTTACAGATCAATACAAATTTCAAAATAAAATGTTCTGTTTCTAAGCTTGCCTATAACTTTTTGGTTGATCCAAACTTAATAGTATTTTGAGATGCATCAAATTTCATATTATTTGCATGTCATGCAGTTGAAGATATACTTTTAAGTACAAAAGATAAACAAGCCTTCATTATGAAGACATCCGTTGTCCGTTATTTTAGACTATTACTTAAATATTGTCCATTAACATCATATATGAGCCTCATTAAATGTTACATATCAATACAAATTTCAAAATAAAATGTTCTGTTTCTAAACTTGAACATAACTTTTTGGTTGATCCGAACTTAATAGTAATTTTTGGGTGCATCAAATTCCATTTTATTTGCATGTCATGCAGTTGAAGATATACTTTTAAGTACAAAAGATGAAGAAGCCTTCATTATGAAAACCTCCGTTGAGGAATAGCGGAACTGTTTTAAATGCGTGAAGCGTTTTGTATTGCATATTTTTCTACCTGCTTGTTCCCTATGAAAGATTTCACAGTTTGATTCCCTTCCTTACCATGCGAATAATTAGAATCCGTTTATGAAACTCGACTCATTTACATACGTGCTTTTTTATTAAATGGAACAAGTTTAGCGTATAAAATTCGTCCAATATCCTCAATATAAGAGGTAGGTTTCCTCCTTGCTTTCTTGTTCTCACAGTTTTACTCAGGAGAGGTTATCTTTATTCCTTAACGAAGTTCCTCCTTGTGTATCCTATAAACCTCAAAGTTTCCCACCAAAATTTATTTCTAGAAATTAAAAAAAAAAGGGCTAGAGTGTCAAATGTCGGAGGGGAGCCATGAAGATATATGTCAGATTTGGTGAAAACGGTGGAAACTAATTACCTGAATGCTAACTTTGGGTGTAAAGGATGCGATAAGCAAAGATCTGTCGCTTTCCTTTAACTCTGACATTAACCTTCTGGCACACATTTGTTTCCTCTTATATAATGGGCTTCCACAGCCGTGAGGAATGCAAATTAAATCTATTACCTCCATGTGAATTACTTCCCAGAGAGAGTAGATTTCGGTCTTTGATATTCGTTTTGTTGCTTTTTTTCCTGGGGAGGATAGAAAACGATGCTTTTTGTTTGAGTTAGTTGGCTAGCGAAAGAAAAGTGCAATGAATGCATTTAAAAGCGAGGTATCATTTCAATCTTTCCGTGTTTTTCTTTTTTCATTCATAGATGTGTTTTTAGAATGAATTTTCCAAGTAGCGTTTTGTTGTTTGTTATAAATTGTTAAGGAAGAATCTATTTTTAACTAAAACGTACATTAAAGAAAAAGAATCTAAGGAAATGATACATTTTTAATGGTGTAAGATGAATATGGTTATTAAGTAATATATGTAAATTAATACCATATATGTAACAGTTATTTTAATTTTAACGTTTACTTATTTATATAATGCATAGATCCATTTAAATGCATATTAGTAATCATTCATTTATTCTTTTTTGTTTCACGTTTAGTTGGGTTGTAGAACGATATAAAGAATATCTTATTTTATGATTAAAAAAAGGGTTTAATTTTGGGCTTAACCACAATATTTAAATTAAAATGCATTTACATATTTTCATATTAATGATATTGTATGAAATGTATGTACATTGTGGTATCATATTCACCTAGTTTTAATGCACAAATATTCCCTACCTTCATAAAGAAAAATAAAAAGAGTATTTTGATATTACGTTACACAGTTTCCTTTGCAACATCGTAAGATTAAATATATTTGAGAAGAGGACTATCAGAAATTGATAATTTCAAACTTTTTATTCTACAATTAAACATGACAGCTTATTTAAATAGATCCTTCTAAAACCGTAAAGTTCATCATACGCATCTAAATTACATATTTATATTTAAACTGCATATATTATCTACACATCGTTTGTCTGGGTTAATAATCAAAGCAAATGCTATTTACTGCACGCGATGATGTTACAGTTGGTGATACCTGTAGCACGTTATTCTGTCATTAAGATAAGTTAAGCAATATCATACAAAATTTAAATTTAACTGTACCACTTGTCTTTCTTGTCATTATTTCTATCATATGTAATGTCACTAACATCTATATATTTCTCTCTCTCTCTCTCTCTCTCTCTCTCTCTCTCTCTATATATATATATATATATATATATATATGTATATATATATATATATGTATATATATATATATATATATATATATATGTATATATATATATATATATGTATATATATGTATATATATATATATGTATATGTATATGTATATATATATATATGTATATATATATGTATATAAACGTATATATATATGTATATATATGTATATATATGTATATACATATATATGTATATATATATGTATATATATATATATATATATATATATATATATATATATATATATATATATATATATATATATATATATATATATTTGTCGATAAAGGTATAGGATTTCGTCAGAAGATACACACAGTTTAATCCAAGCCCGCCGTGAGTCTTTAAATTTTGATGACCATTGATTTAAATAATTAAAGGTTAAATTTCATTGAACAACTTTATCATCAATAATTTAATATATAGCAAAAGAACTGTAAAAAATATGCGTTAAAAATTTTCTAGGTCCCTGCAGCATTATTATAAATAGGTTTTACTTTATTAGGAATCTATAACAATTTTCTGTTAATGTTTCAAAATTATTCATTAAGGTAAGAAAAATGTCTCAGTGAACAAAAAAAGTCAAGAAATATGTTGTTTTTAGCTAAAATATATTAAGAGTAAAACAATGCATAGGATCATCACTAACACCATAGTTAGACGCTCATAAGTTTTGTTTTTTAGTTTTAGCCGCAAACAATTAACATAACTAAAGGCTACATATTAGTATTCTATTATAGACAAGGTAAACAGTTATATCTGCTTTTAAAAAATAAGTTTTAAAATTTTTTATTTCTATTATTTTCTTATTATTTTGTATTATGATAACTATGTCTTATATATCCGAATTTTTTTAAGTATTACATAAGTAAAAATACAAATGAATCCATATTAAAATAATAGATAAAATTTTGATATCATGTATGGTATAAAAAATATTCAAGTTTCAGGTTCTTTTAAATTGCATAAACATTCTCTACGGTCATTTTAAGATAAAAAACTATGTCAAATCAGTCATACAACAAACAAATTAGAAAGTTAAAAAATTTAAATTTAAATTACATGGAAAATTTTGATACTCATTAATTTAACCCATCTATTTTTGAGAACAATGAAAATTGTTTTGTAAATTGTTATATTCCCTCGGAAAGTATTTTACTTTTTTGCAAAGGTACAGGAAAATTCTATTAACAATTTCTCAAATATTCGAGTATCTGCTATTATATATAGCTTTGCCGATTGAATAGATATTTTGAGTGTTCGAGACTCGAACATAATTTATTTTTTCAGTAGGTATATCAACTGAAATTGTAATGAATATCTATATCTATTATAAGGCTTTCAGTTCAGTACTGGATCAGCAGCTGATCACTAAAGAAGATAGACTTTATTTTTTGAAGTTGCTAAAATTTATATTTGTTTTACTTTTTTGAAGTCTATAATAAATTAGATATAAGTATGTATGTGATAAGAAATTAATCTGTTATCATGACTGATTTATTTTATAAAAAGCATCGTATTATTTTTAAAATAGCAGCTGATCACTAAAGAAGATAGGCCGTAATATTTCAAGTTGCTAAAATTTATATTTGTTTTACTTTTTGAAGTCTATAATAAATTAGATATAAGTATGCATGTGATAACAAATTAATCTTTTATCATGAATAATCCATTTTATAAACAGCATCGCATTATGTTTAAAATAGCAGCTGATCACTAAAGAAGATAGACCGTTATATTTCAAGTTGCTAAAATTTATATTGTACTTACTCTATTTAGTCTATAATAAATTAGATGTAATATATTCATCAATGTATATATTTAGTAGAAATGGATCCGGACATTAATAGATTAAATAAAAAATCAAAAATATTTTCAATGAAAATAAAACCAGACGGGCAAATATACACAAAGCGTATTGCAATCCTATCCGGCATGTATAAAAATCAGCCACTAGAAAGCGGAGTGATGCCACTTACCTGGGAATGGAAAGGAGATGTTAGATCAGTGGCTCTTCTTCTTCGAATGCGGCAGCAAGGAAGAAGGAGGCTTTTATAGAACTCGGCTTAGTGACCTCCTCTGGTTCCGTATTAAGGTTGCCGCTCCTTACTTTCTCGCTTTGGCTATTATTTTAATGCACTTCTGGGAAAAAACATGTAGGAGATGAATTGTCAGGAATTCGTGTAAGTCATGCATTACGGAACCCGGTGAAAACGAAAGTTTCGAATACTACGGATTGTTGTCGAGTGGACATTATGTTTATATTCGTTAAGGTGTCGGGACAGGTGGGTCAAGGTATTTTTATGGACATTCTCGTAGGAGAAAAAAATGCGTTACATAAAATGTTTAGACGTGTAGAAAATTCCACGTTATGTTAGTAGAAGAAACGATGAATGAAAGTTTTTTCTAAAGATTGCATGAGAAGGTTTTGTTGAAATATTGTGGATGGTTTATGGGTAAGTTTTTTCTTTGGTACTTGGTTAGGCAATCCGATAATTTAATAAAAAAAAAGAGAAAATAAAATTTTAGCCGTTACAAAAACCTTCAACACTCTAAAGAACGTAAAATTGTTGTTGAACAATAATAACATAGAGAAATGTATCTTCGAAGGGGACACGGAAACTCAAGGTTTAAAAACGAAAAAAAAATAGATAAACGAAAGGAGAAATTTTACAGTTTTTTGTGATGCAAAGTTTATATATTTTTAGAGATGAAATTAAAGTTGTAAAGTTATATTGTCAAATACAGTCATTAAACTGTCTGAAACACCACCTCTTACAAACACAATTTGCTTCTACTCTATATATTTTTCTACCTTTTCACATTTATTTTTTCTACATTAATAAAGTTTCCTTATCACTTCCTGAAAGACCATCTTTCAATCTTCCATTTGAAGGGTGGAATCACTTAGTGGAAAACTTAAAAATTATAGAAATTTTGGAAAGAATCTAAAATAAGATGATAGATACAGACATCATCTCAAGGCATCTGTACACCTTCGGAATTGATTTTTTGAAATATTTGAAATTTTTATTTTTAATGTTAATTTTATGATGAAATATAACTTAAAACTATGAAAAATGCAGGCTATATTGTTTTAAATAATATTTTGATATTTTATAGAGAAAAATAGGGGGAAATTTGCCCTAAAATTAGGCATTACGCAAAACACGGTAACTCCAAATTAAATCATGTAATCACTGTTTTGTAAATTGGATAATGTTTCTAATTATATATTTTAGGGAATAGACTACAATCATGGTGATCACAAATATATTTATGAAGTTAGAGGAACTTGGGTACAATAACATTGATAATTTCTCAAAATTTTCATGCGTCAAGATTTAAACCGCTCTAAATCCCAAAGTAATTAATCTGGAACCATAATTGTAGTCGATTCCCTGAATATATAATTATATAACACACACTTAAAATATTTAAGCATTCGGGCTAAATATTTTTGAGTTATCATATTTTGCGGTAATCAAAATCCCGAAAAAATCAATTTTGAGAAAAATGAAAAAACAACTTAATATATTAGAAAAACTGTATGTAAACACTTATAATGCCTTAATATACACCTATTATTTAAAGCCCGCCTTTTTTTCTTTGGAAGATACTGGTTATTTTCTTTCTTAATGCTTGTAATATATTCTTGGGCTTTATTTTGCAAAGAGAAGACTGCTGTTTTTAAGTAGGTAGTATAAGTTAGACCCTATGAAAATCATTATAATTCCAAAATGAATAGTTATATCATTATTTTATAACTTACTTAATGTTTCAAAGTATATTCTTTATGTAATGGACTTTTATTATTGTGATCATAAACATATCTACTAATCTATGGGAATTTGAGTACAACACCATACAAAAGTTCCCGGAAATTTCATGCGTTCTATAAAATCAAGGGCTGTAAATTACAATTAGTCTGCAATAATCTTGATAGTAATCTGTTTTATTTCTACATATTTATGTAATATACATTTAAAATTTCAAATCCTATGAATTTTATCTTATTGAGATGTGTTATGTTATGATGAGTGATCAAAATGGACAAAAAATGCTATTTTGAGAAAAGTCAGAATGTTTTATGCAAGAATTTCAAAATATGTATCTTAATATCCCCCCCTCAAAAAAAAAACTGATTTATGAACCTTGACCCCTCTAGTTTCAAATTCAATATGTTTTTTTTTTCTTTTCAAGTGCTATTTAGCACTTTAGTACTTCAGTAAATTCAGTAGCACCATATATTTTACTATGATCTAAATCAACTTCAAAGTTATGCGCACAGGATCAGAAATGAACTCTATAGTTAAAACTGATAAAGCAGGGTTTAAAACCATTAATAAAATTGGATGGAGTCATCATAGTCTGAGGAGCTAGCTAGCTAACTGTAATTGGAATATATTCAACACTATTGTGAGATTGACCGGCTTTAATAAATTTATTGTTGTAAAACTTTATTTGAGGTATTTGTTCTGCATACAGAATTAGGAATTTTAAATAAAACTTATCATTTGAAATACGTATAAAAATAAGAGCAATGTAACTGCAAAATCTTGGAAGCACAAGAAAATGTGGCAATGTATCCCTAAATTCATTGCGAGATTCAGATGCTAAATTCAAGAAAATGCTGTTACCAGATTCTTTAAAAAACAATAATACCTTTAAGCATGAATTATTTGGTCCCAGTTTAATAACATTTTAATTATATCAAAAGATTTTGTTGAAATTGACGAGAGAAAAAAACTTTTCAGGCGACTTCCGATTTACAAAAGAGCACTTACGGTATTAATATTGACTTTGGACTTTCATTAAAAATGCTATAACTCTGGTTCTAAATGAGATAGAGGCAAAATTCAAGTGGTTATGTATAAACTCTTTGGTAAAATATAATCGCTAATAGTTTCGTGATAGACTTAAATTTGTTTGCTCTTATGACCCCTATAAGTTTAAAAGCTGTTTATTCCGAAATATAACTTTTAGGCAGCTGTGAAACAGGAGAAGGATTTTTACTTTCAGCCAACCACGAAGAATTTATGATTACCAAAATCTTGGAGAAACGAGAAATCCAGCTTCACTACAAGCAAACCCTTAGCCTTGGGATTAAGCCCGTCATAAAAACCTAGGTTAATAGAACCCGACGTTATTTAGTTTCAAAATTATAAAAGGAGTAAATATCTCTAATTAACGTTGACGCTGCACAGGAAATTTTTTTCATATAAATGAGGCAACATCTAAATTTTAAAACTGATTCCATACTTTAGAAAAAAAAAATCCTCTTGTGGGAAAACTGATCTAAAGCGACTGAGAGAGCTATGATGTGTCCCATACTATTGGAGCAACACAAGCAGTTAAAATGCTTGTGTTAAGCACAATTAAATAAATTACTTTAAACATTCTAAATAAAATTAAATAAAATGTAAAGAAAGGATTACCTTTATAACAAATATAGGTAACAAATATAATTATAACAAATTGAAATTAATTGAATCGAAAATAAAAACCTAGTAAAATCAGTAAATCATAAATTATTAGCAAATAAATGCTAGATGTTTAGGGTTGAATAATTTAAAGTTAAAAACCAAAAGTAAAGTTGTTAAAAAATAAAAAATAAAACGATGGTCAAAAAGAAAGATAAAAGAAGAATCAAGCTATGATGTATCCCATATTATTGGGGCAACACAAGAGGTTAAAATGCTTGTGTTAAGCACAATCAGATAAATTACTTTAAACATTCTAAATAAAATTAAATAAAATGCAAAGAAATGATTACCTTTATAACAAATATAGGTAACAAACATAATTATAACAAATTGAAATTTATTAAAATCAAAAATAAAAACCTAGTAAAATCAGTAAATTATAATTTATTAGCAAACTAATGCTAGATGTTTAGGGTTGAATAATTTAAAATTAAAAACCAAAAGTAAAGTTGTTAAAAAAAATAAAACGATGGCCAAAAAAGAAAGGTACAAGAAGAATCAAGCTATGATGTATCCCATACTATTGGGGCAACATAAGCATTTAAAAGGCTTGTGTTAAGCACAGTAAGATAAATTATTTTAATAACACTAAATAAAGCTAAATAAAATGTAAAGAAATGATTACCTTTATAACAAATATAGGTAATAAAACTAATTATAACAAAATGAAATTAATTAAAATAAAAAATAAAAACCTAGTAAAAACAGTAAATCATAAATTATTAGCAAACAAATGCTAGATGTTTAGGGTTGAATTATTTAAAATTAAAAACCAAAAGTAAAGTTGTTAAAAAATAAAAAATAAAACGATAGTCAAAAAGAAAAGAATCAAGCTATGATATATCCCATATTATTGGGGCAACACAAGAGGTTAAAATGCTTGTGTTAAGCACAATCAGATAAATTACTTTAATAACACTAAATAAAATTAAATAAAATGCAAAGAAAGGATTACCTTTATAACAAATATAGGTAACAAACATAATTATAGCAAATTGAAATTAATTAAAATCAAAAATAAAAACCTAGTAAAATCAGTAAATTATAATTTATTAGCAAACTAATGCTAGATGTTTAGGGTTGAATAATTTAAAACTAAAAACCAAAAGTAAAGTTGTTAAAATTATAAAAAATAAAACGATGGCCAAAAAAGAAAGCTAGAAGAAGAATCAAGTCGATGGAATTCTCAAGTTTTTTAAGTTGACGGTTGACTTTCACCGCAAGTGCATCCTTCCTTATATTTCCCCCAAATTCCCTTAAATAGGGGACAATTAGGAACTTTTCTGTACGGCCCAGTTTTAATGTCTCAGAGGCAGTCATAATTCCATGTCTACACTCCAGAAATTGCTTATTCCGGTGTCAAGGTATTTCTTCTACTTCCCAGGAAACTAGTGCGAACAATTCTCTGTTACACTCTCTTACACTTGAAACATAGCCCTCTTCACGCTATAAAGGATTGGGTAGCCCGGGACCAATTTGTCCCACAGGGAGGGTTGTAGCATCATGCATCCTTGACGCATCCGAGTTATCTACTCGGGGTTCTTATACTGTATAAAGATCGAAAATTATTTCTTATTGGTTCAGTTGTTCTTACAAAAATTGTCTATTTGATTAAATATCAAGTAATGTATTTTAAAATAACATATTACTTGATCCTTAATGACTCCAATACTTAATAAAGCTACTACAGTTAGTTCGAAAGAGAAATTGCTCTATTAGCAGACAAAGTGAATCACCTGAAAAATCTATCAGTTGAAAGACTTAAAACAATCACAGATGAAAATCGTAATTTAAAGAGAAATCGAGATGTAATTAACAGCCTTTGTTCCGAGGTTAAAAAGAGCTCATTATCTATAGGTAATGAGTTTGAATGAGAAGTTCTTAAGAAATTTTGAACTTGATAACTTGATCTATTGTTGGGATCTAATTTATCTATACTTTGTTTATTTATGGACCACAATTTATTTAGAATAATTGTTTAGTTTTTGTTTTATTCGTAACATCCTCATGGAAATTGGATTTCAAATTAGTGAATAAAAATATAACATTCTTTTCAAAGATTAGAATACACGTTTCAGCTCTATTCGATTTTTTTAAGTAGCAGTTCTGTCCATTATTTTCAAGTATTTGAGAACCTTAAGTTTGTTTTTTGGCCACTTAAACAGAGCAAATATTTCATATACACAAGGGATATATCATTTGAAAACTATCCATATATATCCGTTTTATAGTTTGTTAAAAAGTCGTCTTTGCTGAAAATAGAAAAAATGAAAAACACTTTCCAATTGAATGGATTATCTCCGATATCAATTCAAGCTTTATAAAACAATTGTCACAGAAGATTGAGTTAATAAATGTACTGATTTACATATTTCAAAGCTGGTCTTGCCTGCGTTTATTTTTCAGGGAGATCGGTTCTACGTACTAATTTTATTTTATTTAATATTAAGATGCGTACTAGTTTTTTTTCTGTGGGATGCGTAATAGGATCAATGCATACTGTTTAAAGACGATTTTAAACGGCTACTGGCCACGAGTGAAATTTTATCACACCTACCCCAAACTAATCCTATTTTTAGGTCGATTGCAGTATTGAAAGTCAAAAATACACCTGTCCGGCATTTTTCAGTAAGAATTCATAACACGTGATTTAACTTAATATAGCCCGATTAGTTTATGCTCAATATATATTGATGAATATCTTAAATCTAAGTTAGTGATCCACCCAGATTGTATAGTGGTTAGAGAAATGGTTTTCCCCCTGAAGTGTTTTGGTTCCATTCTCGAATTGAGCTTGGATGTATTTGTGTGTTGTCCCCTCATAGAGAGTGATAAGAGGCTCGAGTAATTTATGCTCAATATATATTGTTGAATATCTTAAATCTAAGTTAGTGATCCACCCAGATTGTATAGTGGTTAGAGAATTGGGCTCCCACCTGAAGGATTTGGGTTTCGTTCTCCAACTACTCTTGGATGTATTTGTGTGTTGTCCCCTCATAGAGAGTGATGTTGCCCTACCTATATAGTGCTATCACAATAAAAAGAGTAACAAATCAGCGGATCGTATGGTAAAATGCTAATAAAGGCAAGTATCTAGCATGCGTAACAAAAATATTAAAGAAAAAAAAAGAGAATTATTGTGAACTGCACAGTGTAAAACACATATGAAATTTAAACAACTTTGAAAATTGCAGCCTGCCCTTATTAGCAATTAGTTGTTATTTAAAACATTATAGGGTGCCATTATAAAAAGGAAAACTAATAAGTCGTCATAGATTTAATCGATATCACATTCACGCACAGTACTGTAAAGTTATGCCTTATAATAAATAAAGCTACTGGCAATGATATTAATAGATGTATCTTCTAGAAATAGAAGACCTTGAGCTCAAAACCAAACCTAAGCAAATAGAAAATATTTTTACTTAGGAAATGCTGTCAGACAGATCGTTGTGTTCTTACAATAGCTATCATCTTACAATTCCCTCTTGATAAATTATGAATGTTCTCTATAATAAATTAATCAAATAACATATTTTGTTTTTCTAAATTTAGTGATTCTGTCCGTCGTGGGCAGAATTTATAAAAAAAAATGGAAAAATTTAACGGTGAATTTAAAATTTTATCAACACAAACAAAGAGAGAGAGCCTAAACAGGTTAAACCTCTATCCCTCCTTAACTAACACTTAAATATGCTAAACACGAGTTACAATAATCCAAAAAATTCTTTGTAATAAATAATTAGGTATCATTAAAGCACACCTTAGATATGAACATACTTTGATAGCTAAGAAAAAAAAATCAGTAGCTAACTTTTATCTTTTTACTGGCCATGACTTCCTCTCCAAGGTATCATTTTCGAATCAATATTAAGTATTCCAAACAAGTTCGAGATGGTTTAGTGATCAGTGTATGAGGATAGAATACAAGGGTGCCTTGTTCAAGATTGAAAGGCATACTAAATATCTCGATGTAAAGCCGAAGTACGTGAAAGTTAGATCTATTGTACTCTATGTCATCTCGCTGGAAGGCTGGTGGAATAGAGGAATCAGTATAACAATCTCCCTTATGATAAACAAGTCAGAGAGCTTCTGTATACTTTTTAGGTACACGAGGACTAATGAGACCAAAAACTACTACTTAAAGCTGATTCTGAACGAAGATCTATGCCGGCAGTGGGATTTGAACCTGAGGACTCCAATCTGAAGAGCAGCGCTGTAACATTCGTTCATTATCCGGAGAAATACATAGAGAACTTAGCTAATTATACTAGGCATTACAATTTATGCAATCTTAAATGCCATCTCGAACTTGTATGGGATATTGATTCGAATAGATGCCTTGGAGAGAAAGACATGGCCAGTAATAAGACGAAAGTTTGCTATTGATTTTTCAATGAAGAAAATAGACGTCACCCTCTTTCGTTGTTGTACTGAATCAGACCGTCTACAGCTATAGGGAAGCTATTGGAAGGCTGTACAGAAGATATTAAATTATGTACTTTACTCCATATATTGCGCTTCAGAGGCTCACCTCTTTTTGGTGTCTATGAGTTTCACGCCCTCGAGGTACCTGATTGATCTTTATATCCTATCTCGTAGTCGATTATCTCTGTAGTGTTATGTGTGCTTCTTACCTGGTTGGGCTTAATAAAAAGTCTTCACCATATCGGTCATCTTGTTAGCAGGTAGCCACTTCGGACTGCCATCTGTAACCTTAGGTCACTCGAATCAAAAATTACCGCATTCTTTCGTACGGGACGGGAAATAAAAAACTACCACTGAAGATATTGATTTGTATACGTTACCGTAGACTTTCTTTACTGTTCTTTGTTTACTTTTTTCTTGCTAATGATTTACTGATATTGAGTCTTGTTTTGTCTACAGGTATCATTTAATCTGTCATTGGAAATAAATAACAAAAATTAACTTTATCATTCGCCTTATGTTACATCCTATTCACTAAAATATCGCTCACCCACCAGGCTTGCAAACTGTTTGTGCAATAACAGCATTTCTCCATGAACCATTGTGTACCTTACTCACACAGTGCCTTTTCAATTCCTCCTGCAAATAGGCTTGCTTCGTCGTGGAACACTGCTTTTTACTCAACCGTGACGAAGAATACGGTTTTAAACTGCTCAGCCATTTCTGGAAATTACAATTATCGCTCATTTAAAAATTTTCTTCGCACAGCGAGAACCCGATCTGTTGTTTATCATATATTTGTAAACGAGGTATAAAAAAAGTGTAAATTTTCGTATCAATGGAAACCAAAACAATTATCGTTCTCTCTCTTCACTCTATTCCAATCATTTACTTTTCTTGAGATATTTTTAAAATCGCGAAGTGTGGTTTTAGAAAGGAATGAGACATGAAACTTAAATTATCACTTCGGGAGTCAAAATGAAGTACAAGAAAAAAGTAGAATACCACAAGAATTGCTGCCTAGTACTTTGATTAGAGACTTGTATGCATTCAAATATATTAATTACTTTTACTCGTTTTTTCTGTTTCTCTTTTTACGCTAGCGAAAACCTGTTGAAGAGCATTGACCCAAGAGTAAGTTGTAGTAATTAACAGACAAAAGACTTTAAAATTACTTTGGAATAAAATATGCTATGCACAGAAATTTCAAATTTCATCTGTGTTTTAAATTAGGTTTTCAAGTATCTGCTTATTTGAACCCTGTTTATTTTCTAAATTAGTTTTATAGTCGATATTACTAAAGTTTGGATACTGTAGAAGTTATTCTTTTCAAGTGTCCTTTTAATCTATAACTGCAACAAACCTGTTTTTCAAAGGGAATAAAGAATTGAGAATAACACAATATTATTTCTTATTATTTTGAGTTCTAGATAAGTAGTAATAACTTTTCTGGTTCAAAGCCCACTATAGAACAAAAAAAGTTCGAACGCCTATTCCATATAATTGACTATTGGAAAGATTGGTATAGTTTGGAGCATCACGAACGCTAAGGAGTTCGAGACTTTCTGCTTAAAGTCGATTCCAAACGGCTACGAACGTCCATGTTCGAATCCCACTTCAGGCATAGATGTTTGTATATATTCGGAATTGGATTTAAGCAACAGGTCCTGGTCTGATTACCCTGTTGTAGCCAAAAAAAAAAAAAAAAAAAAAAAAAAAAAAAAAAAAAAAAAAAAAAAAGATACTACATCGTTCCAAACCAAATTTTCCATAACAGTTAATTATACTAAATATTAAAATATTGTTGCATATTATCTACACTTATTTTATCTGCCGAGATATATATTAAAATTACAGAGTAAATAGAAAGTAGGGTAAGAAGAAATTATTTAAAACACCCATTAAATGTCTTAAAAATGATTTATTAAAAATTTAATAAGTAAGCATAAAATTAATACAGATAAAAAAAATCAATGAGACTTTTGGAGCAAGGGGAGTCTTAACAATTTTTTAATGTGAGGCTCCAATTTTATTAACATCATTCGTAATTCTCCACGTTAGTGATTTTTCGTTTCTTAGGCAATAAACTATCTACCTCTTTGAGTCCACAATAAATAAAATACGATGAAGGAAAATCAATTAAAATCACTTACTTTTCCTGAGATATTTTTAAAATCGCGAAGTGTAATTTTAAATTGGAAGGAGACACAAAACTTAAATTATCTCCCAGGGAGTCAAAATGAAAGACAAGAAAAAAGTAGCATACCACAGGAATTGCTGCCTAGTCCTTTGATTGGAGACTTGTATGCATTCAACTATATTAATCACTTTTATTCTTTTTCTCTGTTTTTCTATTTACACTATCGAAAACCTGTTGAAGAGCATTGACCCAAGAGTAAGTTGTAATTAACAGACAAAAGACTTTAAAATGACTTCGGAATAAAATATGCTATGCACAGAAATTTAAAATTTCATCTGTGTTTTAAAAAAAAGTTTTCAAGTATCTGCTTATTTGAACCCAGTTTATTTTTTAAATAAATTTTATAGTCGATCTTACTAAAGTTTGGATATTGTAGAAGTTATTCTCCTTTTAATCTATAACTTCAATTGATCTATATTTCAAAGGGAATACAGAATTGAGAATAACACAATATTATTTCTTATCATTTTGAGTTCTAGATAAGTAGTAATACATTTTCTGGTTCAAAGCCCACTATAGAACAAAAAAAATTCGAACGCCCATTCCATATAATTAACTATTGGAAAGATTGGTATAGTTTGGAGCATCACAAGGGCTAAGGAGTTCGAGGCCTTCTGTTTAAAGCCGATTCCAAACAGCTACGAACATCCATGTTTGAATTCCTCTTCAGACATAGATGTTCATAGATATTCGGAATCGGATTTAAGCAGTAGGTCCTGGTCTCACTATCCTCGTGTAGCAAAAAAGGAGACCACAGCTTTCCAAACCAAATTTTCCTAATAGTTAATTATACTAAATATTAAAATATTGTTGCATATTATCTACACTTATTTTATCTGCCGATATACATATTAAAATTACAGAGTAAATAGTATGTAGGGTAAGAAGAAATTAATTAAAACACCCATTAAATGTCGAAAAAATGATTCATTAAAAATTGAATAAGTAAACATAAAATTAATAAGAGAGAAAAAAATCAATGAGACTTGGGATAAGGGGAATTTTTAAAAAGTTTTAATGTAGAGTTCCAATTTTATTAACATCATTCGTAATTCTCCACATTAAGTGATTTTTTGTTTCTTAGACAGTAATATATCTACCTCTGTGAGTCCACAATAAATGAAATACGATGAAGGAAAATCAATTAAAATCACTTACTTTTCCTGAGATATTTTTAAAATCGCGAAGTGTGGTTTTAGATAGGAATTAGACATGAAACTCAAATTATCTCTTCATAAGTCAAAATGAAGTACAAGAAAAAAGGTAGAATAACACAAGAATTACTGCCTAGTCCTTTGATTGGAGACTTGTATGCATTCAAATATATTAATTACTTTTACTCGTTTTTTCTGTTTTTCTACTTACGCTAGCGAAAACCTGTTGAAGAGCATTGACCCAAGAGTAAGTTGTAATTAACAGACAAAAGACTTTAAAATTACTTTGGAATAAAATATGCTATGCACAGATATTTCAAATTTCATCTGTGTTTTAAAATAGATTTTCAAGTATCTGCTTATTTGAATCCTGTTTATTTTCTATATAAATTTTATAGTCGATATTACTAAATTTTGGATATTGTAGAAGTTATTCTTTTCAAGCGTCCTTTTAATCTATAACTGCAACAAACCTGTTTTTCAAAGGGAATAAAGAATTGAGAATAGCACAATATTATTTCTTAGTATTTTATGTTCTAGATAAGTGGTTTTGTACCCTTTCTGGATCACAACCCACTGTAGAACAAAAACAATATTCGAACGCCCTTTCCTCTTCCATATAATAAACTATTATGGAAATATTGGGATGTTTGGAGAGTTACGGTCTACTCTTTTGCTACACCAAGGTTAAGTAGTTCGAGACCTACTGCTTAAAATCGATACCATAGAGCTACGAACATCCATGTTTGAATCCCGCTTCAAAACTGCTCGTGGATGCTCAGAATCGAGTTTAAATAGTAGGTCCTGGTCTCATTATCCCTCGTGTAGAAAAAAATGAAACTACATCATTCCAAACCATACCAAACCAAATTTTCCATTATAGTTAATTATACTAAATATTAAAACATTGTTGCCTATTATCTACACTTATTTTATCTGCATATATTTCAATTAAAATTACAAAGTAGAAATTAATTAAAACTCATATTAAATGTCGAAAAAAATCCTTTATTAAAAATTGAATAAGTAAGCATAAAATTAATAAGAGATAAAAAAAAATCAATGAGACTTTTGGGAAGGGTAGTTTTAACAATATTTTAATGTAGGGTTCCAATTTTATTAAACTCATTCGTAATTTTCCAAGTTAAGTGATTTTTCGTTTCTTAGACATTAAACTATCTACCTCTTTGAGTCCACGATAAATGAAATACGATGAAGGAAAATCAATTAAAATTTCTGCACTCTAACCCAGAATTTGCCGTGGTGGTTTAGTATGGTTTGGTTTGGAGGGCTACAGTCTACCACATTGTTATACCAAGGATAAGGAGACCGGGACCTACTGTTTAAAGCCAATTCTGATCGGCTGCGAACATCCATGTTAACAGCGGGTCTCGAAACCATGATCTCTGTTACCGAAGAATAGCGCCCTACCCATTTGGCAATTGAAAAATATATCACTTTATTACGATACGTACAATAATATTCAATTGATTTATTGATATATTTATAGATAACGTGTACATTTTATACGTATTTTTATCATGTATATTTGATGTCTATTGCCCTCCCCTTTGATAAACTTAAATCCCCCTATGACTTTGAACTCTCTACAACCTCCTTGAACCTCTTCAGAGCCCCTCTGGAAGGGGGCTATTTCTACTGTAAGGGAGGTATACCACCCCTGTTTGAGACCTATGTAAAATATTTACGTTAAAATAAAGGAAAAAGTGACTGTAAAATTAACTGTTAGCATTTCACACTTTGAGTAAACTTGAAATTTAATTTATCAGTCTTACATATTAATACAATCAATACCTACTCAAATTAGAATTAAAATAACTCTCTATATATAAATAGTGAAAAAAATCATACCATGTTTAAGCCAATATAGGTTTAATAATAAAAATACCATCCAGTGGTTAAGGATGTGTGAATCGCAACCTACATTCCAGCTTTTCCGCAGGGATTCCCAGATTTAGTAACTTTTCCTCGCGTTTACAATGGCTGTAATTTCCGCATCAGCCGAGTTGATCAACCCACGATGATCACGTGTAAAAACCGTTTCCAAATCTGCTTTTGTCTGCAGCTGTCGCAGGACTTCCGCGGAGGTTGACCACACAGCAGGAACACGGACATTACCGTTGAGTCAATTCGTTTCTTTTTATGGCAGCAGGGAGTTGGCGTTGAATCATTTAAACGCCCTTAAGAAAAGTGTGGTTATTTGTGGCACCTGCGAGGGAGTTTCCCGAAACACAACAACGTTGCATTGCAAGTGTGAATGATCAGATCTAGAGTGGCAACTTCGCTCTCTATTACGAGCTAAAGTGAGTAAAAATAAAAGGGTAATTAAGAATATTTAGATCACTCTTAATATTCAATGATAGGTCTCTATGTCAGTGTGACAGAAATCTTTCATTACTATAATTTTCTCAGGCTTTTATTTCTGAGCATGGTTTACAGAATCTTCACCATAACGACTGTGGCCAAAATTACAGGTGTATTAAGGGTAAGACGGGAATGGATGTTTTGAAGAATCTTTAGTTTTTTAAAGTACGTCACTCCAAAAAGGTTCTGCACAATAATTACAATTTTGATTTAAACTATACAAGAGTATAAAAAATTTCTTTTAACTTAAGTTTTTGTATTAATATATATGCGGACGAACGATTGGCCGAATAGTGAGTAAGACATAAAAGAATTCGTGGGTTCGAATCCTTCTACTGGCATGGATGTTCGAAGTCGTTAGGAAACGGCTTTTAGCAGTAGATCCCCAACTCATTATCCCTCGGGTAAGAAAACTGCAGTCAGCGCTTCATATCAAACCAAAAATATATAAATAGATCTCTTGCTATAATCAAGCTCCTAACCGGGCTCATTTGGTCTTGAGGCCCTTCAGGCGTACCCCGGCGGGGGTGGGCAGAACGTAAGTACTGGGGCACTCCACTTCGCTGTAGACCCAGCGAAGGGCCCGGAGCTCACCCGTCGCGCCGCAGGCACCTTCATAGGAGGGACGCAGTAGAGTTGAGCTGAAGAAAGAGGAGAATTTGGAAGACTACTGGATGATTAGCGGACCTCTTGCCGCCGGACTTAGTGAGGGTGGCGAGAACCACGCGGGCTGAGAAGACAAACCAGAAAAGACTAGAGGAATTAGGATTTTGCTCGTTGCACCTATAGGCGGAAAACCGAAAAGTCAAACAAGAAGAACAGGAAATTTTGAGAAGCGACAGATGGAATCCTGGGCAACCGGGCCATCACTTGGGGATCATTCCAACGGACTTTTGGCCCAACCTGCGGAACATCCGTGACTAGGGTGAATGATAGCTGAATGGGTAGGGCACTACACTTCGGTACGGGTTCAAGTGCTGCTAAAGACATGGATGATTGTAGCTGTTCGGAATTGGCTTTGAGCAGTACTCCCGGGCTGTTTAACCCTTATCTGCCGAAACAGTAGATAGTAGAACACTAAACCAAACCAAACGGCTGAACGATGGCCGATTGGTTAGGGTGCTGGCCTTCAGTACCGGAGTTCGTGGATACGAATACCACAGTGGCATGGATGTTCGTAGCCATTTGGAATAGCTTTAAGCTGTAGGTCCTGGTCTCATTAACCTCGTATTGCAAAAAGTAGACCGTAGCACTCCAAACTAAACCAAAGCAAACCAATTCTCATGCACAAGCTTGCAAAAATATGTCTGTGTGTGCGTGGTTATATAATCTCACGCTTTTGAAAATAATATGTGAAACTTCTAAATGACACCCACCTGTGTGTAGTGTTGATTTTTCTCTTGGTCCAAATATTCTACAAGAATTTCTCTACAGCCGCAAAAGTCAGCTATCATAAATACTGTTTGGGACGAAAATGAAGTCCCTTGTGTTTTATTTTCTCCTCGTCTTTAAATCCAGGACACCTCTTGTACATACTAGCATAGTTAATGAAACACAAACATATTTCTTTTTTCTCCTTTGTATTATGAGCAGGAACTATTGTGATATATACGGAGTACGGAGAAAAGGAAGCCGGTTTCATTTGAACTATAAATCGCCCATTTAAACTAAAAGATCCTAAACTTGATTGAGGTTAATTTTTTGCAGAATTCCCAAGACTTATTTAAATAACTTTTTGCAATATGTATTCTCTCTCTCAAATGAGGCTTCCAAATATATATAGTTTAGCAATGGCTATTAATAACCAGTCATTATAACCCTCTACTAATATCTAAGCACATTTTCTGAGCAAACTCTTTTACTGACCTGATAATAATAGTAGAGCATTTAATATTTGCCTTTTTTTTATTATAAATATCTTTCTTTTTTCTCTAACAGATAATTTCTTTTTAATTTCCTTTCCCATAACGGCTTTATACTAAAAGTTTTAATTCTTGATTGAGATTTGTCGACAATTTTACCTTTCTGACAAAGAGATTTGCCCTCGTTTCGTAACTTTACTACCAATATCCTCATTAGTTAAAGATTTTTATATACGTAGTACATTGGTTAGAATTGTCTAGCTACTTCAATGTTTTTAAAATGTCGAAGAAAGCAAATAACTTAGCTGAATAACTTGACTATATATATTCGAATTTTTTAATCTTTATCTACTCGTACTCGTACTTTTTTGAAACCAATTTCGAACTCATAAAATATCCTTTATTAAACAAAGCAATTATTTATTCAGTTATTTTATTAGAGCAAAACTGTTTATTATTAATGTAAATTTAAGTATCATGCTTTTTTGAAAAAATGTTTTTGCAGGCGGTTTATTCTTTATTTAGCAGTCGCACGTAGACGTTTTTAACTGTCTTTATACACTGTAACCTATTGGAACGAGATCTAGCGGAGCGAGGAAAGATAGTAAATCAAAAATAAGACGATAGCGGAAAAAGAGGCTCATGTATCCAAATGGACAAATATTATGTTACGAGGCATCACTTTTTAAACTTATTATTAGAACTATTAATATTCGAACATTAATATTTGAATCAGAACATGCAAAATATACAATTTGAATATACTTTGAAATTAATATCGTAGCTTTTAATAAAACTATAAAAACTATAAATTTCTTTTACTGAAAATGATGTTTTTTTTTAATTGCGCATGCTGTAAATAAAAAACTATTGTATATATTCATTTCCAACTTTCATAATAAATACATTATAGTCCTACGATGGAATTTCCTTATTGTTTACGTTAATTATAGTATTTAACCCTCTAAGCGGTTCGCACGTACATTTCCGCCAAACCGATGAAATCTTCAAAGCTGTTGTCAAGTATAGTTTTCGATTTCTGAAAATGGATGTAAGGTACATTTCTGTCAGTGTTTTCCCCCATGGAGTTTTACGGTAGGACGGTCAGGTCCATTGTTTAGGAACTGCACCCCTCTTCCACTAACATTTATTGAGGGATGCACCCCTACTTCCTGAAGCACAAATACACTTATAGCTTTTCATGGCTTTCTAAATCTCTATTTCGAAGTATTTCGTTTGCGGTAACTGATGTATCTCTAATTGCATCACTTAAATATCTTGGATGAAATTCGTAAAAAAATATAAATAAGTCTCTTAAAGAATATCTTTATCTGTAATTTTAGAATCATTATTTCTTATGAGATG
This sequence comes from Pardosa pseudoannulata, assembly GCA_032207245.1. Classification (NCBI taxonomy): domain Eukaryota; kingdom Metazoa; phylum Arthropoda; class Arachnida; order Araneae; family Lycosidae; genus Pardosa; species Pardosa pseudoannulata. The sequence continues at coordinate 30,969,247 of CM063501.1, read as the reverse complement.
ATCTTCGAGACTTGATGAGCTTTATGTGTATTAAAAATTAACAATCTATAGTATCTATTTATATATCTATTTATAACCAGAAGTAATTGGACAATTACGAGGGTGGGATTTCTTATTCCATTCTAGTAGACAAAGGGTGAAGTAAAAAATCATAGAACGCTTTGGACACTAACACAATAAAACATTAGAGTATTTTTGGAGACTTTTTTTTTTCAGTGTGTTCCACTCGGAGGGTTAAAATGGAATTTTTAAACATTAGTTTATCATTTTTGAAAATTCAATCTCCTGGTGTAATATTTCTAATACCTTTTAAAAATTTAAATAGTTGAATAATTATGCCCAAAATTATTGTTTACAAAAAAGACAAAATTCGTTAATAAAACTTTGCCGTTAATAAAAGTTTGAGTTGTTTAAAGTATACGGAGAGTTTATCAAAAATTCCTAAAAATATTTTAACAAGCTCTCACTTTTCACTTCATATAAAATGTTCTTATTTTTTAGAAACAAAATAAATTCAACAAAACTAATTAAATAATAATAAAAATAAAATGCTCAAAATTCCATTTATTTGGGATACATTAGTTTATCTTTTTTGAAAATTCAATCGCCTGATATAATATTTCTTATACATTTTAAAAATATAAATAGGTGGATAATTATACCCAATAATATTTGTTGATAAAAAAACAGAAAATGTTAATAAAACTCAGTTTGCGTTGTTTAAAGTATACGCAGAGTGTGTCAAAGTTTATCTTTTTTGAAAATTCAATCGCCTGATATAATATTTCTTATACATTTTAAAAATATAAATAGGTGGATAATTATACCCAATAATATTTGTTGATAAAAAAACAGAAAATGTTAATAAAACTCAGTTTGCGTTGTTTAAAGTATACGCAGAGTGTGTCAAAAAATTCATAAAAATATTTTAACAAGTTCTCACTTTTCACTTTATATAAAAAGTTCTTATTTTTTAGAAACAAAATAAATTCAACAAAACTAATTAAATAATAATAAAAATAAAATGCTCAAAATTCCATTTATTTGGGATACATTAGTTTATCTTTCTTGAAAATTCAATCGCCTGATATAATATTTCTCATACATTTTAAAAATATAAATAGGTGGATAATTATACCCAATAATATTTGTTGATAAAAAAAACAAAAAATGTTACTAAAACTCAGTTTGCGTTGTTTACAGTATACGCAGAGTGTGTCAAAAAATTCATGAAAATATTTTAACAAGTTCTCACTTTTCACTTCTGGCTGTAGATATAAAAAAATAGCAGAAAAAAAGGCGGATTAATATATCTGCCTCTATTCACTTTAATTGTATTTAACGTAGCAGTAAATAAATACCCACTTATGTTTCTATAATTGCTAAACATATAGTAAATAAAACCATTGTTTAAAATATTTTTCCATAAATGTTGTTAGACGACTCAATGCTTATGAAAAAGATTTGTATTTAATCAAATATTCCTTTCTAATATTATTAATGTCTGATATTATGTCTGATATATTTTATGTAAAATATATAAGACGTGATTTATATCCCTTATAAGAACGCAGCTAACGTTAAACTTTTTAAAAAGTTAATTGCAATGGAGCTTAACTAAATTCTCTCTTTATTGTCCCCCTTAAGAACAATATTTAAATTTAATAATAAATTTTTACGAGAATAATCGATATATAACAATTCAATGAGCGACATATATTAGTGCTTCATCATAAAATCTGATTCAAATCATAGTTATGTAGATGTTTCTATTATGTACAAAGTGTCATTAATTAAATTTTCCCACTTTAAAGTTGTCTTCAGTTTAAACTATTGCTCAGAAAGTTGTGTAGGACGCAATAAATGGATTGAATTTGTTGGTTTGGTTTGGTTTAGAGTGCTACGGTCTTCTTTTTGCAACACGAGGGCTAATGAGACCGAGGCCTACAGCTTAAAGCCGATTCCGAACGGCTACGAACATCCATGCCACTGTGGGATTCGAACCCACAAACTCCGGGAATTTGTTGAAACGATTAAAAAAATTAATTAAAAATATTACTACCAGAGGGCATTTTTTATTATTTACACATTTAGCCATTATTTACTCTAGTTAAAAAAAATTTTACTACAAGACATGTTCAACATGACATTTTCAGCTAAAATTTCAAATCGTTAGATATAATGTTGTATAGTTGACCGCAGTGTCCTGGGAAGGCTGGGAAGATGTCTTGAAATGCTGTGTTTCCGATCAGGTATAGTTCTTAGTTTACTAAAACTGACTAGATGGTTTAAATGCCACCAAAATGAAAAGTTGCATGGGCTAAGGTCGGGTGAATCGGGGTGACCACACTTTGGGAAAGTTATGACACGTTCATCTGCAAAGTGATTTCTGAAAATGTTCTTAACAGGAAGGCTAATGTGTGGTGAAGATCCATTTTGCATAAAAACTTTGGTTGCAGATTCGGAACAACTTTATTCCATAACAAAGATGTCAGTCTCAAAGTTTCATAATTTTCTGAACAATTATTTCTACAGCTTAAGACAACTTCAAATTAAGATATTGTAGAGGTATACTGAAGCGGATTAAAACTAATCGTCAAAATGAGCTTTCCATCAAAACTTTTTTATTCAGAAACTCATACGTAAAATAAAAAGTAAAAAGTAAGAGTAAATTTGCACTACACGTTAATCTGCATTTGACGGGAGCTTCTTCGACGCGATTAACATCAGAAGGCCACAGTAGTTTAATTGTGGATCCTGTATTATAAATATTTACCTCTCTATATATTTTTGTATAGGAGAGAAAGTATGTATTTGTTGCGTTGTGGTAACATCTGTAACACATTCTTGCCAAACAGGGTAAGAAAAGCTCCTAATCCATTCAAAATTGCAACACTCTGATTGTTATAATCTATAAATGAGAGAAAAAGAGTTACACATTATTACGCAGATATCCGTAAATATAGTTATTTGAACAGGCTTTACGCTCGATTAATCTCAAACTCTGTGAGGATTAGGTATGAGTAAGGTTTTCTCGCATATGAGAATAAGATTGAGTTTAAGAAGTGTTCAGTCATTATTCCACAATATGGTAAACACCGGGTGCTTCTTTTTGTGTAATTTGTTTTTATCACTTGTGCATCTTATCTTTATGTCTAGCAATTTTTGCTTTAAAAGAAAGAGAGACAAAATATATGTCATCTTACAAACTCCTTTTCGTAAAAATATATTTTGTTTATCTGACAACAAAAAATAGTAAGAGCCGGTCTCACCAAAGTCGTTTAACAGCTTACCACGATTAATCTCTGTTTAAACAGACAATTGCATTCCACCATTAGTTGGCGCCATGGGTTAATCGCTGTTAGACGTTAAACGACTTTGGTGAGATCGGCCCTAAATCTTCTTTTTTAGCTCTTTCAGTTAGAAAGATAAAAATTTTTAACCTCATAAATCCCATATTTACTTTTTAAAAATACGTATTTTGGAAATAAAATTAGTCCCTTCTTGCTCTCTTTAACTATTTGAAAAAAAAATCATATTACTAGCTAACAGCATTATTTATTTTATCAGATTGCGGTAGTTATTTCATTCCTACCTATTTCTTGCTATGCTACGAATGTTATTTATATATATCAACAGAGAGCAAATACGACTTTTCGTATAATTAATTCCAGCTCTCATTCATATCTTGTTAATCTATTTTCTGTTATTTATCTGCTATATATTTGTAGATAGATCATCAATTTAGAAAATAATATTTAACTAATAAAGAGGCTAAAGAGATAAAATTATTAGAGACTGCAGATGCAGTTCAGATATACTTTAATTATTGAGTTTTGGAAGACTCTTACCACAATCAAAACGTCCGGCTTTAAGGAAACTACTTAATTGCAATTATTAATATAACTTATTGGGGTGACTCCACAGTTAATTTCGTAAAATAGATATAACATTCACAGTTGACTAATAAACCTTCTACATAGTCGTAGTAGGTTGGTTAGTCGGCAAATGCGTCGAAATCCCCAAAAATCCCTAAGTGAAATTTTAAAAAAAAGTAAAACCTAATTACTTTCTTACAGAGCCGTAGTAGCTCTGTCGTAAAAGCATCGATAACCCGAAAAATCCTGAAGGGTGATCAAAGGAAATATACTAAAAATTAATTACCTTATTACAGAGTAGCAGTAGCTCAGTGGAAAAAAAAATGTCGAAATCCCGAAAAATCCCGAAGGGAGGTAAAATGAAATATACTAAAAATTAATTACCTTCTTACAAAGTAGCAGTAGCTCAATCGACAAAAATGCCGAAATCCCAAAAAATCCCGAAAGGAGATAAAATGAAATATACTAAAAATTAATTATCTTATCACAGAGTCGCAGTAGTTCAATTGACAAAAACGCCGAAATCCTGAAAACCCGAAGGGAGATAAAATGAAATATACTAAAAATTTATTACCTTCTTACAGAGTCGCAGTAGCTCAGTCGACAAAAATGCCGAAATCCCGAAAATTCCCAAAGGGAGATAAAATTAAATATACTAAAAATTTATTACCTTCTTACAGAGTCGCAGTAGCTCAGTCGACAAAAAAGCCGAAATCCCGAAAATTCCCAAAGGGAGATAAAATTAAATATACTAAAAATTTATTACCTTCGTTCAGAGTCGCGGTAACTCAGTCGACAAAAACGCCAAAATCCCAAAAAATCAGTTAGGGAGATAAAATGAAATATACTAAAAATTACCTTATTACATAGTCGCAGTACCTCAGTCGACAAAAAAAAGTCGAAATCCCGAAATTTCCCAAAGGAAGATAAAATGAAATATACTAAAAATTAATTACCTTCTTACAGAGTCGCAGTAGTTCAGTCGACAAAAACGACGGAATCCCGAAAAATCCCGAAAAGTCCCAAATGAAAGGAAATATACTAAAAAATACCTGTAATTAATATATATTTTCTATAATGTAATTAATATATAATTTAAAATATAAATTTGAGCTTGACACATTTTCAAAATTTAATTTTGAGAAAAATTGATTTAAATATTTTAGTTTTTGTGTTTTAAGAAATACCAAAAAATTTGAAACATTTTACGCAATTTTAAGCTCCGAAAAGGTTTAATTTAACGATATTAATGTAAAACGACTGTAAAATTAAGTTTGCAATCAATTTTATTTTTTAGAGAGAGATAAATATTTTATTCGAAACTCGTTTATTATATTTTCCGCTTTTTATTATGCACCATACAGAAGATAAAAACGCCAATCCAAGATCACAATTACTTTATTTTACGCTGACTTAAATCCTTAACCCTTAATTTGGCTAAGTCTGGCCGCTATGCATATTTATAACTACTAGATAACATAATTGTCAGTGTTCGGCACAGCGGACATTAATTATCTCAAAAAAGAAAAAGGATATATATTTTTTTTTTGCTTATTTTACAGAGATCCCAATGCCTATACAGACATGGGAAAATAACAGAAATTAAAAAATATTTGAAAAAATATCTTGTCAAATTAAGGATTAACTTGCATTTTCTACCCTTTTATCTCACGTAGTTCTCACGATATCCTTATATTAACTTTTGATAGCAATCTGGTCATATTAAGTATCACAAAAAAAGCTGAATTTAAGTAATTGGCATGGGAAAAGTTATGTCATTGTCGATTTTGTGAGATAAGCTTCCCCTTTAATAAAGGCTAATGTCTTGTTAGATGGATATTGCAACACTGATGCCCAGGTTTCTAAGTTTTGGTGAATTAATTATAATATAATCTCGTACTAATTATAAATCAAATAATTTTAAAATTTATGTCCGATCACTTTCTTTTGTATTAATTAAATTATTAATATCTTACTATATAACAATTTTCTAAAATTTTAATCAATATTCACATAAATTTGATTATTTAGGATATTCCCTTATCCTGGAGTATGCATTTTCTGACCATCACTATAGTGCAATTTGTCGCAACGTCACGAACTACTATAATGCCCTTCCCATTCATTTTCATGTTTACATCAGCCAATATCCAAACAATAAACTGCTCTTCCGTTTGAAACTAAAGCCAGAATTGTTATAAGTTGAGGTGTGCCCTACTGCATGAAATCGCCTTATTAACATATTTGGCATGCGGGTATACTTCACCGCCAACTAAAGCGTGCAGAGGGCGTTTTTTGGTGAATCGTGCGAAATTTCAGAAAAATCGCAGTAAATCGAAAATTACTTTGTTTTTATGAAAGAAACTTTTTTTTTTCACTTAAATATATACTGTATGATTATTTAACAACAACAACAAAAAAAAAAAAAAAAAAAAAAAAAAGAAAAAAAAAAAGATTTTAAAAATTTACGATGTATTTAAAAATATGTTTTCATGACAACTACAAATAGAACCATTTATTATCAATTTTGTATTCAACAATAAAAAACCAAGCTTCAAATTGACAAAACATGACTTGTACGTTCTGGAGCCAGGAATTCGATTGAAGACGGTATAACACAACGAAAGACCGAGTAACTCGACAATCATAACTTGTGGAAATAGAAAATGCAAAGTGTTGCATAGCAACGCAAACAACACGGATATAATGTCAAACATACATATAATTATACGTATTTAGTAGAGTTGTGGTGGTTAGCGGGTATCCACCACAAATCTACTAAATACGTATTTTTACGTAACCTGCGCTCCAGTGACAGACTGCAAAAAAATGTAAAAATACGTTACCCACACTCGAAGTGTTAAGAGAGAGTCTACAGGAAAGATATCTGTGATAGTAATTGTACTTTTCATACTAGCAGTGATATGTAATTTATTGAACAACGCATGATCATCAGCTTATGAAGATTACTCTGCATGTATGACGCTAGCGCATCCTTAGCTTTCTAATCGACCTTCAATGAACCAAGAACTCGAGGAAATGTTTGCCCCGAGTTGTCATTGAAACGAGTGGACGTTTAGCGTAAATTTTACCCTTCATTTGCATGCAGATGCTTCACCATCGCCAGACTATCTCCTACCGACATATTTCCTCTTTTTTGTTCTCGGACCTCCGTACCTCGCTCGCTAAACAGGGATTTCTGTTTCCAGTTGTGTAGACCAACAACCACCGAGGCACTTTCCTTCAAAACTTCCGCGAGGGAGTCCCACTCGGGGTTGCTTCTCTCCGCCAAAGCGGGGTAACTCCTCTGACGTCAGTATCCTGGTTCCTACTTTTACCTAACACGATTTATCCCTAGGCACTTTCTTCTTTATACACGCTGAGAATTCGCTCTTCCTAAACCTTTTTACTTTGAAGTTGAATGCACTTTGAGTCCTATTTTCTCGCATTACAAAATCAAACTTCGTTTTAATTGTTCCATCAGTACTTTAATTTTACCAAAACTTATATTAATCATAATAATTTTAAAAAAATTTCCGTCATTTATTTGAAAATTCATTTAAGAAAACTTTGTTAGATTCTACGAGGAGTTTACATTTTTTGTTTCTTTAATTTCGTATTAGTTTGAAAGTCCAATGTTGAATACAGTAAGTATTAAAGTTTTAGAGTCTAATCTAAATATAATAATTTGGGCCTAGCTCTTCCTATAGATCCTAATAATTTGAATTACTATTATCACAGGACTGTACAGCACAATTACCAGTTCTGAACGGACTGAGTATATTATCCCTAAATATCTGTAACAACTATTAATAGTATTATAATTTGGCATTTATGCTATAACTAAATAAAAAAAAACAAATAAACGTTAGAGAACAGAGTACATTTCTAACAATTTCTCATATATCATTACAATTAAAGAATTCGTCAATATATATATATAGTAAAGCTTCCGATTACAAGACGCTTTAAGCTGTAGGCTCATTAGCCTTCGCAAAAACCGTAGCAAACCAAACCAAACCAAGACACTTCAGAAACAACAAATTTATTACCATTTTAAAGGGTCTCCTATAGACAGGTTTATATATATATATATATATATATATATATATATATATATATATATATATATATATATATATATATATATATATATATATATATATATACATATATATATACATATATATATATATATATATATATATATATATATATATATATATATATATATATATATATACATATATATATACATATATACATATATATATATACATATATATATGCATATATATATATCATATATATATACATATATATATACATATATATATATATATACATATATATGTGTGTGTATATATATATACATATATACATATATATATATAAATACATATGCGTATATACAAATACATATATATATGCGTATATATATATACATATATATATGCACATATAAATATATACATATACATATATATATATATATATATATATGTTGTGTGTGTGTGTGTGTGTGTGTGTGTGTGTGTGTGTGTGTGTGTGTGTGTGCATGTGTGTGTGTGCATGTGTGTGTGCATGTGTGTGTGTGTGTATATCCAACTCTGTATCTTCTCCCATTTTTAACATTATGAAAATGCAGTAGGCTCTGTATTAACTGGGATAGGATTATCCCGGGTAATCTAGAGTCTACTGCAATTATAAAATGCCGTAAATGGGAGAGACAGCGTAGATAAATTAAAACTTCATTTGTATTTCCCGAAATTTTTATAGGACTATTCCTCTTAAAGAAAATTGTTGAGTCTCTGAAAGAAAATTGTTGTCATTTCGAAAATCAACAGAAATTAAGAAGAGGGTAAATGTACATCAAATTGAATCAATTTGAAATCAGGAAAATATGATGGGCCTTATTTAGGAAATACTTGAAGGAAAGTGCCTCAGTGATCTACAGACCTTCTTGTTTTGTTACGGAGGAGCAAATGTCAAAAAAAAAAATGAAAATAAATTTTTCTTTTATAAAAGAGGAAATATGATGATTGGAGTCATGACCTGACGATGGAGAAGTTTTCGTATGCAAATCAAAAGTTAAAATTTGATCTAAACATTTACTCGTTTCAATGTAAAATATTTCAATGTAATTGGCAAACATTTCCTCGATATTTTTGTTCAATGAAAGACGATTATAAATATAATAATATGGTAGCTGTCGCATATGTGGAGGAAACTTTAAACACTGCAATCTTGCGTTATACACTTGACCTACAGGTCAGTGCTAGGCAAAATTTTAACTTAGTATTTTATTAGACAACCCCTAATTTCCCGGATCTCCTTCTATGTATTGAAACTTTACCTACTCTAAAATTTAAGTTTTAAATGGTTAATATTTATTAAAAAATTAACACCCTGGGAGAGAGAGATAAACTACTTTAAAAGTATGATTTTTTTTTATTTAATAAGTATCTTTTAAAAATTCACAAACCCTTATCACGTTGAAGTTCGCAGTATTCCAAAATAGAATCTAAAAGTTGTATTCAGATGATAAAAAAAGCGTTTGTAATACCTACAAGGAAAAAAAGTCTTCTATTTTATTCACCACACTTCTTTCGAAAGTCTACAATAAAAGAATATTTTACACCGAAAGACATACATTTATGAACTATCTAGAAAACTAGACTGAGTTTATACCTACGAAATGTTAATAATCCTTGTTCTAAACTGTCCGAACTTGTTCCCAGAGTAGAGTTCAAAGGTTAATATCCTGTTAGGCGTAAAGAGAAAATTACAGATTCAGAATGGCCGTTCACAACATAACTCATGCAATGTTTTACTTCCTTAAAGAGTTGATTACCAAGGTAAATTCTAAATTTCAGTCACAATGCACAATTGTATTTAATCATGTTGCAGTATACAAAAATATAATTGTAATATGTATGACATCAGGAGTTTTTTTTAATGATATCGCACTGCGCAGCAAGACTATTAAACAGTCAAAAAGTTTTATTAATTACAAAAATATACATAGGGAACGGTTGTCCATGTCGTACCCCTAAAGAAAATTCCCGAATCAATAAAAATATATAAAGAAAGATTATGATGTGGATAATACGTGATTTCCCTGTATGCCTATTATAGACATATATTATTTTATTTTGTATGATGTATCATCAGAATTATCATTTGTGTTGAACATTCTCTCTTCAAGATTCAAATTTAGTTCCGTTCCTCAAAGTAGTTGTGTAGTCTGAGTAGAGCTTAAGCACTGCCGTCTTCCGGAGACTTGCAGCGTTAATATTCGTTACATTCAAATTTTTCGTTGCGTAGATATTTCTTTGTTAAACGAAATTTTACGGGATTACAATAGTTCCTTTACTTTGTACCCTGCCAAGTATAATATTCAGTAATTGGAAGTTGAAATTCACTTAAAACTTTTATAATTGGCAATAAGAATAATGTTGAGGGCTGGAGCAACTCCAAAGAAAGGATTACTCAAAGTCCTTTATGCTGAGATTTATTTTGTTATACATAATGCAGACTGCAATCAAAAGGAGAGGTGAAAAATTAATTTACATGGCGTAGGAGAAAGACTGAAAAGGCGTATAGACTAAGAAAAATTATACAATACTCACAGCACATTTAGATGATAGATTTCAAACTAAGACTACCATTTTTACATTGTTGAAAAACTGTTAACAATAAAGAGACAAACACAATGTTTTTTTTCTGTATTCATGTCTTCGAGAAGTCTGGCTGGAAAATCTGACTTTTCTGACAGGCTTGCTCGCATGGATGTTTGTAGCCATTGAGAATGGGATCTAAGTGGTAGATCAATCATCATTAGATCTCATGTAGCAAAAATGCACACCGTAGCTCTCCAAACCAACGATATATGGATACCACGATATATGGGAGCGATACCTCCCCCGATGGGAAGCTATGGTTTAAAACACATGTTCCCTACCCTATGTTCTCCACCACCCTTGCTCCCGACAAAGATTTTTTACATGTGCCTGCTGCCATTCGAATCACGATAAAATATATTTAAGTTTTCAATATAACTTTTTTATATTTATTAAGTAAAGAAATATTTATTAAGAAAATGTGAAGATTGCCGAGTCGTTGTATAAATTCCCATCCAAACAGTAGATTTATTTTTTTAACACTGAGATTTATTTTAAGACAGAGCACAAACTACTACCGGACAACTATGTATACAAATATTACAATATTTACAGGAAATAATTATATCAATTCAAGTATCTATCCGATGAGCCTCGCTTACACGTCCGGAGTCTACTATCACCTCAGACGTTCTCCTCAAATCCACTTACCTTCTTCATACATGGCGCTCTCTGGCAGATCACTATTACTCACCTGTCCCTACAGAAAGAACGTACTTGTTTGAAAGCAATTATTTGTTTATATGTTCATCCTTTTCTACCAGGATTTACGGACGTGTCGCTTTTTCTAATGCATTTTTATTGCAATGCATTTCAAAGTAAAGATCTCGTAAATTTTTGGTTGTATTACTTACTAATTATTTCTTGTATCGTGAGGACTAGGAATGGTCAATAAACTTACTAATTATCTAATTATTTATTTTGCGTAAGAATAGAATCATTAATATTTATATTTCAAAATTTAGTTTCTTAAATATATTTCTCATATATCATGTGTATTACTGCATATTATACCCAAGAATGAAGTGACCTTAACCACTTCCGGTAAAATGACGAGTCTAGCTCGTCATTAGTTTTTCATTCCATACCGCACAATGACGAGCTACACTCGTCATTCGATTAAAGTTACTGTTAAATATGATAATTAATTTAGTTTAAAATTTCTAGTGTACTGAATTTGGCAACACTTTTTGTTACTTGTGGAAATCCCAGGTCACTATTACATATTGTTTATTTAAAGATTCTTGGTACAAGTCACTGCCAAATTGATGAGTCAGAATAAAAGAAAACCTACTAAGAAATGCCATGTGTGTTACAAGAATCAAATTAGAAGTGAGACTCCCTGGCGATGTAAACAATTCAGAATTCCTTTGCACTTTGTTTTGAAAAGTACCACTAGCTTGAAGACTATTATCTTAATTTTACCGTTTCTGATACTTAACACTATGTAAAAAGTGGATTTTAATTAAGAATATGTAAGAATTGTAAAATAAAAGAAGTTTTTTAAATAAAAAATAAATGGTTACTTCACGCACAGTTTTTCATTATTAAATCGTACCGGAAGGGGTTAAAAATATAAATATGCTCGTCGCCCTATTGCTATTGTAGAATGTGCTCTAATGTATACAAAATGTAGGGAATTTCTAGTTTATAAGAACAAAATGAGTTACTTCCTCTTTCGACTTCTCTTTTGATAGAATTTTATAAGAAAAATAATAGCTTTCTCTTTCCTTAACGAAATTATAAATAAAGAATGTTGATTATATATATTGCTTGTTTTATAAGGCAACTCCATACCAGTTTGTTGAAAAAGGGAGAAATAAGTCAAAAAGATTTCTTTTTTATTTGGTTTTATATCTTCCTTTTATCAACAATCCATGCTTTCTCTTTTTGACTCAAATAATAGAATTTTCAATAAGAAAAATTAATAGCTTTTTCATTTCCTTACCACGATTTTGAAAGAATAATACGAAATAGAAACGCTCTTTGTTTTAAAAGGCAGTCCCATTTCATGTTGTTGACAGAGGAAAGAACGGGTTACAATGTAGCTCTTTTATTTTTACATTTTTCATTTATCAACAATCTATACCTTCTATATTCGATATAAATAATAAATATTTCTACCAGAAAAAAAATTAATGGGTTTTTTCATTTCTTTATCACTATTATAAATCTAGAATTCGAAATATAAACGTTGCACATTTTAAAAGGCACCTTGTTGAAAAAAGAAGAAAATAATCAAAAAGAGGTTTTTTTTTTTTTTTTTTTTTTTTTTTGTGTGTGTGTGTGTGTGTGTGTGTGAAATTTTTCTTTTTGTTTACAATCTGGATTATATTTTCTAAATTTAAAGTACTATTCTATATATTTTGATCCAAATAGTTATTTAAAAGTTTTAAACCCGTTTATTTCCTTTCCAGTCATTTTGCATTCGTCGTCGGCCTATGCTCTTAATATTGAGGATTGGGGAAACTTGAATAAACATTTGCTTCCATGACGCAAATACGCTTTCTTTACGTTGAAAATAAACTATTTCGCTATTAAAAAGAAAATATATTATTGCTACTTCTTTATACAAACTAGAATGTTATGCCCGTTATGGGAAGTGGGAGAATAAATACTGAAGTACATGTTAATACTAATACAGGCATATATTATTTCCCTCTTAAATATACGGGAAAAACAAACGAGAATATAATTCAAGCAGTCTATTTTCGTTTGGTTGTATTACTTACTAATTATATCTTGTATCGCGAGGAATACGCGTGGTCAATACACTCACTAATTATTTATTTTTCTTAAGAATGGAATCATTAATATTTATATCTCAAATTTCTGTTTCTGAAATATTTTTCTTATATATCATGTGTATATTGTATATTATACCCACCAATGAAGTGACCTTAAAAATATAAATATGCTCGTCGCTCTATTCCTAATGTAGAATATACTCTAATGTATAAAAAATGTAGGGAATTCCAAGTTTATAAAAACAAAATGAGCTACTTCTTTCGATAAAATTTTAGATAAGAAAAATAATAGCTTTCTCTTTCCTTAACGAGATCATAAATGAAGAATGCTAATTATAAATATTACTTTGCTTATAGAGAATCTCCACATCAGTTTATTGAAAAAGGAATAAATAAGTCAAAAAGATTTCTTTTTTATTTGGTTTTATATCTTCCTTTTATCAACAATCCATGCTTTCTCTTTTCGACTCAAATAATAGTATTTTCAATAAGAAAAATTAATAGCTTTTTCATTTCCTTACCACAATTTTGAGATAATAATACGAAATAGAAACGCTGTTTGTTTTAAAAGGCAGTCCCATTTCATGTTGTTGATAGAGGAAAGAACGGGTTACAATGTAGTTCTTTTATTTTTACATTTTCCATTTATCAACAACCTATACCTTCTATATTCGATATAAATAATAAATATTTCTACCAGAAAAAAAATTAATGGGTTCTTTTATTTCTTTATCGCTATTATAAATGTAGAATACGAAATGTAAACGTTTTAGTTTTAAAAGGCATTTTGTTGAAAAAAGAAGAAACGAACCAAAAAGGATTTTTTTCTGAAATTTTTCTTTGGTTTTTTTTTTTTTTTTACAATCTAGATAACATTTTCTAAATTTAAAATACTATTCTATACATTTTGATCCTAAAAGTTATTTAAAAGTTTTAAACCCGTTTATTTCCTTTCCAGTCATTTTACATTCGTCGCCCGCCTATGCTCTTAATATTGTAGATTGGGGCAGCTTGAATAAACATTTGCTTCCATAGCTCAAATACACTTTCTTTAGGTAAAAATAAACTATTTCGCCATTAAAACAACATATATATATATATATATATATATATTATATATAAATATATATATATATATATATATATATATATATATATATATATATATATATATATATATATATATATATATATATATATATATATATAATACATATATACATATATATATATATATATATATATATATATATATATATATATATATATATATATATATATATATATATATATATATATATATATATATATATAATGAGATGGACTAATCGATGTGTGGTTGCAGTTATGGCCATAAAAATGATACCGTTTCAGCTAAAGACCTTTATTAAGGTAAAGTTGAAGAACGGGTTTCCACTTCATCATAGGGACAGGACAAACTGAAGGGTCAGCTAGCATGAAGTTCTACGTACAAGACTCGTAACACCTGCGTCAACATGGATGGGAAAATATCTCTAGAAAAATCTGTCTCCGACAGCGTGTATCTCCTTTTTATTTGGAAATTTCCTAAATTGTCCGCTAGGGCCATGTAGGATTATAATTGGTCAGGCCCCTTCTCCGAGGGCGTAAACTGTAGCCCCAGTGGTCAATTTAGGTTAGGGGTTAAAAAGGGGAATGCAAAATGACGCGGGAATTTTTAGCCCTTGATTTAAGTTTTGAAAACCCCTGAGAATTTTATATATATAAAGGGACTAAATTCTCCCTTACCATTCTTCTATATTCCGGTTTTTAACTCAATCTTGCCAATGTCCTCGATTTAAACAAACTCCTTAAAAATACTTGTTTTTCTGCACATTCAACTCTATAAAAAAAGAATGTAATAATACTTCATTTTTTATAAATAAATGGAATCCCAAACCTAATTCCGAATCTCAATAAGAAATAATTTAGAGGAATATCAGCGGAAAAGCTTAGTTGAAAATAATGTTAGAATCCGTATCATCCTGGTTAACCACTCGAATTAGCCATGTTAATAATCTCCGGCCTTTTATTAAGAAATCCTTGGGATTATCCGGGAATTGTATGCGACATTATAAATCATAGATAATGAATTAAAAAAGAAGTGGATTTAGAGATATCGACTAAATATGCATATCCGATATAGTTAAATGAAGACAAAACTTTAAAGAAAAATAATAGAATTCTCATCCATCGCTAGAACTTTTGACATCATAGCTTCATCGAGCACAACGACAATAGAAAAAGGAAATTTAACAATTCCAAAGCAAAAATACTTAATCGTTCTAGAAATTTATCCAATCATTTAGAATGAAAGATAATGCTATTCTATTTCCGTAATATAACTGTTTGCTTGACAAAAAGAGATGCTAATAAAAAATTGAGTATTTTACAGGAATCTATGCCAAAAGTATTTTTAATATTTTTTACCAAAATGGTTTTCTAAATCTTCAAAGTTTATTCATGATATTGTTGCGATGTAAAGAATTAAATAAAGAAGAACACTCTTTTTCAAACACAAAAATCTCAAATTATGCCGTTATATACAACACAAAAATAAGTAAATGACATTGAAAAATGTGCATGTGCAAGACAACAAAATGAAAAATGGACAGCATTCCAGCTGCCATGAGGATTCGTGGATGCGA
>CM063501.1:30940773-30948273 GCA_032207245.1 Pardosa pseudoannulata | reverse complement strand
TGCTCACGTCTGCTGTAGCGTAGAGTGCATCTGCATAAATCAGAATGGATTATAAGAAAATAAAATCAGTAAACGATGTTTCAGCTCATTTGTGCAGAAAATAACCATTTATGATGCTTTATAAATTTATTTTACGATAGGGTTGTTCGGTACATATCGACGTTCTCCCCACCCCATACGCGCAATGGTTGTGTACAGCTCGCCCCTTTCTTCTCTTTTCTAAATCTGCAAAGTTTATTCATGATATTGTTGCGATGTAAAGAATTAAATAAAGAAAAACACTCTTTTTCAAACACAAAAATCTCAAATTATGCCCTTGTATACAACACAAAAATAAATGACATTAAAAAAATGCGCATGTGCAAGACAACAAAATGAAAAATGGACAGCATTCCAAAATGCCATGCGGATGCGTGGATACGAAGAACGAGGTCTAGAGAGGTCTGAATAGCGCCGAAACGAATCACAGTAATGTTGAGTTGTTGGTTATGCACCGGAATAGATATATTGAGTTAAAGTCTAACTGTGTTCTTCGCTGGAAGCAATCTTTTTCACTTACTATAAATTCCATTCAAAACTGCCCACCAACTGTACTGTTAAACCAGTGTGAGCGTTCGGAGCCCGTCTAGGAAGGTCGAACCGTTGTCAGCGTCTCCCATGAGAACGCTTGTATAGAGCCCATTGCTCTTACATGACCCTGTCATATTTTTGTTAATTAAAGTTTTTGTAAAGTTTTTAAATACAGTCCACTTTATTATCGTCCTCAACAAGGGTTTTCTCGCGATACAAATAGCACTCAACGATACATCGTTGGCACTTTTCGTAAGTGTTGCGGACAACGATAGCTATCGTCATTTGACACTAAAAAGGTTAAAAAGGAGAGCTAAAAAGAGTCAACTGTCAAGTCTTTTGTTCAGTTTTGATGTTATTGGTGCCCTTGTTACTACACCCTCTCCTCATTTTACCAAGTGATGCTACTGAATTAATAGCCAACTGGCTAGTATGAAAAAATAATGAATGAAATTTGACCCACTTCTCAAAATGGTGCGCCATCACTACCCTAAACTATCAGAATTCAAATCACCCATTTGTCTACAATACAGTAATTAATACCTGTCACATACCACGTACCAAATTTAGTCAAAACGTAACTATACACTTCTAGTAGAGGAGAGGCTCAACAGTAGAATCGACTTTCAAACACCGGTATCAGTTTGCCAGAGACGTAGGCATTGAAACTTGATGCGCAAACAATAAGATAACTGAGTTTCATTCCCAGGCGACATTGCGTGACTACAGCTCCAACTGTTTATTTTATCAGCTGTTTCGGAGAGCTAAATCCAATTCCCCAAAACACATATTTAGCACGCAAGGAAATTGTTTTTTGCCATTCCGCTCTGAAGAAACCCAATGAGTCAGAAAATGGTGTAACGGCAGATTTCGGATGAGAGGATCTTCCTTGAGGCTGATATGTGGACAATTAATGGCGTGAGTGTGCTCTTTTTAATGGTAAAGGACGGGAAATAAAGGAAGGTTTTGAGAAGAATCCTATTTTCTGTGAAAAGAAAAAACTGTGTGCATGAATAATTTCTTTTTTGTGTCGACTGCTAAAATCATCACTTTGTTTAACGTAGTAAAAGGAAAATGAAAACCTTTTCGTTCTCGATTGTTTAGAATTTTTAGTAAAGTAACCTATATAGTTGCCGAAAGAATCAGAATTATATACACATCTTTTACCACGATGGAGAGGATAGAGGAGTTTCAAAACTAATTTATTTCTTTTTAAACAATCCGCTAGAAAATTGTATATGTTATGATAAATATATATATACAAGTATTTATATACATATATTTGTAAGTATATATTTATATATATATATATATATGTGTTTGTATTTATATAGATACATTTATATATATATATACAAGTCAAAATACATTTTTTTGGCATGAACACTTAAGAGGAAAACATGAAACTCAAAAGGTAGATGAAATATATATATATATATATATATATATATATATATATGTGTGTGTGTGTGTGTGTGTGTGTGTGTGTGTGTGTATACATATGATAACATATATATATATATATATATATATATATATATATATATATATATATATATGTTGATATATATATATATGTATACATATACATATATATATACATATACATATATATGTGTATACATATATATACGTATAATATATATGTATACATATATATACATATAATATATATATATGCTTATATATATATATGACACGGACGAGTGGTTAAGGCATGGAATACACAAAGGATTTCATATATAAAAACTTCTTTATTGTAATCATTTTGTCCATAGCTATGCCTTCTGGATATCCTTCGTTCTCATAATTTGCCACGACAAGCGGGGAGGATGTTATCTGCCCGAGTTCCCGCTCAGAACTGTCTTTTTTGGCGTTGCTACCTCAGCAAAATTCCTTTGTCTACTTCCGTGTCAGTTTCTTTACTCTGTATAGCTCCTCTCGAGGGTGTGTCTTTTCCTATTACGTTATATTTAATGAGTTCTAAATCGTGTGTATGTGTGTGTATATATGTATATGTATATATATATATATGTATATATATATATATATATATATATATATATATATATATATATATATATATATATATATATATATAGAGAGAGAGAGAGAGAGAGAGAGAGAGAAGATATTTACAGTTTTAAGGTAAATTATTAATAACTGTAAGAGGTTTTCATAATTAATTTTCAAGAGAAGCATTAATGAAAAGTTTCTTGGCTCATCCCTGCTATGTATAACAGGGTCATTTTATCTATAAGAAATCTCTTAGGCTTTAGAGTGAAACTTAGTTGTTATAGTAATCATTCACTGGAAATTAAAAAATGATGTCTAAAAACCCATTTTCTCATTCAAATCATGTTTATTAATTATTTTGATTTAACTGATGGCTTTTGCTTTTTGAAATATATAAGGAAAACCAACTTTTATTTGATACTGAAAAGGGTAAATTAAGAGTAAACTTCAAAAGTCTATGACGATTAAAAATGCATCTGGAAAGTTTTACATACTTATAAAATTTATCATTTTTGGTTTTAAAAACTTTTTAAAGTGGTTTTTAGTAATAACTTAATTGTTTGTAGTGGTGATAGTTATAATTATCATAAGATGATAGATATTAAAATAATCTTTTCTTATTTATAGTTCGACTAAATTATTACCGAATAGGTAGGGTGCTGCTCTTCGATACCGAAGTTTGTCAGTTCGAGTCTCCCTGCTGGCATGGATATTCTTTGCCGTTGAAAATCATATTTAATCAGTAGACCCCAGTCTCATTTTCCCTCATGTAGTAAAATACAGTAGACACCAGCACTCTAAACAAGACGACTAACTTAGTTATATTTCCCAATTCAATTCTATCGTACAAGTTCCGGAGAGCACTTTAAATGAGCCAACTAACTTTGTTATATTTCCCAAAACAATACTGTCGTACAAATTCCGGAAAGCACTCTAAACAAGTCAACTAACGTAGTCATATTTCCCAATTCAATACTGTCGTACAAGTTCCGGAGAGCACTCTAAACAAACCAACTAACTTAGTTTATATTTCCCAATTCAATACTGTCTTGCAAGTTCCGGAGAGCACTCTAAACAAGCCAATTAACTTAGTTATATTTCCCAATTCAATACTGTCGTACAAGTTCCGGAGAGCACTCTAAACAAGCCAACTAAGTTAGTTATATTTCCCAATTCAATACTGTCGTACAAGTTCCGGAGAGCACTCTAAACAAGCCAACTAAGTTAGTTATATTTCCCAATTCAATACTGTCGTACAAGTTCCGGAGAGCACTCTAAACAAGCCAACTAACTTAGTTATATTTCCCAATTCAATACTGTCGTACAAGTTCCGGAGAGCACTCTAAACAAGCCAACTAACTTAGTTATATTTCCCAATTCAATACTGTCGTACAAGTTCCGGAGAGCACTCTAAACAAGCCAACTAAGTTAATTATATTTCCCAGTGTAATACTGTTGTACAAGTTCCGGAGAGCTCTAACAAATATGTAGAGACTCTTTTAAGAAGCAGGGGATTTTGGGGGTGGGGGAGAGCTTGAAGCAAAAATACTGTCGAGAAAATACTGGCGTTTAAAAGTTAGCTACTTGCTTTAACGTTGACTCGATACTTATTGCAATAAATACACCTTTAACATCTTTACAATTTTTTTTATTTAAATAAATGTATGAAAATTTTCCACTGTAACAAGAAATCTGCACACTCTTCACTAGTAAAAGGAATTATAAACTAACACGTACGACGTGTGATAATGCCTTTGAAATTTCATGCTACTAAATTAATAGATCAAAATGCACGGTGTGTTACCAAGGTGACTGATTCTACATGTCTAGAAAACGAACTCAGAATTGCCGAAGGCAATACATCTCTAATGGCCTGAATTTTGCGGCAACGAAAGGGATAAAGATGAGAAAGGTTAGAACACGTCCCTTCCTATATATTCTCACGAGAATTATTGTTGTATTAAAAGATAACAAAGAAAATTTTGTTCAGTTTGCTCAAGAGGAAAAAAAACCAGTCTAAGAAATGACATTGATTTTATCAGTTATCCTTGGACTCTCATCGCCAGATTTGGAGTGCAAACTATTTTTAGGGCAGTTGGCATGGGATTTTCTTTCAAAAAACATATCACATTAATTATAAAGTGATAAAATTACGTTTGTTTCAAAGTAAAAGAGCATCTTTCATAAATTAATTTTATTTTTTTTCTGTGTTTAAAAAGTTTGTCTTCTCGTATTAGCATTTTATACAAAATTTTAAGATAGTTCTTTTAATAATTTTGACATTAACTCAAAACCATTTGACTAGATTGCATTTTCTGCTGAATTAATATCTTAAATCTCTCAGTTCCATACAATTTGAAAATCAAAGGTCGCGACACTAGCTGAGGTCACGCGACCTCTAAGAGGTCCCGTGAAAATTCTTATTATGAATATAATAAGATTAAATTTAATAGTTAATTCTTAAAAATTCTTATAACTGCATTATATTTTATGTTTGTTACTTATTTAAAATTTTCACATTGTCCTATATCTTAATTAAAATTTAAAGTTAATGACCTAAAACTGCGATTGTATATTATATTACAGGTGGAGAACTGCAGTTTTACACACGCGTGTGTTGAATTGCTTATGGGGTATAGCTCTTTTAAATTTTGACACTAACTCAAAACCATTTGATTAGATTGCATTTACTGCTGAATTATATCTCTAATCTCTCACTTCCATGTAATTTGAAAATCAAAGAAAAAATATTAATTTTGCGGTCGTCTTCTAATTTTTTTAAAATTATTCCTTCTCTTAAGTAATTCTATTTAGTGTTTAGAATTGTGTTTTAACCTTTTTAAATTGTACTTGTTTAGGGCAGAGTATCTTAAACTCTGAGTCACGACACCAGTTGAGGTCACGGGACCTGCAAGAGGTCTCGTGAAATTCTTACTATGAATATAATAAGTTTAAATTTAATAGTTAATTCTTAAAAATTCTTATTATGGCATTATATTTTATGTTTCTTACTTATTTACAATTTTCATATTGTCCTATGTCTTAATTAGAATTTAAAGTTAATGACCTAAAACTGCAATTGTATATTACAGTACAGGTGGAGAAACTGCAGTTTTACTCACGCGTGTGTTGGAATGCTTATGGTATGGTGTATAGTTCTTTTAAATTTTGACACTAACTTAAAACCATTTTAATAGATTGCTTTTACTGCTGAATTATATCTTAAATCTCTCACTCCCATATAATTTGAAAATCAAAGAAAAAAATTAATCTTAAAGTCTTCTAATATATTTAAATTATTCCTTCTCTTAAGTAATTCTAATTAGTTTTTAGAATCGTATTTTAACCTTTTTAAATTGTAATTGTTTAGGGCAGAGTATCGCAAGTGTGAGTAGCGACATCAGTTGGCGTCACTTGATCTGTATCAGGGATCACCAAACACTTTAGAAATTCTTATTATGGCATTATATTTTATGTTTGTTATTTATTTAAAATTTTCACATTGTTTTATGTTTTAAAGTTAAAAATTAAAGTTAATGACCTAAAACTGCAATTGTATATTACAGTACAGGTGAATAAACTGAAGTTTCACTCAAGCGTGTGTGCCACAAAATGTTCGTAAATGTTATTGTGGGGTTCCCACACCAAATAAATTTAAGAAACCTTGGTTTAGGACATCTAAATATTTAATATCTTAAATTAATTTCTTCATATCGCATCGTGCAAAAACTAGTTTTAAATAACTTAAAAACGTCTAGTAGTGCCTTGTAAATTTTTATGTTATTCTTTTCTGATTCACATCGTAAGTCAATTGTTGTTTTATATTTATTACCTAACCTAACTTTAATGAAAACAGCGCTGTAATTAAATCTTGTCATCTTAAATTACGAGAATTAAGCTTATTGTTCAGGTGTTTCGATTAGACTCCAATGCTAAGTTTCCATACCAGAGTTCGTGGATTCGAATTCCACAGTGGCATGGATGTTCGTAGCCATTTGGTATCGGCTTTAAGTTTTAGGCACCGGTCTCATTATCCCTCGTGTTGCAAAAGGTAGACCGTAGCACTCAACCAAACCAAACCATAGTATTTCGTTTAATGTTTTTATATGTAATAGTAACTTTTTAGCATTTCTTAAAAATATTCAATTTTGTGAACCCACTTATTGTTCTACTATTCTTTCAACATATTAAAATGAAGATTTAACATTAATTTCTCCAACCCGAAAAAATGTGAAACGAGTCAGGATGGGGATATCGACAGCAAAAAGGGAAGAATTTTTGAATTCATTTTTCTTATCTGGCTTTGAAAATACATTCTTAGTTTAATATTTTAGCATCACATGGTTTTGAAAATACATTCTCAGTTTAATATTTTAGCATAAGAGTGATAATATATATACGATTACGTGCTTATCACAATATTTTTTTTCAGTGTGACAATGAAGCAAGCAGTTTAAAAAAATTAAATTTAAATTTGTTATGAACATAAAGGTAGTTTAACATGCAAATAACAAAACATTACGTGATTTTTTTTTTCAAAACGTGTGTAGCCTCACCATAAGGACCCAGTGGATGGAAATATAAAATTTTTATAAATACTCCAAATAAGTAACAAAAATTAACCTTCCGATGTAAATTAAATTTATTGATACACGTTATACACAGATTTTATCTTATGGACTAACACAAAACTGGTATATCTTTAAATTTTTCCTGTTTTAAGTATTTAAAATATTTAAAATAATATTTGATTAATTCTGGATCAAATCCCACAAACTTATCATTTGAGGGAAATATTTTTCATTTCGAATGTTAATGTATACAAAATTACATGCTTATTAACCATATTCAGGCTTGCAACTGCTGAGGTACTTTCAAAAAGGTGAGAAAAGTGACAAATAATACAGAATAAGT
>CM063501.1:30933273-30935773 GCA_032207245.1 Pardosa pseudoannulata | reverse complement strand
ATTGACATACAACTAATTTAACGGCAGAAATTAACGCTCTTAATTTTTTATATTTATATTATTCCAATAAGTAATTCTAGATCTATCGGATGTTTATCATAGATCTATATTATTGTCATCAAAAGATGTTCGTAATTTTTTTTTAAATATTCAAGGTTGTTCCAAAACTATTTATCTCGCACCAAAACGATATCAAATTTCACTCGAAAGAATTTAGTATCAAATAGAGAGAAGGAGTACTAAACTGAATTCATTGCTAATTAGGGTGTGGAGTTAAGTTTCTGGAATGTTTTAGTAAGACTGAAATAAAAGCTGATCGGGTGAAATAATAAAATACTTTATTGAGTTGTACACTCTGATAATCCTTACTTCCTTCTACCGTTATTTTTTCTTTCGCGTTTCTCTCTCCGATTGGTATTTATAAGCCTCGTTGAACTTTTCATTTAAATTCACTTCGAGTGTAGGGCAGACTCGCCCTTCATTAATGCACAATTTTGCCGCATTGGAAATACCAGAAAAAATCTCACAAGGGTATCAGATTTTTTTATTTGTTTACTCTAATTGTTTGATGCTGTTAATTATATTACCTCATAAAGAAACTTTGCCTACGAGCTCTGTGGCCAAATGGTCAAAGCAAGAGATCATGACCCAAAGTTTGTGGGTTCGATGCTCCCCACGGCTGTTGATCCAAAGTATGGATTTTTAATTTAAAAATGTTATATATTGTTTCCTTATTTCTCCAATACTCTAGATCTTTCTTTATTATGTAAATTAGTTATTTCCCGAATATCCTGTTGGGTTATAAAAGCTGATGCCCACTAGTTGTAGGCAACTTTTCGATCTTGCAAGGTTGCGAGTTGCTACTTAGCTTCAATAAATTCGTCTGTAAGGTTAAACGGTGTGTTCATTCGAATCTTCGTGACAATATCTATACTCCATTATCTTACCCCCCTCATACGTTTACATATAAAAATCAAAGAAAAAAAAACCTTTTGCAATTTTTCGTATTTAAAGTGATATTCTAGATTCACAATTTTCAAGTGGGTGCTGTTAAAATTTGTCTGGGGTGTAGCAACCTTAGTAAAGAAAATCAGCTGAAAACTGTGAAATTATTGAAAAAAAGTGTGAAGAATTTAAAAGTTAAAATTTTTGTTGTCTTTTTTTTCCGCTGTGCTTCTGCTGAAATGTACTAAGAAGTATACTTACTTTCATATCGAGGTATGACCAATGTGGTTTTAAAACGGTGCCGAAATAAGAGAACCGCAGAAAAAAAGCAAGTTTCTCGGTATGATCTTATTAAGCAACATTGATCTTCAGTACTCTTCCATGTATTCATGATATTGAGCATAAAGCAATTCCATAGAGATTTTACATCAGGAATTAATTTAGTAGCATGATTTTGAAATCTGTTGATACGAAGAACAAAATACGTACTTAGCGTCTACATGATTTCTCAAAAATACGGTACGGAACTATATACTTAGGCTGTTCTATCAATAATGAAGCTCCCTTTATTGTTGGACAACCAATCATCAAAATAATTATTTATGGGAAATTAAAAAAGTATGTTTAACTCCCTCAACTAAAAAATCGATGGTGCTTAGGGCTAATATTTCAGAGTATTACATGACAATGCCTGAATTTGCAAGAACGCTTGTTCCCCTGCGCCTGCTATTCGTGTTCTGGCATCCTTAGAGCAGCGTTATGCAAAATTTATATCTTTTTACACAATTTCAACGTTCATCACAGAGACAACGACCAACAAAACCAGTGACTATCATCAAAAAAGATCTCAGATTTACAAAAAGTCAAAAAGAAGCTCCTACTGCTGAAGAAACGACTCATTGTCGTACCATTATAATGCAAGGCCGCTCATTTCTAGTAGCATTCTGGCTATTTTATGGAAGAACAAAACAAGTAGCACATCCTACCCACTAAATACTCCTCACCTTGTGGGATTTTGGGCTGTTTCCTCAGCCCAAAGAACCAGTAATAGGCCATCATTCCTAAATAAACAAGCTGGACGATTGGTTAGATCGCTGATCGTCGGTTCCGGAGTTCGTGGGTTCGAATCCCACTATGGCATGGATGTTCGTAGCCGTTCGGAATCTGCTTTAAGCAGTAGGTCCCGGTCTCATTCACCCTCGTGTGCAAAACAGTAGACCGTAGCGCTCCAAACCATACCATACCATACCTAAATAAACAAAGCATACGCATAAGTCGTGGAGGTGGTTTTGGAATAAATCTCATAAAGAGACTTTCCAATATGTTAAAAAAAGTGAGCAGAACGTTGGACAATTTCATTGTGTCTGTGTCTGTAGTAGTTACTTTGAAAAAGATCCTGTAAATAATAAAGATTAAAGATATCCTGATTTTTCTATTAATATAGCCTTATTACTTATTGAACATCTATCGCAAAAGCAAATTGTTAATATCTGTAGATTCAATAGTTTATCTAATAGAAATTCCTAAGGGTAAACCTGTCTGGTTCATAAACGAA
>CM063501.1:30875773-30918273 GCA_032207245.1 Pardosa pseudoannulata | reverse complement strand
AAAAGCTGAATTAAATTTCGACTAAAAACGGTAGTTTTGAATTACTGATTATTTTTAGTTTTAGAATTTGGTTTGTATGAAATTTTGTAAAGGAAATGTAAAAGGACATGTCATAATTCCTTCCTCAAAAGTTTTTTATTTTACTAGTTATTCATAAAATTGCTAAGTTTGAATACATCTGGTTGTATATTGGATATTTAAATTAAATATTATTAAATATTTACCAGGAAAATTTTAAACCACTACAGCTTAAATTATAGCAATGTATTTTTCAATATATAATGGAATTACGTGCAGCGTTATCAATTTTATGATGTATGCAGGCAAAACAATATATGTAAATATGGTTGTCACTTACTAACTATTATATAAATTTATATTCTTTAAAAAATTGATTTTTTAAAATTTTTCTTAACTTTTAGTAACAAAAGTGTTTTTAAATCATTAACATATGCAGAGAAATTAGATAATGTACTAAATTAAAAGAAAGTTCAGTTTTTGAATCGATCTAATACGTACAGATGGCAGCACTGGGCAACTGTTCAAGAGCTTTTTCCCATGAGTAAAATAATCGCAGTTTGAGAGAAAGTTTAACAGCATATGCATTGCTCTGTTAGATTCTTTCCCTTTATAAAATATGAATTTTAAAGTTTATGTTTCGCATAAAATTATAGAATACATAATTAAATACTTTTTGTAACACATATATATATATACATACACACACACACATATATATAATTTATTTAATCCATATTTTGTTCGTAGTAAAAAAATTTACAACTGAATAATCTTTTTTTCTTATTTTAAAAAAATATTAAGTTAATTACATATATAATCCACTTTTATAGAGTCACTTTAAAATGTATATACATCTATATTCTCAAAAAAGGTATCTCAGAAATAGCAAATATCGTTCATGATAACGTGGTATGGGATATTTTGTGTGTATAAGAAATTATTATCGTAAAAATATTACTTTCTCTAACCTAATTTCTCTTTTTATAATGAATAAATTTGTTAATCTTTATTGGGCATAGTACTTCCAGGGTATCTGCCAAAATAAAATTTTTCAAATCCATGACTTTTCATGACTTTCCCTGATTTAGCAAATCATTTTCCATGACTTTAAAAAGCTTTCGTTAAAGTATATATGAATAAAACTTCTGATGTACATACAAATAAAATATATGCTTTTAGAGAAATTACAGGAATTTTATCATAAAAAAACTATAAACTTACTTTATAAGTGTTTATAAACTCACATACATAAAAATAAATTGTTGTATCTACATACCTAAGTTTAATCATATAGCAATTTTTCAATCAAAATATTTCCAATTTGAATTCAGGGTACTTTGGTATTATCCAGGTGACCATGAATAATAGTCAAATATAACCCTATAATGTTTATATACAATATCCCTAGAGATAAACTTATATTTTGTGCAAAAATCTTAACTAATTTTTATTAAAAAATAATTATTATTATATTAATAAAATTTTAATCTACAATTTAAGAAAAAACCAGAATAATATATATTTACCCACCCATTAAGCTTTCTTGCTTTGAGTTTCCTTGGTGAACAAATTTTACTTAGCAATAGGATCAATAGGATAATACATAAATACCAAACTCAGTAACTTCAGCCAGATGAGAAGTAAAAATAGAATTAAACAATTCAATGCATTTTTTTAATCGGTAGTTTAGCGGATCCATGACTTTCCATGACTTTTACTCATTTTACTTGAAAAATCAAGACTTTCCATGACAAAATTAATCCATTGTCTAAATCCATGATTTTCCCTGACTTTCCAGGTGCGCGGAAATCATGTACTTATCAGTAATCAACTCAAATTAAATTATGACACACCACTCATAAGAACAGCACAAAATTCCCCATTTATTTCGTGAGAATTTTTCTTAACAACCTTTTCTTAACTCGTTCACAAAAATAAGATATAAAGGTAGCTCTATCAAAATATTAAATTATGACATCACAAACAAGTCATTTAGTAACGTGACCCTGACAGTACTTAACATACTACCTGAGCCATACTTCCTAATGTTTTTTAATTTGCAACTAATATTAGGCATGCAAAACAAACAGCTTCTATATTCATGAATGTTAAAATTATTTTATTCTAGTACTAAGAATACTAAAAATTTTAATAAGGATTAGGAAACGGAGAATATGGTTTAACAGCTTCTATATTCATGGATGTTAAACTTATTTTATTCTAGTACTAAGAATACTAAATATTTTAATAAGGATTAGGAAGGAGATAATATGGTTTAACAGCTTCTATATTCATGAATGTTAAAATTATTTTATTCTAGTACTAAGAATACTAAAAATTTTAATAAGGATTAGGAAAGGGAGAATATGGTTTAACAGCTTCTATATTCATGGATGTTAAAATTATTTTATTCTAGTACTAAGAATACTAAAAATTTTAATAAGGATTAGGAAACGGAGAATATGGTTTAACAGCTTCTATATTCATGAATGTTAAAATTATTTTATTCTAGTACTAAGAATACTAAATATTTTAATAAGGATTAGGAAGGAGATAATATGGTTTAACAGCTTCTATATTCATGAATGTTAAAATTCTTTTATTCTAGTACTAAGAATACTAAATATTTTAATAAGGATTAGGAAGGAGAGAATATGGTTTAACAGCTTCTATATTCATGGATGTTAAACTTATTTTATTCTAGTACTAAGAATACTAAAAATTTTAATAAGGATTAGGAAAGGGGGAATATGGTTTAACAGCTTCTCTATTCATGAATGTTAAAATTATTTTATTCTAGTACTAAGAATACTAAATATTTTAATAAGGATTAGGAAAGGGAGAAAATGATTTAACAGCTTCTATATTCATGAATGTTAAAATTATTTTATTCTAGTACTAAGAATACTAAATATTTTAATAAGGATTAGGAAAGGGAGAATATGGTTTAACAGCTTCTATATTCATGAATGTTAAAATTATTTTATTCTAGTACTAAGAATACTAAATATTTTAATAAGGATTAGGAAAGGGAGAATATGGTTTAACAGCTTCTATATTCATGAATGTTAAAATTATTTTATTCTAGTACTAAGAATACTAAATATTTTAATAAGGATTAGGAAAGGGGAATATGGTTTAACAGCTTCTATATTCATGAATGTTAAAATTATTTTATTCTAGTACTAAGAATACTAAAAATTTTAATAAGGATTAGGAAACGGAGAATATGGTTTAACAGCTTCTATATTCATGAATGTTAAAATTATTTTATTCTAGTACTAAGAATACTAAATATTTTAATAAGGATTAGGAAAGGGGGAATATGGTTTAACAGCTTCTATATTCATGAATGTTAAAATTATTTTATTCTAGTACTAAGAATACTAAATATTTTAATAAGGATTAGGAAAGGGGGAATATGGTTTAACAGCTTCTATATTCATGAATGTTAAAATTATTTTATTCTAGTACTAAGAATACTAAATATTTTAATAAGGATTAGGAAAAGGGGAATATGGTTTAACAGCTTCTATATTCATGAATGTTAAAATTATTTTATTCTAGTACTAAGAATACTAAATATTTTAATAAGGATTAGGAAAGGGAGAATATGGTTTAACAGCTTCTATATTCATGAATGTTAAAATTATTTTATTCTAGTACTAAGAATACTAAATATTTTAATAAGGATTAGGAAAGGGAGAATATGGTTTAACAGCTTCTATATTCATGAATGTTAAAATTATTTTATTCTAGTACTAAGAATACTAAATATTTTAATAAGGATTAGGAAAGGGAGAATATGGTTTAACAGCTTCTATATTCATGAATGTTAAAATTATTTTATTCTAGTACTAAGAATACTAAATATTTAATAAGGATTAGGAAAGGGGGAATATGGTTTAACAGCTTCTATATTCATGAATGTTAAAATTATTTTATTCTAGTACTAAGAATACTAAATATTTTAATAAGGATTAGGAAAGGGGGAATATAGTTTAACAGCTTCTATATTCATGAATGTTAAAATTATTTTATTCTAGTACTAAGAATACTAAATATTTTAATAAGGATTAGGAAGGAGAGAATATGGTTTAACAGCTTCTATATTCATGAATGTTAAAATTATTTTATTCTAGTACTAAGAATACTAAATATTTTAATAAGGATTAGGAAAGGGAGAATATGGTTTAACAGCTTCTATATTCATGAATGTTAAAATTATTTTATTCTAGTACTAAGAATACTAAATATTTTAATTAGGATTAGGAAGGGAAGAACATAGTTTATCAGCTTCTATATTCATGAATGTTAAAATTCTTTTATTCTAGAACTAAGAATATTAAATATTTTAATAAGGATTAGGAAGGTAAGAAAATGGTTTAATATAGTATTAAGTTCGAACTGCCAATCACTATAAAGATAAAAAAATATTTTTAAAACAATGTTATGTTTAAAAAGAATGTAACAGAAATTAAACAAACACACATCAGTACTACTATCCAATATTTTTTTCCTGCTTTATTATCTTTGTTGAATTATGTCTTGATTTATATAAATGTTGTGCCATTATTCAGAGCAGTAAAAATTACACTGTATATAA
Organism: Pardosa pseudoannulata; assembly: GCA_032207245.1. NCBI lineage: Eukaryota > Metazoa > Arthropoda > Arachnida > Araneae > Lycosidae > Pardosa > Pardosa pseudoannulata. The sequence goes on along the minus strand of CM063501.1, from coordinate 30,913,646 downwards.
CAATGCAATATCGAGTTTTTGGGCCTTTTTATTAAAATTTTACATTTTTTGCGTACTTCACGCGCATAATTATACTACATGATTAGCAAATAGCCCATCATATGACGGGATCAGTACAATTATTAATTTTCCAGAATTATAAAGTACCCTATAAGGCAGATAAAAAGTAAGTAAGATAAAAAATGGTTTGTTTTTTGGCTGAGAATTATCTGGTACACGCTCAGTAACTTGTTTATCTTCATACTCCTCTAAAGTCTCCCGATAGTGCGAATGCAGTTTATAATCATGTTGAATTCATTTAGAAAGATAATTCAAAATCTTCTTAGCTACATTTAAATTATCTTTAAGTTCGTTACCTTTTTTTTATGAATGAAACTATCATTTCCATTACACCCTGGAGGTAGATAGAATTTGTTGTTAATACCGGTGATAAAATTTTCATTGTAACAACAAATAATCGATGATTAAATTTAAAATTATCACATATGTACCTATTCTATTGTTTAAGCCAAATATAAAAGAAAGTTATTTACGCAATATCTAAGTTCAGTGATAAAACATATGAAAATAATGCAGACGATATTTAAATAATTTAAAACTAGAAATGATTAAATGAGATAGTTAAAGGAATCACGTCATAATGCTAGAAAAAAATGTTATTTTTACCTATTTATTATGTAACAACTTGATAAATTTAATCGTCTGCTCCTAACCGGGGAAAATAGGGCTTGAAATAACGGCATTAAATGCTAGAAAAAAAGAAAAGGGGTGGATTTAAAAAGTTGGTAACCCTAACTTATCAAAAATCCAATATGGATTTCTCTATCCATTCTTGGGCCGAACGATGGCCGAATGGTTAGGGTGCTGGCCTTCGGAACAGGAGTTCGTGGGTTCGAATCCCACTAGGGCATGGATGTTCGTAGCCGTACGGAATCGGCGTTAAGCAGTAGGTCCCGGTCTCATTAGCCCTCGTGTTGCAAAAAGTAGACCGTAGCATTCCAAACCAAACCAAACCTATCCATTCTTATTCCAATCGCTTAATAAATTCGGGGACAGACTTACAGATAACTTAGGCTATTATGATATAGGGGATTCTCCATATTAAATATTTTATAACAAAAGGTAAAAGTAGTTAGGAGTTATACAGCAATTACGCTCCTAAATGCTTTCCCGAAAATATAACCTCTTTATAGATATGTTTTGTAAAGAAAAGTGCAAAGGTTTAAAAATCTTTTTTATTATTTCACTTTATACAAATCACAGCAATGTAAGAAACAAGTATATATATCCCATTTCTTCTTTTAAAAATCTCGGAATTAAAAGTAGACACTTTTGTCAACTATAAGTTCGATATAAAATGATGGCTCAAAATGATTAAGGCACGATAAAAGACCTTTTCTTGCAATCTGAAAATAAAAAATAACACACACTACACTAAATGAAATAAATAACAATGTAAAATATCAGTTTACTTTCAATTAATACTTGTTTCATCTTAAATGCCATTAATGTTAAATAGGTTTTATAATATAGCAAATAATTTTGGTATTTTAATATTTTTTTAAAGAGTGGTGTGGGGGAGGAAAAGATTCTCGAATTTTTTACACACAAATATAGTAATTTTAATAGAATCATTATATTTGATGTATTCACTGATTATACTATAACTATTCGTGCTCAACCCGAGTTTTAAAATTAACGTTATATATATGTATATACATATATATATATATCAATGGCGTGCAGTCCATAGGTGCAGGGTGTGCATTGCACAGGCAAATTTATGAGGAAATAATTTTCTGCACCTATGTCTACCTATCTTTATATGGTATTAATAAATATTATTTATACCATATTTAAATATTATGTTGATTTGCTTGCTTGTATTCCCGCAGTGCGTGCGGTAATAGGTGCTGCACTTATCGCGCAAACGAACATAGGAAATTCTGACGTATACGCACTGCGCACTAAATTGAAAATCACGCTTTATATGCATGGGCTACTGGACAACAGCATATTATGGCATGGAGAAGAACAAAATATGGCTAGGCAAGTACAGATTTTTCCTGCACTTGGCATTCAGAATCATCCGAAGGTATTTTACTAAACGTTGTATTAGAACGGGGACTTTTTTTTTGACTGATTTTTACTTGGTTTTTTTAACTGATTATGTGCCATAAGATTTTGCAGACGGAATGTTTAAATTTATATATTGTAGATTTTGTTTTAATGGAAATATAAAAGAAGTATTTCATCAATATAAGTGAAATGTTTTAGTGTGGTAATTCGGTGATGTATTCTATTTAATGAAATAATTAGCTGAAAAGCAAAGTTGTTTGTTTTAAAGAAACGAATTTTAAGAGAAGTCCAAATTTTACCATTCATTGTGTCTTACACACAGTATATAAGTTATATCTGTAAAATATGGTTTTGTTTTTTAAAAATTGTTCAGATGTTTTTTCGCAGAATATATGATTTCAAATAAAAACAATTAATAAATATAATTTAATCTACTGATCGAACAAGAAACATTTCGTTCTATTGTGCCAGCGTGCAGTGAAATCCTCTGCACGTGGAATAGACTTTCGGTTTGTCTTACCATACGCATATGAGGCACCGCAGTATGTGGTACTACGTTTGCTGAACATATAAGTTTTTTGTAGAACCCCGGAACGTTGCTTTTTCGACGGCGATATGATACCATACAACAAAAGAGAAGATTTTTGCTCAGTGCTAGTAAAATTCTCATATTTAGCTGTTTTTATAGTTATAACTCGACTACTCGTATAAATATTTATTTGTTGTAATCTTTAAATTTATACTCGAAATAATAATTTCTCAGATGTCTCAATTTTAAAGATTTATTGGAAACCCCATGTTTTCTGCACACCTGTATGAAAACCTACCGCACCCACTGATAGAGAGAGAAGAGAGAGAGAGAGAGTAAGACGGACTTCACGGTGGATGGTTTCAGTCATGGCCATAAAAATGATACCGTTTTAGCTAAAGACCTTTATTAACAGAACATTGGATGATTCCCACTTCATTATAGGGACAGGACAAACTGAGGGGTCAGCTACTGAGAAGTTATAAGTAACAGGCCCTTAACACCTGGGTCAACATCTCAGTCAAAATCTGTGGAAAAAATCTCGAGGAAAATCTGCCTTCAATAGCGTGCTTCTCCTTTTTGTTTGGAAATTTCTTGAATTGTCCGATAGGGCAATTTACAGTTATAATTCGTTATACCCCTTCTCTAAGGGCTTAAACTATATTTCCTTATTATTCCCAGCCCCAGGGGTCAATTTAGGTTAGGGGTTAAAAAGTGGAAAGCAAAAGAATTTTTATCTGACTTAATATGAAAAACACTGAGAATTTTATAGTCTTAATGTCCGAGTCATTTCTGCCGATTGCATATATGCCGATTTCACGCTGTAGGACAAATTCTCAAATTATGACAATTCTGGCTTTAGTTTCAAACGAAAGGGCAGTTTATTTTTTGTTGTTTAAAACCATCTCGCGCTGTTCGGCAAGGAAATCTTTTAACAAGTTTCACCGTCTGTATAATTAACACCTGCTAGAGGACCAACACCGCGCTGCTGTTTTAATGGCTATTGGCTATGTCTTATATTGGGTGACGTCTCAGCGCGGGAACTACAAATCACCACCTGCTTCTAAAGAATGATATAGACTCAATCTCTAGAACTAATGTTCAACGCCATTTGCAGCTATCTTCTTAGTAAAAAATTTAATCTAGAACATAATACATAATTAACTTTTAATATTGTGTATGTATTACAGTAGAATTATCCGAAACTCTCCGTTAACCGAAGTCGGTTTCTTCTTTATATATTTTTTTTTCAATTTCTACTGTCATCTAAAATTTTCTCTTTACAAACATGCATTTTCAAAGTTTCCTTTTCTCCCACATTCATTATGTATGCAAGCCGACCTTTCCAAACTACAATAGAACCTCGTGTATCAGAAGTAATTGGGACCGAACTTACTTCGGATAATCGATAATTCATCGATAATCATCTAGCTTTATGTAGCCTCCACACTATGGGCAATTGTTCACCACTTCCTGATGGTAAACTCGAACGATGGTTCACGGGTTGCATTCACACGATGGGCCACTAAATGAGCCAAACACGTGTATTCGCCCATATGGTCTACTGCGCCCTTTAATAGCGCATCTGGCTTCCTTTGATCTTTGGAGAAAAACCACCTCGTAAGCCATCGTTCGCCAAGGCTATTTTATCGTCTGCCGCCATCGACCACGATAAGCCAAACCCCCTCCAGACAGTGCCGAAAGATACCGAATGGTAGAGCGCTGCTCTTCGGAACCGGAGTTCGCGGGTTCGAATCCCGTTGCTGGCATGGATATTTGTAGCCGTTCGGAATCGGCTTTAAACTGTAGGTCCCGGTCTCATTAGCCCTCGTGTGCAAAACAGTAGACCGTAGTGCTCCAAACCAAACCAAACCAAACCCTCCAGACGGTGGTCATGGCTTGCAGTGGGCCATAGTGTGGAGGGGCCTTAATATGTAGTGTCGTCATAGATGCAATAACATTCGATTATTCTGGGACTGCAGCATGACCTTCCAAATTTCGAAATGGGGTGTATTTTTACTTAGAACAGGGATGTTTGAAAGTGGGGAAGAGTACATCCATACCTAACGTGACCATTAATTTTTTGTACTCAAAACGGGACATTGGTTTATTTAGGTCAAATCATAGGTAGTCAATGAAAAAAACAACACTTTTTTTAAAGTTATTTATTCAGAAAAAGTTAGTTGGCTTAAAAGTTACGAATCACAAAATATAGGTACCCAAAATGTTTAGTTATATTTATATTTATCAGAAGAACAAATTTGTTTTAATATAGCTGGTGACGATTTCAAGTAAGAATGAAACTCTTGGCACGTTTTTTTTTTATATTCATCTTAATTATCAACATCGCCTTTAGAACTGAAATTTGTAACTGGGTTTTCTCAGATGTCCACAATTTGTTCATAATAGAAAATACTCTTTCTACTGGAGCATTTGTAGCAGGCAAACATAAAATATATTCAATTACAATAGAAAAGTTTTTATGCTGAAGATTTTTGGAGCGAAAGCATTTGAATATTTCCACCCAACGGGTTTCCGTGGAAACACTTAAATTATTCCATTCTGTTATTTTTTGCGATGTAATGTAATTAGAAATTAATGAAAATTCGTCAAAAACTTCAGTATCTTTATTAGAGTCAATATATTGCTTTTCAATTAATGCACCCAGTCTGAAAAAAAGGCCGGTACATTTATGATCATGCCACCTTCCCTGATTTCGTGTCAAAATGACATTTTTTGTAATGATTTATTACTTTAAATTTTCTTGTCTTAAAATCGGTAATATCGATCATCACAACATAAATACATCGGTCTGAAAAAGCCATATGAAAATATCTACAGTAAACGCTAACACTTTTTTAATGAGAAATCACACATAAATTTTCTCGCGGTTTCTGAAAACGGGACAATTTTGAGTCCCATAGTCCATTTTGGGGACACCGGGACTCGTAATTGTAAAAAGGGACATTCCCGTTCAAAACGTCTGGTCACGTTATTCATAACGAGAATTATGCTGACGAGAAGGAATTCTAAAAAAATGCGGATAAATATTTTGGAATACCCTTTTTTTAGAATTCTTTTTCGCCAGTACAATTCTCTGTATGAATGTACTCTTCCCGACTTTCAAAAATCCATGTTCTAGACAAAAACACACCCCATTTCGAAATTTGGAAGGTCATACTGCAGAGTCCCAGAATAATCGAATGTTATTGCACCAATGACGATACTACATATTAAATTAGATGACTATTGATGAATTTTTGATTATCCGAAGTAGATTTGATCCCAATTACTTCGGAAAATCGAGGTTTTACTGTACTATATACGTCTAGTATATAATTTACAAGGCAATTTTAAAAATTCGTACATGAAATCTACAAAATTGATAAATTAAAACACAAAATGAAATCATAACTTAAAAGGGGAATGAAGAAACTGAATATGAGCAGTCTCCTGTAAAGTAATTTTTCTGTCAAGACTTTTGTAGATCAAAAAGAAATCATAACTTAAAAGGGGATTGAAGATACTGAATATGAGCAGTCGCCTGTAAAGTGATTTTTCTGTCAAGACTTTTGTAGATCAAAAAGAAATCATAACTTAAAAGGGGATTGAAGATACTGAATATGAGCAGTCGCCTGTAAAGTAATTTTTTTGTCAAGACTCTCGTAGATCAAAAGGAAATCATAACTTAAAAGGGGATTGAAGATACTGAATATGAGCAGTCTCCTGTAAAGTAATTTTTTTGTCAAGACTCTCGTAGATCAAAAGGAAATCATAACTTAAAAGGGGATTGAAGATACTGAATATGAGCAGTCGCCTGTAAAGTAATTTTTTTGTCAAGACTCTCGTAGATCAAAAGGAAATCATAACTTAAAAGGGGATTGAAGATACTGAATATGAGCAGTCGCCTGTAAAGTAATTTTTTTGTCAAGACTCTCGTAGATCAAAAGGAAATCATAACTTAAAAGGGGATTGAAGATACTGAATATGAGCAGATGCCTGTAAAGTAATTTTTCTGTCAAGACTCTCGTAGATCAAAAGGAAATCATAACTTAAAAGGGGATTGAAGATACTGAATATGAGCAGTCGCCTGTAAAGTAATTTTTTTTGTCAAGACTCTCGTAGATCAAAAGGAAATCATAACTTAAAAGGGGATTGAAGATACTGAATATGAGCAGTCGCCTGTAAAGTAATTTTTTTTGTCAAGACTCTCGTAGATCAAAAGGAAATCATAACTTAAAAGGGGATTGAAGATACTGAATATGAGCAGTCGCCTGTAAAGTATTTTTTCTGTCAAGACTCTTGTAGATCACTTCTTTCGCTTTACGTGTTTACATTAATCTAACGGAGCCTTCCCTTCTTTCTGTTTATATTCTTTGGACAATATGAATAAATGTGTACCGAATCATTTTTTTCCGACCAAAATAACGGTTTTTCTTCAGTTTTCAGTTCAGTTCAGTTCAGTTAGGCTCTGATCTGAACCACTTTCGAAACACTACCAAAACAAAAAAGTACTAAGTGAAAAATATTCAGCGAAATCGGCCAATTAAGTTTTCGATGCTGTAAGGATGAACATACAAACCTTTTATTCCTTGGCTACAGCTTTAGGGAGTCATCCAAACAGTCCTATTCCAAGTTGGTTGCCAGTCCATAGCTTTTACTGTCTCTCTTATGGATTCTGTAGGGCATCCATCTTTCTTTTCTCATAAAGTTGACTTTTTATTTCCCAGAAATAAAAGGAAAAACATTTTCATTTTTATTTTAGTTTTGTTGCAATATATCATTTCAAATCTTGTAACTTAACCGTAATCTTGCCCTTTTTGTTTCCCAGAAATAAAAGGAAAAATTGCATTTTTGCTGTAGATTTATTGCAACATTTCGTTTCAAATTTGAAACAGAGTTTAATTAGTTGAATCCGTAAAGTGGCATTCTGAGATTCTTCGCCTCTTACAGTAGAGCTTAATTCGAATTGCATGAATTCCCACTGAATTTCCTGCACAACGTAATGTTAAAAATACATGGTTAACTCAAAATATTCCAGAATGTTTAGTTAATTAAAAGTTAGAGACGTCTCAAAACTTAAAAAATAAAGTCCGAATTCCTTAGCCATTAAGACTGGTATACTATGCAAAGATTAGGTAAACATGGTGAAGGTGGAAAAGTATTTGCAGTGTCACTGTTGTGGTTGATAATGGCACTTGGATAAGAAAACGCGTGAGCTTGTTATACTAAGCAAAGATTAGAGAAAGATGGTGAAGGAGAAGTATTTCCAGTGTCAATGTTGTTGTTGATAATGGCACTTAGATAAGCAAAGAGCGTGAGCTTGTATACTATGCAAAGATTAGAGAAAGATAGTGAAGGTAGAGAAATATTTCCAGTGTCACTGTTGTTGCTAATGCCACTTGAATAAGCCAAGCGCCTGAGCTTGTATACTATGAAAAGATTAGAGAAAGATGGTGAAAGTGAAGTATTTGCAGTGTCACTGTTGTTGTTGATAATGGCACTTGGGTTGTTGTTGATAATGGCACTTGGATAAGCCAAGAGCCTGAGCTTGTATACTATGCAGAGATTAAAGAAAGATGGTGAAGGTGGAGAAATATTTCCAGTGTCACTGTTGTTACTAATGGCACTTGGATAAGCCAAGCGTGTGAGCTTGGTATACAATTTAAAGATTAGAGAAAGATGGTGAAGGTGGAGAATTATTTCCAGTGACACTGTTGTTGTTAATAATGGCACTTGGATAAGCCAAGAGCCTGAGCTTGTATACTATGCAGAGATTAAAGAAAGATGGTGAAGGTAGAGAAGTATTTCCAGTGTCACTGTTGTTACTAATAGCACTTGGATAAGCCAAGCGCGTGAGTTTGGTATACTATGCAAAGATTAGAGAAAGATGGGGAAGGTGGAGAAGTATTTGCAGTGTCACTATTGTTGTTGATAACGGCACTTGGATAAGAAAGCGTGTGAGTTTGGTATACTAAGCCAAGATTAGAGAAAAATGGTGAAGGAGAAGTATTTCCAGTGTCACCGTTGTTGATAATGGCACTTGGATAAGCCAAGAGCCTGAGCTTGTATACTATGCAGAGACTAAAGATGGTGAAGGTGGAGAAGTATTTCCAGTGTCACTGTTGTTACTAATAGCACTTGGATAAGCCAAGCGCGTGAGCTTGGTATACTATGCAAAGATTAGAAAAAGATGGTGAAAGAGAAGTATTTCCAGTGTCACTGTTCTTGTTCATAATGGCACTTGGATAAGCCATGAACCTGAGCTTGGTATACTAAGCAAAGATTAGAGAAAGATGGTGAAGGTGGAGAAGTATTTCCAGTGTCGCTGTTGTTACTCATGGCACTTGGATAAGCCAAGCGCGTGAGCTTGGTATACAATGCAAAAATTATAGAAAGATGGTGAAGGTGGAGAAGTATTTCCAGTGTCACTGTTGTTGCTAATGCCACTTGGATAAGCCAAGAGCCTGAGCTTGTATACTGTGAAAAGATTAAAGAAAAATGGTGAAGGTAGAGAAGTATTTCCAATGTCACTGTTGTTACTAAATGCACTTGGATAAGCCAAGCGCTTGAGCTAGCGTCTACTCAAAAGCACAGTTTTAAATTTACGTTTTTAATAATTTTTTTAAATTCAGGTATTTTAAATCGAACATTGGGCATTTTTATATTAATTTCGAGTATACGACGCACCTGAATTTCGTACGCAATTTTACAACGAAAAAAGTGCGTAAAATACAGTACTTATTGCAATTCATAAAATTAATGAAAAGAACTATTAAGTTTTAAAGAAACGGAATAAATTTGTCTTACCAAATTTTTCTTCATAGAATTGAATAACTGCTGTTGAAAATTTCTCCTTTATCTCCTCATAACTCTCGAATGATGGTTTGGAACGACCTTCCCTAAAAACAAGATACCAAAATTTTTTTTTAACTTTTTTATTGCTAATCTCTACGTATTGTTAAAGATACATAGTAACATTTTGAGCAAAAAAGCCGAACAAAGTAACAGCTTATTTTCGATTCATTATAAAATGCCAAATTGTGCTCACAATACCAGATTTGGTTCATGATAAAATCTTTCTTAGAATATTAAATGAGTTTAAATAATGGGTTTTAATGAAATTAATATGCGTATAACTTTATAACAGTTATTCAGTTTTGTTACATGAAACAATAGTTTAAAAAAGTAAAAAAACAAATAAAAAATATGAATCTAATTGCCCGTAAATTAAATTTTAAATTTTGTAAATTAGTAACTAATTTTTTACGAAATAAAAGCTAATAATTATCTGCTTTCAAATTTAGGTTTTCAGAATGAAAACGATACTTATCTTCTATATCATATAAAAATTTAATTTCTAACACTCACATATTCCAAAAGTTATCTTGTGTATAGGAATTTTTTTCACTTGGTGTATATTTTTCATATTATTTTGAAGGATATACAACTTGAAAAGAGGAAACTAATTTCTTTTTTAAGTTGGATCGTTATTAAGAAATTTGAAAAAATTCTTTTTTAAATAAATATAACTTTTTATTTTATAATCACTCAAAAAAAAGTCGATATATTGATATCGTTATGCTTTTATTTTTAAGACCGGTTACGCTATGTTCGTAAAATATGAATCCAATTGCCTGTAAATTAAATTTTAAATTTTGTAAATTAGTAACTATTTTTTTTATGAAATAGAAGCTAATTATCTGCTTTAAAATTTTTGGTTTCCAGAATGAAAACGATACTTATCCTCTATGTCATATAAAAATTTAATTTCTAACACTCACATATTTCAAAAGTTATCTTGTCTATAGGAGAATTTAATTTTTTTTCACTTGGTGTATATTTTTCATATTATTTTAAAGGGTATACAACTTGAAAAGAGGAAATTAATATTAAGTTGGATCGTTACTAAGAAATTTGAAAAAATTCTTTTTTAAATAAATATAGCTTTTCATTTTATAATCACTCAAAAAAAAGTCGATATATTGATATCGTTATGTTTTTATTTTTAAGACTGGTTACGCTATGTTCGTAAAATATGAATCCAATTGCCTGTAAATTAAATTTTAAATTTTGTAAATTAGTAACAATTTTTTTATGAAATAGAAGCTAATTATCTGCTTTAAAAATTTAGGTTTTCAGAATGAAAACGATGCTTATCTTCTATGTCATATAAAAATTTAATTTCTAACACTCACATATTTCAAAAGTTATCTTGTCTCTAGAAGAATTTAATTTTTTTCACTTGGTGTATATATTTCATATTATTTTGAAGGATATACAACTTCAAAAGAGAAAATTAATTTTTTTTTTAAGTTGGATAGGTATTAAGGAATTTGAAAAAATTCTTTTTAAAATAAATATAACTTTTTAATTTTATAACCACTCAACAAAAAAGGCGGCATATTAATATCGTTATGTTTTTATTTTAAAGACCAGCTATGGTACGTTCGTAAAATATGAATGTAATTGCCTGTAAATTAAATTTTAAATTTTGTAAATTAGTAACTAATTTTTTACGAAATAGAAGCTAATTATTTGCTTTAAAATGTTACGTTTTCAGAAAGAAAACGATACTTATCTTTTATGTCATATAAAAATTTAATTTAGAACACTCACATATTCCAAAAATCATTCTTGTGTAGATTTTTTTTACACTTGGTGTATATTTTTCATATTATTTTGAAGGGTATACAACTTGAAAAGAGGAAATTAATTTTTTTTTTTAAGTTGGATCGTTATTAAGAAATTTGAAAAAAAAATCTTTTTAAAATAAATATAACTTTTTATTTTATAACCACTCAAAAAAAGTCTATATATTGATATCGTTATGTTTTTATTTTTAAGACTAGTTACGCTATGTTCGTAATATAGAATGTGTATTGTAATAAAAAAGGAAGGAGCACTACTAGGGATTACAACAAAATTCCAAAATTTGGCAGTAATTGTTTTGCATTATTTCTGGGATTTCTGGGAGCGTTAATATACGTTATATTGAAATTTTCTTTTTATATTCATTATACTGAAAAAGGAAGGGCACAGCTAGATGCAATTACAATCCTAAATACTAAGTTTTATTAATTTAAAGGTGAGCACCGGGGTGGTTTCGTCAGACCTGCCAACTGCTACGAAAAAAAATCTAAGTTTCTACGAATTTAGCAAATAATTACTATCCTCCGAAAATCGGTCAAAAAAATACGATTTTTCGTCAAAATATATATAGAGGAATAAAATATTACATCACATCCGGAAAATCAAAATGAATGAATGTACAAGGAGTATCCAGAAAGTAAGTTTCCCGATATTTTCTTGAAAAGTAAACGTAATTAGTCGTGTCAATTGTACATGCGTAACAGATCTATGACGTATCAATCATATGCCAGCTGGACAGGTCCCGAGTCCTGCAACATCTCCTAAAAGATCTTTAGGAGGTATTGCTCCTGCCAGTAGCTTGGTAGCAGTGGTCCGAAATGGAAGATCATTCCTTCTCCCGCCGCCTGCAATGTTCGGTCGATGATCTTGAATGCACAAAGCATTGCACCAATTGAAATTCATCGTCAGCTCTGCCAGGTCTGTGAGCCGAAACTGACACCCGAACACAAAATTCAACGCTTAGGAGCAGCACTGACATTTCTGATATGGTATCACGATCACAGCAACGAGTTCCTCGACAGGATCGTGCAATGAGACTTGGATTTCGCACTTTACCCCCAGAAACCAAGCAACTGTCAATGCATTGGCGTCATAGTGGATCTTATGTCAGGACCAAATTCAAAAAGACGCTGTCGGTACGGAAAGGGATGTGCACGGTGTTCTGGAACATGAAGGCTGGTCCCATTCACAAGCGGCAGAGTTCTGCGACAGAGGAATACTAAAATTGATCCCACAATACCACAAGTGTCTCAATTCGGCTGGTCGCTATGTTGAAAAATAGCTGAAACATTGCTGTACTTGTTGGCAATAAATATGTCCCTGAAATTGTGAGTTCTTTTTTTCTTTTAAGTACGGAAACTTACTTTTTAGATGCGCCTCGTAAAGCGATATAAGGAAGTCCGTTATAAACCTTTCCGATCACTTTTCGTGTAACTACGGTGCGATACCATACTCTCTTGAAGATAGAAATTTTTTGATTAAAAATTAAATATTTTGTTTGATAATACATGTTATAATGTAATAGTACATTTCTGTGTTCTTCCCTCAGTATATTTCTGAGAATTTTTAAAAATTATTATTTGTTACTATAAAAATGTTAAGGTGCGAATTAACATTTTAATACAACTAAAATAAATCTAAATAAAATACTTGATCTAACTTTTTATTAAGGGGGGGGGGGGGTTAGTTCAAAAATGCATATAAATTTATATATTTTGAAAATGAAATATTGTTTATTTGAAATTTCATATGGGATTTAATGTAGCCTCCACACTATGGCCAATTGTTCACCACTTCCTGATGGTGACCTTGGTCGATGGTTCACGTGTTGCCTCCACACGCTCGGCCACTAAATAAGCCTAGCTCGTTGATTCGTCCCTAAGGTTTATTGCGCACTTTAGTTGCGCATCTAGCTGCTTTGATCTTTGGAGAAAAACCACTTCCGAAGCCATCGTCTGCCAAGACTATTTTATCGTCTGTAACCATCGACCATGATAAGCTATACCCCCTCCAGACGGTGGTAATGGCTTGCAGTGGGCCATAGTGTGGAGGAGTCTTAGATACTTTAGTAGAATTCATTGCTTTGTTTCAGCAGTAAAGATCATACACACAATCATTTAACATGTACATTGTGTTATTGCACATGTGCGATTGCTCAGGATTTGCGGCGTAAAAACTCGTTATCCAACCTTCCTCGCAAATTAGTCTGCTACTATTTTTGATTTCAAAAGTTGTCAAGTGCTACTATTTTCAATATTAAAAAGTTGGCAGGTCGGGCTTAGTTGGCAAAGGCAGCTATCTCGTAACCCAAAATGTGCGGGTTTCAGGCTTAAGTCAACCAAAGATCCACCATGTTCATTAATGGCAGCTGGGGCACGTTAAATAGGTTTGAGGTCGTAATGTCCTCAGTTTTCAATCCTCTGGAGGTGGTAGGCCACTCCTGGGGTTTTCTGCTTAGGCCCTGCTTCTAAATTACGATGATCTTTCTCTACGTTTGTTTTGTCCTAGGGAGTACTATTAGCAGCCAATATGGTGTTTCCATAATAAAATGGTCAACAAAATTCAAGGTATTTTTTTATGGGTGAGTGCTTAAGAGGCAAGTGACCCCGCGTAATAAAAAAAAAAATAATAAAGCTAAATATTTTTGAGTTACAACCCGTTTCGTTGATACATATTACACTGACATTTTTCATTTGAATATAGATTCCGTCAGTGTTCTAGACGTTATAATAAGCCTAAATATGAAAACATTCAACCTTCTACAACTATTCGCTGTTGAGTTATGCGAAATACGACAAAACAAATCCTGAACTCAGAGATACTCAAAAAGAATATTTAAAGTTTCCAAGTTCGTTCGAACAGACATAACTATTAAGCTTTTAAAAACCCATTCAGTTGTGCTCAAAATTAATATTTTTGTTGAATTCAGAACACAGAAATATTCTCCATTACAATAAATTAATTTTAAAAAACAACATGTCACATAATATATATATATACATATATATATATATATATATATATATATATATATATATATATATATATATATATATATATATATATATATATATATATATATATATATATATATATATATATATATATATATATATATATATATATATATATATGTGTGTGTGTGTGTGTGTATACATTTTTATATTTAAATATTTTAAAGAAACTTTAGGCATTACCATTCAACTAGTGCAAAATTTTTGCCATTTTGTCTGCAACATCCTACAACTTTCTTCACCACACGGCCACGGTTTGCCCTCTTTGTAGGTTTGATTTTTCTAGCGACGCTTTCTCTAACTTTATTCACCTTCTGAGGAGCCTCAGGTTTTTCTGAGACTCTTCCGATAATTTCATTCACATTCTTTGCAGCTGTTGTTTCTTCTGCGACGCTTCCGATAATTTCATTCACCTTCTTTGCATCCTTGGTTTTTTTGGCGACGCTTCCTTTAACTTTATTAACCCTATTCATAATCTTGGTTTTTTTCGCGAATCTTCCTATAACTTTATTCACCTTCTGTGGAGCCTCAGTTTCTTCTGCGACGAGTCCGATAACTTCATTCACTTTCTTTGTAGCTGTAGTTTCTTCTGCAATGTTTCCGATAACTTCATTCACCACCTGCGGAATCTCAGTCTTTTCTCCGACGTTTCCGATAACTCCATCCACCTTCTTTGTAGCTGTGCTTTCTTCTGCGACGCTTCCGATAGCTTCCTTCACCTTCTTTGTAGCTGTGGTTTCTTCTGCGACGCTTCCGATAATTTCATTCACCTTCTTTGCATCCTTGGTTTTTTTGGCGACGCTTCCTTTAACTTTATTAACCCTATTCATAACCTTGGTTTTTTTGGCGAATCTTCCTATAACTTTATTCACCTTCTGTGGAGCCTCAGTTTCTTCTGGGACGCGTCCGATAACTTCATTCACTTTTTTTGTAGCTGTAGTTTTTTCTGCAATGTTTCCGATAACTTCATTCACCACCTGCGGAATCTCAGTCTTTTCTCCGACGTTTCCGATAACTCCATCCACCTTCTTTGTAGCTGTGTTTTCTTCTGCGACGCTTCCGATAGCTTCCTTCACCTTCTTTGTAGCTGTGGTTTCTTCTGCGACGCTTCCGATAATTTCATTCACCTTCTTTGCATCCTTGGTTTTTTTGGCGACGCTTCCTTTAACTTTATTAACCCTATTCGTAACCTTGGTTTTTTTGGCGAATCTTCCTATAACTTTATTCACCTTCTGTGGAGCCTCAGTTTCTTCTGCGACGCGTCCGATAACTTCATTCACTTTCTTTGTAGCTGTAGTTTCTTCTGCAATGTTTCCGATAACTTCATTCACCTCCTGCGGAATCTCAGTCTTTTCTCCGACGTTTCCGATAATTCCATCCACCTTCTTTGTAGCTGTGCTTTCTTCTGCGACGCTTCCGATAGCTTCCTTCACCTTCTTTGTAGCTGTGGTTTTTCCTGCTACGCTTCCGATAACTTCATTCACCTTGTTTGCATCCTTGGTTTTTTTGGCGTTGCTTCCTATAACTTTATTTACCCTATTAGTAACTTTGGTTTTTTTGGCGACTCTTCGTATAACTTTATTCATCTTCTGTGGAGCCTCAGTTTTTTCTGCGCCGCGTCCAATAACTGCATATACTTCCTTTGGGGCTGTGGTTTCTTCTGCGACGCTTCCAATAATTTCATTCACTTCCTGTGGAGCCTCAGTTTTTTCTGCGACGTTTCCGATAACTTCATCTACCTTCTTTGTAGCTGTGTTTTTTTCTGCGACGCTTCCGATAACTTCCTTCACCCTCTTTTCATCCTTGGTTCTTTTGGCGATGCTTCCTATAACTTTATTCACCTTCTTTCTATCCTTGGTTTTTTTCGCGAGGCTTTCCATAACTTTATTCACCCTATGAGTAACCTTGGTTTTTTTGGCGACTCTTCGTAACACTTTATTCATCTTCTGTGGAGTTTCAGTTTTTTCTGCGCCGCGTCCAATAAATTCATACACCTTCTTTGTGGTAGTGGTTTCTTCTGCGACGCTTCCGATTAATTCATTCACCTCATGTGGGGTCTCAGTTTTTTCTGCAACGTTTCCGATAACTTCATCCACTTTCTTTGTAGCTGTGTTCTTTTCTGCGACGCTTCCAATAACTTCATCCACTTTCTTTGTAGCTGTGTTCTTTTCTGCGACGCTTCCGATAACTTCATCCACTTTCTTTGTAGCTGTGTTCTTTTCTGCGACGCTTCCGATAACTTCATCCACTTTCTTTGTAGCTGTGTTCTTTTCTGCGACGCTTCCGATTAATTCATTCACCTCATGTGGGGTCTCAGTTTTTTCTGCAACGTTTCCGGTAACTTCATCCACTTTCTTTGTAGCTGTGTTCTTTTCTGCGACGCTTCCAATAACTTCATCCACTTTCTTTGTAGCTGTGTTCTTTTCTGCGACGCTTCCGATAACTTCATCCACTTTCTTTGTAGCTGTGTTCTTTTCTGCGACGCTTCCGGTAACTTCATTCCCCTTCTTTGCATCCTTTGTTTTTTTGGCGATGCTTCCTATAACTTTATTCACATTCTTTCTAGCCTTGGTTTTCTTGGCGAAGCTTCCTATACCTTTATTCACACTATTAGTTAACTTGATTTTTTTGGCGACTCTTCCTACAACTTTATTCATCTTCGGTGGAACCTCAGTTTTTTCTGCGACGTTTTCGATAACTTCATCCACCTTCTTTGTAGCTGTGGTTTTTTCTGCGACCCAACTATCCTGAAATAATATTTAAAATAATTTTTAAAAAAATCATAGTTTACAATTCAACTTTGTTAACAACAAAATTATCTAACATGAGTCCCAATCGGTCTATGGCGTTTGTACGAGAGTTTATATATAGATAACTTCCAGTTAAACTTTTGAAATAGCTTATATTTTTCCGTAACCGTGATCAAAAGTAATATTTTTCATAAAATAAATATTTAACATCAACAGACATAACAGAGCTAAAATGGAGAGCACTTCTTCACGCGGCGGTGGAATTCGTCGTGCTTCGACCTCAGAAGGCACTTCTTCATTTGGCGCATCGTGCTTTGACCAAGTGAACTCTTCTCAGTATTGTTCATCACTTGCAAGCTGCAAGTCTTATACTCACCCTGATGTTTTTATACTTTTTACCTTGTTACTATTATTTAAGTGCAGTCCTATCGGTTATATGGTCAGCTCAGCGATCTAGAAAAATCAGACCATATAAGCGGGGTGACCATGTATGCGGATCAATACAAACCTATTGAATTATGGCGGGATTATATTCACCTAATAAACAAATAATTATACTTTTAAGAGCATTTTAAAAATTAATTCGAGAAGTAAAAACTACATTAAAAATATGCAATTTTTTTTGGGGGGGAAGGGAATTTATTAGCTTACCTTACTAATCAAAGTACAGCACACGTACATACGTACATTCATGTTCAATGTATTTAAAAATAATCAGGTATATAAGTTTGCTTCTTTTTGTTGGTTGTTAACACAACTTTTTCTAATTCCCTAATAGCTTTTAAATGCTCATCTGCTGCTCCGGAATTAGTAAAATATCACCTGAGGTCATGTATGAGAGAGATAACTTCAACCAATAAACAGACAGGTGTCCACTTGTTATCATAAGGTCATGTATGAGAGAGATAACTTCAACCAATAAACAGACAGGTGTCCACTTGTTATCATAAGGTCATGTATGAGAGAGATAACTTCAACCAATAAACAGACAGGTGTCCACTTGTTATCATAAGGTCATGTATGAGAGAGATAACTTCAACCAATAAACAGACAGGTGTCCACTTGTTATCATAAGGTCATGTATGAGAGAGATAACTTCAACCAATAAACAGACAGGTGTCCACTTGTTATCATAAGGTCATGTATGAGAGAGATAACTTCAACCAATAAACAGACAGGTGTCCACTTGTTATCATAAGGTCATGTATGAGAGAGATAACTTCAACCAATAAACAGACAGGTGTCCACTTGTTATCAGAGGGCACGAGAACTGTTTGAGGTCGAAAATTCCGACAATGAGTCTACAAAAGCAAGAAAGGGGAAGAGGGTGGAAAGGGAGGAACATAAAAGCTTAAATTCAGGTCCTCTCTAATTTCGCACTGACTTCTTAAAAAAAAAAAAAAAAAAAAAAAAAAAAAAACAGAATCTTGTTGAAAACATGAAACTGACCATATAACCGGTAACAAGAAAAAAAACCGACTGTATAAACGGTGCGCTTTAACACACGTTCCTTATTAAGTTACACGGAACTTTAGAAAACTGACCATATAAGCGGGGTGACCTTATAAGCGGGTGACCATATAGCCGGTACTGACTGTATTAGCCTTTTAATAAAGGGTTCTAACGGACTTTTGGTGTTTAACATTTTGCATACCAATACAATACTGGGAACACCTACACGTCTCTAATACATTCATGTAATATCACATCACTCTGTGCCGTTGAATGTGCCGACACTGGGAAGAGAAAGATAAAAAAAAAAATGAGAAAACGGACACAGATTTTATTACACACGAATATTTTAGCCGGATATCTCCGAAACGTCACAATTAAATTGAATCCAAGTTAGTTATCTACTGATAAAGGTAAAAAGAGCTCACGCGGGGGACGTTAATGGCATCAGGTCAAGTATAACTGTTTTTAAGAATATTGTCTTGTTTTATGTTTATAAAAATAAAAAAAAATCTGAAAAAATTTTTAGTAAAAATTTTTAAATTTTATATAAAAAAAATATATCTTTTTGTTATACTGTCACTTTTTGTTTATTATTATTTGCCGTGCCAAGTTGCAACTTTTTAATGTCCCTATTTTTTATTATTGTATTACCTATTTTATATATTATCTGAGCTTCATGTTGTTGAATCTATGTATTGCTGTTAACCATACCGGATGGTCATTGTCAAGGTTACAGTCTATAATTATCCCCTAGTTAGACAACGCGTTGTTTACACATAATTTTTTATGAGAACGTCATCACCTCCTCGCTTCCTTGTGAGCTGGAGTGTATTCAATTTTTGATTGGATTAATTTTTGCCTAGAGGCCTAAATTTATGTTTTGATCTGCTTACGTTCGGAGGTTAAAGTGAAGACCTCACACTTCGCTAGGTACTCCGTTAAACCCGATTACCTTGACCTTGGTTTTTAAGAATGGTTATGAAAGGGACACTGAGTTGACAAATATGTAGCTAGGTTACATGATGTCACCAAGAGGGTTACCAGGATTTAGAATTATAATGGGAATTTCACCGAATATAAAGAAAATACTGATTTTGACTTTAATGTATAGAATCGCCATATAATTATTACAGACACATATTATATACATATGTAAGGAAAGTAAACTAGATCGGGTAACTAATGCAGACATTTCGTATGAAATCGCAAAGACTGCCCGAGAAAATTCTCAGGGGTTTTCATACCTTAAGTAAAAGGCAAAAAATCCTTTTGCTTTCCCCTTTTTAACGCCTAACCTAAATTGACTCCTGGGGCTACAGTCTACGCCTTCAGAGAAAGGGTCTAGCCAATTATAATTCTACATTGCCCTAGACGACAATTCAAGAAATTTCCAAACAAAAGGAAGCTATCGATGACAGATTTTCCTCGAGATTTTTCCACAGATTTTGACTGAGATGTTGACCCAGGTGTTAAGGGCCTGTTACTTATAACTTCTCAGTAGCTGACCCCTCAGTTTGTCCTGTCCCTATAATGAAGTGGGAACCCGTCATCCAATGTTCTGTTAATAAAGGTCTAGCTAAAACGGTGTCATTTTTATGGGCCATGACTGAAACCATCCACCGTGAAGTCAGTCTTACTATATATATACATATATATATATATATATATATATATATATATATATATATATATATATATATATACACATACATACATACATACCAAATTTAGCAAAATAATGTATATGCCCTGGTATTGCACTAATACCCTCCTACTTTCTAGCGTTAACGACATGTTCAATTGAGACGGGTAGGACAAAACAAATGATGTGTCTTGGTAAAAAAAGAAAAAAAAACGTTCATAAATACCAAATGCAATTAACAGTTAGATGAGGACTTACATTATGAATTCTCTTCTTCTTCAATGCTGCTTCAGTTTTCTCCTCTATCACTGCTAGAGTAAAAAGATCTAATTTAATTTATTATGATTTAAATAGTAAAAACAATACACTACTTCAGAAATAAATAATTAATTTGATGGAAGTTCATTGCCTTTTTTTAAACTAGATCTATCAAACCCAAAAGACTGGAAGCGCATTTTATACCTGCGAGCAAAATTGCTACACGGTATTGCCACACGGTCAGGAATACGGCTCAAGAACAGCAGATTAAAATTACAACCTTGTGCAAATAAATTGGGACAAGATACATTTTTCTCAAAATGCGTTTTATTCATGCTAGTCTTACAAATTTGAAACAATATCTCATATTATCACCCTTGGCATGGAACACCATCTCAATCCATTTAGGCATGTAGTTACAATGTACCTATAGTTTACTACACATATTCATAACACTGAGCTATCTATACACTGTCTACCAATAAGAATTAGGACACCTGTGATAGAAAAGAAAAACTAACTTTATTCAAAATCAATAGTTGGTAGAGCAT
Organism: Pardosa pseudoannulata; assembly: GCA_032207245.1. Taxonomy (NCBI): domain Eukaryota; kingdom Metazoa; phylum Arthropoda; class Arachnida; order Araneae; family Lycosidae; genus Pardosa; species Pardosa pseudoannulata. The sequence continues at coordinate 30,892,716 of CM063501.1, read as the reverse complement.
CCACGAGAGGCAATTACAGCGTTAACCCTCCGGGCCATATTTTCCTCATGTTTTTGTATTACAGCTAGTGGTATTGTCTTCCACTCGGCTTGGAGTAGACATACAAGTTCCGTCACCGATTTTGGACGGGTAGTGCACCCCTTAATTCGGCCATTCAACTCGTCCCAGAGGTTCTCGATAGGGTTCAGGTCTGGGCTCTGGGCAGGCCAGTCCATTCGACGAACTCCATTGGCACCATACCATAACTTGGTTACGCGAAACAAGACAACTGGCATTGCAGTCCTGAAAATAACAGGGGTCCAACCCGTAAAACTGCCACAATGAAGGAAGCACATTGTCATCCAAAGTAGTGCAGTTGGCATCGGTGTTGAGCTTACCATGAATGGGGAACAAGGGTACCAGTCCATACCAGGAGAAACACCCCCAGACCATAATTCCACCTCCGCCGAACTTGACTGTTGGCACAGTGCATTCTGGCAGGAGACGTTCTCCAGGCAGACGCCAGACCGAGACCCTGCCATCCGAACAGTAAAGGGTGAACCTTGATTCGTAGCTCCAAAGAACCCGTTTCCACTGATATACGGTCCGATTTCGATGTGCTTTGCACCACATTAGCCGAGCAGCGCGGTTGGACTTTGGGATCAAAGGCTTATGGGCAGCAGTACGACCATGAAAACCAAGCAGATGTTCTTTCTTACGGATGGTATTAATTGAAGCAATACTCCCGGATGTCTGTTGGAACTCCTTGCGGATGTCTGTTGGAACTCCTCGAGGATGAAAGCCATCGGTTCGGTGCGGTTCTTCGGAATTTCTCTGGACAGTACTCGTCGGTCTCTATCTGCCAGTTTCGTTGATCTGCCGACTCGGGGCACATTCCGACAATCGTCGCTCACTTCATAATCACATACGCCACTGTCGATTTTGGGTACTTTAGATCGCTAGATATGTCCCATAAGGATCGGCCACATTTGTGATACCCGATAATTATACCTTTCTCGAAATCAGAGAGCTACGAACTGCGCGGCATCTTGCATAAGACTAGTGCCGATGCTGTTTCCTACACGATGTATACCGGCGGAGGCAGTGACGTACCTCAGGACCGCAGATATAGTCATTTGCATAGGTGTCCATATACTTATTGGTAGACAGTGTAGCTTTAACACGGATTATTTCTTGGCCAAAAATGAGTAGCACTTTGGTCTAAAACTTATTGATTATTTTTCGAGTACCACCAATCGTAAGCTTACCACAGTATGGGAAACTCTGGAACACATTAATTTTCGAGAGCGATGAAAACATTAGGCTGCAAAGAAGTTTTTCCATTACAGTTCTTGCTAACAAATGAACAAAATTTAATTGCGGAAACATGTTTTAAATCCTAAAATTAATAAATGATCTTTTAAAACCAATATTATTGCTTAAGGTATCCGTCTGCGTTAAAAACGCCATTTTTTGCCAAAAATCATATTTTTTTTATATCTCTATTGTAAAATTTCAACTTTTCGGCTTCTAAATCTGTTTTTGTTTTCTATCTACGGCATATTAAAGAAAAGTTACAGTGTTTAAACATCAGTGACAGCTGTCAAAACAAACCGAAAGTAGCGACTTCAGAACCAGAAGTTGTGAATTTTTTTAAAGCCTTTTAAAGAGAATTTTTTGAACAAAACTTTTTATATTTCCATGAAAATTAGTTTAAACATTTTTCTAGTATTTTTAATAATTAACAACTTGGCAATTTTAAGTTTTGAAGCAAGAAATTGTGGGCAATTTTAAACATGTATTTTAATTTTTTAATAGTTAAAATTGCTTCCATAAACTTCAAATGCGTTTTTCTCAGAAAGGTATTTTTAATAAAATGTTGAAACTTGAAATGTGATTTCTCAATAAGTTCTTAAAATATTTTGTTAAAAATTATTATGAATGCTTTTGATAGTATTTACTACTAAATGACCTAAAAGCTTTAAATTTGGATAATTTTTAATGATGTTACACTCATAATTATATATAAAGGTAATGGAAATTCGTTAAAAATTCAATGTGTATGATTTTGAAGGACCAAAATTTTTTACCAAATGTAAATTAAGCAAAGATTTAAGGTGATTCACTAGTCCAGAGTATAAGAAATGTGTTGCATCCAGAAATATTGAAATAATTTAATTTATTAAAAAATTAGACCTTTTGAAAAAAACCGATTTTTTTACTAAGTTTTCTTCATTTATTAAAAATTTTATAAAAACTTATCCAGAAATAAATTTTTTAAGTGCAATTCTCATTGATAATATAAAAAATAAATCTAAAAATGTGAAAACATGAACTAGTTTCTACGTTCAAAGAAAAAAGTTCCCCGAACGTAGATGGGTACTTTAAACAAAGTTTACTGTTAATCGAAAATTATAATTAATATTATTCAAAACAATTATAGTAACATAATTTGTTTTATTATTAATGAAGACAATCATTTTTAGAATCAATTTTCGGAAGAAGGGGTATACAGGGCGAGTCTAAAGTTTTTACAAAATAAGAGTGGTGGCATACAGATGAGTAATAATTTTCATGGAACGGAACGTAGGCATTCCCCTTTGAGAGACTAAAAGAGTAAGGTCAAAACACATCATGCTCGGCAAAAAATTATATTTGAATATCTTATTTTAATTAGATATGATAATTAGGCTAAAACAAATATGTAGAAATTAAATTATCATACCAAATTCTTCGTAATTATCGCTAAATGTTGACATCCTTATTCAGAAAACGCTTTCTCCTTTACAGAATTTATGCTGCCCACGACGTTTTATTTCTATACAATATCTTCAGAATGAACTCACACAATATTTTGTAAATTCTTACAATGTTCCTAGTATATTAAATTGTAATTTTTTCTTCTATTTTTACCTTATTAATACTAAGGGGAGTTACCACTTTTAAACGTTCAAAAAATCGAAAAAAAAAATTATTGCATTTTTTGAAACTTAGAACATTTCTAAATCGAACGCAACAAACAGTATGAAAATATTCCTATTAAAACGCTCGTAATTGCAAAAAGAAAAATGGAAGCCATAGGTAAACAATGATGCCTAAAGGGCATGCAGCTGTTGTTTACATTTGACATAGCTATCGTCTGCGAGATTTCGCACTGCTTTACTAACTGAATGTCACACCCAGTTTAGTTATTTTTTTCTCTTCCAGGAGTAGTAAGCTACAACTAAACTTCTGGTAAAACTAGTATTTACGAAGGTTTGAAAATAAGTCTCAAAACATCTATTTTCAACCCTAATAAAGTTAGCCCCCCCATGACAGAAACTGACATTCCGAAATATGCCATTCGTTTGATCATCGTTAGATCAGATTTGATCAACATATTTCATCGTTTGATCAATTAATAAAAAAAAGATATTTTAAAAAAACTGTAGGGGGGGGGGCTAACTTTATGGATTTTTTAAAATTATCGTATGAACATGAACGATACATCATTCGAAAGAGCATCGTTAGGTCAGATTTGATCAACCATTTTTGGCGTTTGATCAACACCGGAAGTGCCCCAAAATCGCCCCCAAAGGTGCCCCAACACCATAAAGTTAGCCCCCCCCCACATGTCGGAATTTCGAGACAATTTTTATGTCATTCGAAAGAGAATCGTTAGATCAGATTGGATCAACCATTTTTGACGTTTGATCAACACCGGAAGTGTCCCAAAATCGCCCCAAAACCATAAAGTTAGCCCCCCTATGTCGGAATTTCGGGACAATTTTAATGTCATTCGAAAGAGCACCGTTAGATCAGATTGGATTAACCATTTTTGGCGTTTGATCAACACCGGAAGTACTCTAAAGATGCCCGAATACCATAAGATTACTCCCACTTTAGATATCCGAATAGGAATAATAGAAAATGGTTGGAATATTTAAAATTAATAATTTTATGAAGTGTAAAACTTCTGAATATACTGGTATCTAAATGTTAATTCTTCATTTCTGAAATATACAATGATATTTTAAACTCATTTGAAAATGGATGCCAACATTTGTATTTCAAGGATGTTTATATGAAGAAAATAAACAAGACAAATTTTTGTTTGGAGGTACCTGTGGACTCACCTCTGATAAACAAATCTCGAAACTTTATAATTAAATCTAATCTAACGAAGCTTTTTCGAATGACAAATAAATTAAACAGAAATTTTGTTCTGTGAGGAAGGGGGGGTTATGGTTATAGACCTCCTTTTGGGATGATTTGGAGCACCTTTTAGTGCTGATCAAATTAAAAAAATGATTGATCAAAACTGATTCAACGACGCTCTATCGCAAGTCTTATCGTTCACATCTATGCAATCATTTTAGAAAATATATAAAATTAGCCCCCCCCCCTAAGCATTTTCTTAAATATATTTTTTGAACAATTGATCAAACGACGAAATATGTTGATTAAGTGTGATTTATTGATGATCTAATAAATGACATACACCGAAAAGACAGTTTCCGTTAAGGGGTGGGGTAGAGGTATCTAACAAAATTGCAACTGGTTTCTGATAAATGGGAGTTCTTGAGCTGTATTCATTGTTGAACTAATTATTACGTATATTTCATTGTTGAATATAATTCTAATCATTGTTGATTTAATATTGTATAAATATTTATATTAATAAAAACATACTTTGGCGACTGTGTAACTGGCCACTTTATAAGACATTGGAAGATTTTATGTCACATTCAAATAAAATAAGCCTAAATGTAGACTATTAAGTACATAATTTAACAGGAATACAAGAAAATCGTTATGTGGCCATACCAGATATTGTTTCCAACATTTAGTTTAATTCATTTCAAATTATGAACCAAATTAGAAGAAGATAAATTATTTTAACTAGAATACATAATTTAGCAAACAATTATTAAGGGCAAATTATTTAATACTGCTATAAAATATCTGTTAAAATGTAAACTTTTTTCTTTTTTCTCTAATAATATATTCTGATATATTTCACGAGTTTATTAATATGAATATTTAGCTTGCAAATATTTCTAAACAGTTTTTATTTGAGTAATTTAATATTTCTTCAATATCATTCAAAGAAAAGTCTAATTTGTCAAATTGAAAATCAGTTGAGTTTTTGAAAAAAATTGACCATTCAAATAATTTCAAGAGTAAGAATTAATTTCTTTCCTTTAGAGCCATTTCTTTTTCAGAAACACCCAGAAAATGCCATCTCAGCTGTCTAGAGATTTTACAAAACAACAATATACTAATGAACTATAAAGAAAACATGCAGATGTCCATTTACTCATCGCGAATTTTTCACACTCCGATAAGTATAGCACAACTAGGCTACTTCCAAGACTAGTCGAATTACAGGGCCATATTCGACAAGGCGAAAGGGGAAGAGAAGGTTTGGAAATTTATTACTCTGCAGTGAATAGGGGTCAGAGGTTTACAGTATTTCAACATGACAACGGGGAAACTTTAAAGCATCAACTTTTATCCATACATGGAACACAGATATCGAATAAGTAAAGCAGATACCCTCATCAAAAATAAGAAGAAAAGCAGGGATAGTTATATTACAAAATATCCTTTAATCATAAGAGGATACAATAGTTTAAGAAATTTCTGATTGGTAAAATTAACATTGCTGTAAAACATTGGATAAATTCAAATGTCCTCTTTAAGTAAAAATGTTTTAAAATCCAGCAGAAAAAATTCGGAAAAATTAGGCAATTAAGGTTTCGACAAACTGCCGTTCAGTAAATTTCATACTCCTTTTTAAACCTAATTTTAAAAAAGGTAGAATTAAAATGAAAAAAATATTAGGAAGGAGGAACCGATTTCTTTCCTATTAATATGGAAATTTAATATGGGGAAACTGTATGGCTTTAAGGTACATTTCGGGGGTCACTTCCCGTGTTGATCAAACGCCAGAAACAATTAATCAGATCAGATCTAAAAGTCCTCTTTCGAATCACATCAAAATTGTCTCGAAATTCCGACTTGGGGGGGGGGGACTAACTTTATGGTTTTGGGGCACCTTTGGGGGGATTTGGGGGCACTTCCGGTGTTGATCAAACGCCAAAAAGGGTTGATCCAATCTGATCTAACGATGCTCTTTAGAATGATGTATCGTTCATGTTCATACGATAATTTTAAAAAATCCATAAAGTTAGCCCCCCCTACAGTTTTTTAAAAATATCTTTTTTTTATTAATTGATCAAACGATGAAATATGTTGATCAAATCTGATCTAACGATGATCAAACGAATGGCATATTTTGGAATGTCAGTTTCCGTCATGGGGGGGCTAACTTTATTACGGTCTATTTTCATGTTGTTTAATAGTGGTAACTCCCCTTAAAATAGTTTTAAAAACTCTGGGAGTATTATTTTGCTGATTAAAGGAACAGTTTATTCGAGGGAAATATTTTTAATTTGTACGTTAAATTATCACAAAATATTTGACGAATTATTCAATTAAAATCCGGAATTTATATTAAGGTATTTCAGGAGTGTTTCTAAACATTCACAAGTTTAGTCTAGAAACATTTTAATTCATAAAAAAAAGTTAAAAAAAAATGAATTTTGTAATAATAATAAAAAAATTCAACTTTTTCTTATTTTTACTCGGATAGAATCGTTCTTTCGGATTCCATTTTCATCATGGTGTGGAGCCCCTATGACTGATGCGTCCAAGACAAATGCCACCTTAGCCACGCCCTAGTTACAGTCCTGGCTTCAAAGCGAGGAAAAGTACGTTAAATTCGTAGACCAATTTTCTGCTATCATATGGAAGCAGCAGGATTCTTTTTTTTTCCAAAATTTTTACACCTGGAGTGGTGAAATGGGGGGGGGGGTATAAAAAAGAATAAACAATGCTTGGGCTTTACAGGGGGTACACTTAAGCTCCTGATCAGCAGGGCCTGACAAAGATACTTTTGTGCCCGAGCACAATCCAATTTTTGTGCCCTCCACCTCATTTGCAAATTTATAGAGACAATTTATTATCATAATTACAGTCATATAAAAATTATAACAGTGAATTAGCAAACATATTTAAGAAATTAGCCATGCTAAAAATTAAGGACTTTTAAAGATCTAGAGTGACCCATTTTTTTTATTTTTACCTTGTCACACTCACAAGCTCTGTGGTGCAGAAAATAAATAATAATAGAATTAAAAATAATTTAAATTGATGAGATGATTTTAATGGTTTATAGTTGTACGCTGCTAATAATCTGTCTTATAAATATGCAATAACCCATAGGATAAAAAGAGCACCAGGTTTGTTGAGGGAATTAATTATCAGGTAAATAACAGCAAAATTAAAGTAAATAGGAAACAATATAGTTCATGACAAACAAAATTACCCCGTACAATAATTTATTAAAACTTAACGATGGTAACGTAGGTTTGCAATTTTTCCCACTTTATGTGTTTCAAGCACTTGACTAAATTTTCGTGCCCAGGGCACGTGCCCCAAGTGCCCGTGCGATAATCAGGCCCTGCTGATCAGTCGTGAAATTTATATAGAATCACGAAAGAGAAGCACGAGTAAGCAACTAGTATTTTAATATGTCTCCTTAAATATTAAATTCAGTGGCAGGAATTTTGCTATCTGTAACAGTGTGGTCTTCTTTGTACCCAACCCCTTTTTTCCCCGCGACTGCTTATTGTATCGAAAATAATAAACATCACGATATACAAAATTGAACACTCACGTGAAGAAAGACAACTCATGCACGATTCATGAAGCAACCCGCACTCAAGTTCTTCATTCTTCAACTTGAAGTGGCTTGGTTGGCTTTCTCCAACTCGCATGGTTGGTTTGAAACCGACAATCATGCACACACATTCCCGCCAAAAACACATGCGTGTAATTTTCATGAAGGGACGCGCTACCGCGACTTGGCTGTCCTGCAGGAAATTATTCCCTACCCAGGAAATAAGCCAATAGGGGGAAAGAATTGCGAAACAGATTGCGGAGAGATGAAAGGAAGGCATGGGGAGGGGGAAATAGCGAAATGCGGACTGTAGTTAATACCAGACATACGGAAGTGAATGTTGTCTTTGGACTTAGGAAGTTATTGCTCTTTGTTAAAATAATGACATCTATATAAAATTGCCCTAAACGAGCAAGGATACTATTGTATTCGATAAATTGTATCGAAAGTACAGTGAAGTGTTCCTACCAGGTTCGAATTAGAGATCGCAAATGATCATCATAGAATTTCCGCACCATTTATATATATATATATTATTTTACTAACATTTACTTTTTGTTCTCATGAAATTACTTTTACGCAGCCAGACATGCCAACATGTGTCCGGAGCAACAGCGTGGTTGAAAATTTTAACTTGCTAATTACAGATTATACATAATTACACATCTTATTGGTTTCTAAATTAAAATTAAATTTAAAACATTTACACAGTAGTAAACTGTAAAAGGTAAATTAAAATTTATGAGTATTTTCTTTAGCTTTAAAAACTTATTTTTCAGAACAGTGTTTCTTATAGAAACATTGACCCTGATTAAAATATTTCCATTTTTCTATCATCAGGGATTCTAGAATCTGTCTACTCAAATTTGACCAAATTCAGTTTGGATTTTCCGCATAGTACTGAAAACTTATAATAACAATAATAACATGCAGCATTACTTTGTGAAGAGTAACATTCAGCATTATTTTTGCAAAACTTTGTATTTAATTGCTGAATTGTAATCTTTCAGCTGTTCAAATTTTTTTATTTTCCGGAGAAATCTGAGAAGTTTCCGGAGTTATCAAATTTTCTCATTTCTCCGGAGCTGCAGCGTAAAAACCGGAGTAGTTGGTATGTCTGGATTTATAACTTGAAGTGCAGCTTCACGGTATTCTACTTCATTTTTGATGAATTTAACCACGCTAGTTATATCACTTTCCATTTTGGGATCTTTTTTCTTATGATACTCTACAACTATTTCGGACGGGAGTAATTTTAGTCAAATGGGATTCAACAATTGGCCATAATTATCTGAGGTTACCCCCAAAGTTTGTAAATTCCTTATTGTTACTTCAATTTCATCATACAGTTTTCTGAGACTCTTTAAATTAGACTGATGTCTTATAGGTTCGATATTCAAGAATTTATTCATATTATAATTAATTATGTTTTTTTCTTACCATAACGCTCTTCTAACAAATTTACACATTCTTCATAATTATCTTCTGTCAGGGCAAAACCCGAAACAACAATAAGAACTTACTGTGTGAAAAGAGTAACATTCAGCATTATTTTTTGCAAAAATTTGTATTTAATTGCTGAATTGTAATCTTTTAGCTGTTCGCTCCGGAGAATCCGGAGTAGTTGTCATGTCTGCAGCATGTCACTTGTTAAACTCTCTGGAGCGTCAGGGAAAAGAAGGTAAGCAATCGTTTTTTATTCGAAATTCTTTTCTGAGCCATTTCTGCCGAATAAACTATATATATGTAAGGAAAATTCTCAGGGGTTTTCGAAACTTAAATCAAGGGTAAAAATTCCCGCGTCATTTTCCATTCCCCTTTTAACCCCTAACCTAAATTGACCACTGGGGCTACAGTTTACGCCCTCAGAGAAGGGGCCTGACCAGTTATAATCTTACATGGCCCTAGCGGACAATTTAGGAAATTTCCAAATAAAAAGGAGATAACGCTGTCGGAGACAGATTTTTTTAGAGATATTTTCCCACAGATGTTGACCCAGGTGTTACGTGTCTTGTACATAGAACTTCATGCTAGCTGACCCTTCAGTTTGTCCTGTCCCTATGATGAAGTGGGAACCCGTCCTTCAACGTTATCTTAATAAAGGTCTTTAGCTGAAATGGTATCATTTTTATGGCCAACCACCCATAGAGAAGTCCGTCTCATTACACACACACACATACACACACACACACACACACACACACACATATATATATATATATATATATATATATATATATATAACTATTTATTTTTAAGGAAACTACCTTTGTACAACATAAACAATTTCTTTAATTTCTGAAGATTCAAGAAAAGGAAGATAAGGAATTTTTTTTAAATCTAAAACCCATTTTTGAAACATATTATGCCGACGGTTTTTTAAATAAATCTTAGTAATACTTATTTCTTTTCAATATAATTACTTCCATGTACCATAGAATATAGCCAAAATATGAGAATTCCTTTGATTTCTAAAGATTCACGAAAAGGAAGATAAGCTACCTTTTTTGACATGAAATCCATTTAAGACAACATATTCTGTAGACAACATATTTTTCTAAAAATCTTACTAACATTTACTTCTTTTTAGAGACATTATTCTCACGCTATATGACAATTGCTTTGATTTCTGAGAAAATTAGTGAAAAGTGGGTAAACGTTTTTTTTTTATACGATATCCTTTTTGTATCACATTTGCAACGAATATCAGTAGAAATACCAATTTAACTTTGTATATTACCAAGTAGAACAAACTGTGCTTACGTATAACATTCAACCCACAGTTCGTGCACGTTTTTTATTATATGATGGTCGTAGATATTACCTTACAAACCAAAATGTTTGTCTATTTAATAATTTAAATAGAAGCTTCTTTACCGATTTTGATTAACGTCTAAATTCTTTTTTTAAAATCATCTTCATATTCAAAGTTTTTCGTTAACATGTTTAAACATGCCATCGAAACAAATTCCCTGTTTTGAACATTATTTAATGCGGTGTATTAGAATGTTTTTATTGGCATTAAAATCTGCTTCAACGGATTATTATTCACTAGAATAATCAGGATTTACCTGTAGAATATCTTTCTAATATCAATAAGTCTGAGGTATAACAAGTACTCATTTAATTTAATATTTTTTAGACCAGAAAATGTCTTGCCTAAATCCGAGAATTTTTAATATGCATATTTTATTCATGATACAGGCTTGCAACTGCTGAGGTACTTCCAAAAAGGTGAGAAAAGTGACAAATAATACGGAATAAGTGACCAAAAAGTGACTAAACACTGAAAAAAAAAGCAATTTTTTTTCTCCTCTTGATTACAGATGCTATTATTAAGATTGTTCTATTTATTTTAACTCTAAATCAAATTGATTCATGTAAGACATGATTTTAGAGTCAAATACAAAAAAGGTTAAAAATTTTGTTTAACACAACTCAACATTGCTTTTTATTCAAGAAAATCTATAAATTAGATTTGAATACATACAATACATTAATTTTATAATCACAATTTTCTGCATATATTAATGATGTTTTGAAATATGTACATAGCTAGATTAGAGTATCTAAACCAAAAATTGTGACGAAAAAGAAAAAGAGAAATGTGTGCTTTGACGTAAATTACTTTAATGTATTAAATGTACATTTCAGTACAAATGCAGATTTCAGGAACTTCTTTACGACTTTTTAAAATCACTAAATTCTGAAAACCATATGATTAATTACATTTTAATAAGATTAGAGAATCACATTTTTGGTCTTTTATTAAAATATTTTGTTATTAATTCAGATTTTCTTTTTTCAACATCAGACTTTTGCCGTGATACACCATGCAAATAGTGACTAAAAGTGACTGTTTACTTAAAAAAGTGACTAAAAGTAATCAATTGTAAAAAAAGTGACTAAAGGTGAGAAAAGTGACGGAATTGCAAGCTTGATGATATTATATTTATTCCTGATCATGACATTATAAAGAAAACAACTAATATTTAAAAACGTTAATTACACATTACTGTGCATACCTTTTAATACATACAATTCATATATAATGCACAGAATTAGTATTAACACAGAAGGTTGCTTATCATGGCTTTTTTTTTATATAAACCCTCTCAATTTTAATTTAACGATAAGGATATTGCTTCTTACTTTAGACCCCTTACCCTGTAGCACAAGTTAAAAGTTAAAGAAAAAAAAACTTACGAGGTGTAAGACTAGGTTCTCGATCAGCATCTGGCGGTTCATAAACCCAATCTATGAAAATATCTTGGGATGCATCTAATGCTTCCTCGGAAGAATCTAAAAGAAATATATTTAAAATAAAAAACCATTAATGATTTTGCACAATTTCTAAGATTTAGGTAAACTTCTATGGAAATTCATTGATTTTTCTGTGTTTTCTATTTTTTGTTTACTTACGTAACACGGAAAAAAACTTTTGCAACATTCTTCTGAAAATCTCATATGCTGAAATTCAAAAACTATTGACTGACGCAATATGGTGAACATATTTTACACTGAATTAGTTTTTAGATTGAATTTTCGAAACACTAATTATATTTCAAAAGTTTTTTAAAAATATTTCCGGAAATCTCATAGTATATTTTAAAAAGTATTAATGATTCTTTACGATTTCTTAGATTTAGTTAAGTTTCTATGGAAATTCATTGATTTATCTGTGTTATATATTTTTTGTTTAATTACGTAACACGGAAAACTTTTTTAGCAACATTCTTCTGAAAATCTCATGTGCTGAAATTCAAAAACTATTGACTGACGCAATATGGTGAACATATTTTGCAATGAATTAGCTTTTAGATTGAATTTTCGAAACATTAATTATATTTTATCAGCTTATGTATGAATTTTTGACTTTATTTTATTTATTTATTATTATTATTATTTGTTGAGTTACATAACACGAAAAAAAGTTTTTTTTAAATATTTTCGGAAATCTGATAGTATATTTAAAAAAAGTAATAATGATTTTTCACAATTTCTAAGATTTAGGTAAACTTCTATGGAAATTCATTGATTGATCTGTGGGCTCTATGTTTTGTTTAATTAAGTAACACGAAAAAAATTGCAACATTGCTCTGAAAATCTCATGTGCTGAAATTCAAAAACTATTGACTGGTGCAATATGGCGAACATGTTTTGCACTGAATTAGTTTTTAGATTGAATTTTCGCAACACTAATTATATTTCATTAGCTTATGTTTGGATTTTCGACTTATTTTATTTAAGTATTATTTTTTGTTGAGTTACATAACACGAAAAAAAGTTTTTTAAAAATATTTCCGGAAATCACATAGTATATTTTAAAAAATTATTAATGATTCTTTACGATTTCTTAGATTTAGTTAAGTTTCTATGGATTTTTCACAATTTCTAAGATTTAGGTAAACTTCTATGGAAATTCATTGATTGATCTGTGGGCTCTATGTTTTGTTTAATTACTTAACACGAAAAAAAATGGCAACATTCCTCTGAAAATCTCATGTGCTGAAATTCAAAAACTATTGACTGGCGCAATATGGCGAACATATTTTGCACTGAATTAGTTTTTAGATTGAATTTTCGAAACACTAATTATATTTCATTAGCTTATGTTTGGATTTTTGACTTATTTTATTTATGTATTATTTTTTGTTGAGTTACATAACACGAAAAAAAGTTTTTTAAAAATATTTCCGGAAATCTCATAGTATATTTTAAAAAAGTATTAATGATTCTTTACGATTTCTTAGATTTAGTTAAGTTTCTATGGAAATTCATTGATTTATCTGTGTTATATATTTTTTGTTTAATTATGTAACACGGAAAAATTTTTTAGCAACATACTTTTGAAAATCTTATGTACTGAAATTCAAAAACGATTGACTGATGCAATATGGTGAACATATTTTGCAATGAATTAGATCTTAGATTGAATTTTCGAAACATTAATTATATTTCATCAGCTTATGTATGAATTTTTGACTTTATTTTATTTATTTATTATTATTATTATTATTTGTTGAGTTACATAACACGAAAAAAAGTTTTTTAAAAATATTTTCGGAAATCTGATAGTATATTTAAAAAAAGTAATAATGATTTTTCACAATTTCTAAGATTTAGGTAAACTTCTATGGAAATTCATTGATTTTTCTGTGTTTTCTATTTTTTGTTTAATTACGTAACACGAAAAAAAAACTTTTGCAACATTCTTCTGAAAATCTCATATGCTGAAATTCAAAAACTATTGACTGACGCAATATGGTGAACATATTTTGCAATGAATTAGTTTTTAGATTGAATTTTCAAAATATTAATTATATTTCATTAGCTTATGTTTGGATTTTTTACTTATTTTATTTATTTTGTTATTATTATTTGTTGAGTTACATAACACGAAATAAAGTTTTTTAAAAAATATTTCTGGAAATCTCATACTTTGGAAACTCAAAAACTACTGACTGGTTCAATATGATGCACATATTTTGTAATTAAAAAATCCTTTTTAGCAACAATTTACAAAACAAAAATTACTTTTTAATATAAATTTATTTCCTAAATATTAATTTAACAATAAGGGTATACATATATAGCCTCTTACTTTGTATACTCTAAGCCAGGGGTCGGCAACCTGTTTGTCCTTAAAGGTGCAACACTAAATTTGAAAATCACCGAGGGCGCATATATTACAGATAATCAACAGGTATAAATAGGCATAAAAAAACAGATTTTTTATAGCTTTATTTTGTTGGTGTCATACATAATGATACATATAATTCAGTGTGAAACTTGGGTGTCCATATTTTCAGGTAATTTCTTATAATTGGGGATATATTTAGAGTTCCCGGTCCTTAAACAATTATCTAAATGTGAGTCATTAAGCTTTGTTCGGTATTTTGATTTCAAATATTTCATATTTGAGAACAAAGACTCGCAATTGTATGTTGTTGCACAATATGAATAAATTTTTAGAGCATATTTCCTTAAAATAGGATACTTATTTTCATCGACTAAGTTCCAAAACATTTTATCATTAACATGCGCTTTTAAAATAATATCACTTTGCAAGTTTATTATTTCTAATTCTAGGACTTCGATATTATGAAGCTCGAAATACACTGAAACTGTTTCAAGGACATCATCTTCAGTAACATTGAATGGATTTATGAAAAATCTTAGAACGGGTTCTAATGCTGCAAAATTTTCAAATCTAGAAGAAAACTCTTCTATTAGCTTATCTATAATTTCTAAATATGATGTAGCAGTAAAATTTGCAACGTGTTTATAGCTGAAACTATTTTTTTTTATTTTTAAATTCTTCAAAAGTGAATCAGCAGCTTCTAACATGGGTTCTTTCACTAATTCTCCATCTGTAAATGGTTTTTTATTCTTAGCTAGAAAATGCGATATTTTATATGACGCGCTCATATCTGCTTTATGTTGTTGCAGTGGTTTAGTAAAAAAACTTTGCTGGTTAGCTATTGAAAATTTTAAAGAAATAATTTTTTTTCTTCTAATTTCAGAGTTCATTGGACAGTCACTATCAAAATTGGTATGAACGGACTTAAAATGTCGTTCAATATTACTTTTCTTGGGAATCGCAACAACAAACAAATACACTTCCCTTTGAATCAACGAAACAATATAGATGTTCCCATTCATCGTTAAAATAATATGTTCTTTTTCTTTTACATTTATCCATGAAGGGTTTTGAAAGAAAAGAATTATTTCGGATTACTTGGTAATTTTAAATGCGCGGTCTACGGGTGGTCTATTCGAAATACAATCACACACTAACAAAAAATACGTGCGTGTGATTAGATACGCTCAAGGTTAGCAAACTGCTAATCTATGCACAATCCTAAACTCAACTGACTACTTGCTGTATATCGCCGTTTGACAAGAGTAAGTAAATCGCTCTGGCTATCATACATTTACTTTAGTCCAGCGAGGGAGCTTTAAAATTCGATCGGGGGCGCCATGGCGCCCGCGGGCGCCGCGTTGCCTACCCCTGCTCTAAGCTATAGAATAACAGAAATAAAAAAAAATATAGAAAAAACATACTTGATGTTAAAACAAGTTGTGCTCCATCTGGAAACTCTGAAACATAAGTTATGGAAACATCTTGTGATGTAACTAATCCTTCTTCGGCAGCATCTAAAACAAAATTAAAAAAAAAAACTATTAAGGATTTTTTACAGTGTATAAGATTTATTTGAGATTTTAAAAAATTTCATAGATTTAGCTATTATATCTGACTTTTCCTTTTTTTTTTCTCTCTTTGCTAATTGCTTGCTTGACAAAAAAAAATTTTTTTTTCTTTTTTAACTTTCCTTCCGAAGTCTCACCTACTGGGAATTAAAAAAAGAGAACTACGGATTGTTGCAATTTGATAAATATATTTTGCAATATAGAAATCGTTTTCAGCATGAATTTTCAAAATAAGGATTATTGTTTAAACATAAATTTCCTCAATAATAATTTAACAATAACGATATGGAGACTGAGTTTGGATCCTTTACTTCAGAGATAAGCAAAAATAAAAGTTATAGAGAATATGAGCGTCACGTCAGGTGCAGCAAAAATTGCAGCTCAACTTCCTCGTTGGAAAAACATTTTAATTTTCTACGGATTGTGCTTGTTATAGAGGGTTTTAATTTTGTCAATGAGGAATTTGCACCTGTGGGGGATTCGAACAACTTAGCATTTTTCTGATAATTCCAGACTCGTAGATTCCAAAAATGTTCTCAAAAATGTAAAAAACTGGGTCCATCATTTAAAAATTAATTTTAAAGTTAAGCGAAAATCACGTGACATCAAAACGCTCCATGATTGGTTGTGGCGTCATCTTTCACGTTGTCCAATATTTTCTTTTTGCTTGTAAGCGCGCACTATTTTCCGATTTTGTTTTTGCAAGTTCCTGAAATTTTCTAGCTATCAAAAGTTATTTTTATTTAAACCTGAAGGTTTATTTTATCGATCTAGATAGCTTAGTTATCTCAATTTGTCATAAATGTCTCTTCTACCTGGATTTACCAAAGGACAGTCAGACAACCTCCCGAAAATTGACAGCATGTCAATGTTTTCGCTTTTGGGGGAAAAAACCCGGATTTTATGCGAGCAGAAATACGGGGAATTAAAACCCAAAGTTATGTAAAATCATTTATATATTTATCCAATTTTACTTAACATGTATTAATATTTTATTCATGCTAATCACAGCTTTTCTGTTTGT
>CM063501.1:30840773-30873273 GCA_032207245.1 Pardosa pseudoannulata | reverse complement strand
ACTAAAATAAAAAGTCTGTGTGTTAAAAAATAGACAAACGGCAGCTGAATAGAATGGAAACCCGCCAAATTTACTCATCAATGGTGACCTCTATTTTACTTAACTCATTTGAGTCAAGTTACTTGTCCACCGTGAAGAACTACTCGACCTGCCTCACTACTTTACGCAAGTAGCTACTTGACTTGACTAGAACCATTTACACGAGTGAATAGTACTTTCTACTTGACTCACCTACGTGACTCGTGGAAACACGGTGTTACTCTAGAGCAGAGGTGGGCAAAAACCCGCCCTTTTGCTTACTTTATCCGGCTCGTTGAAATATCCTGCATGCAATTTTTTTAATCACATATATGCGATTTTTTTTAAATCATCAGTATTTGTATGCGTAGTGTACATACAAATAATAAAAATATAAATAATACAGAGTATTGTTACGAATTTCGCAAGTTGGCATATATTTTTGACGTATACTGTGTATTATCATGGGTAAATCATGTATTTGGCGAGATATTGGCTCGTTGGCGATGTTTTTTATTTTTGGCGCCAAGTTTGGTGAATTGCCAAATTTCTTGGCGACCGTTTTGGCCTTAGTACTTAGAATATTCCAGTTTCTCCAGTTTCTCCCGAGGATATAAATACCGGGGGCCGATCCTGATCGAGGGTCAGTTAGCTGAGAAATTTGTAGAGGTAAAGACCTACGTTGTTTGGCGCTAAGAGTTTTAGTGAACTATCGCCTGTGATAGCAGCGAGTTCTCGCAGTGTTGGCTGCTGTATTCGTGTTTTCCCTGCATTACGAATAAAGTGCTGTTATTTTTGCTGTCTTAATTCAAAGTCTACTCAATCCACGAACGCTACGCTTCATAAATTGGTAACAGTATTATAATTTGAACAGCTGTAACCATATCCCTACTATGTTTGTCTTTTCTTTTTATAATTCTATTTACTATAATATTTACAAAATGTAATATAAATATCATGTAATATAAATATAATATAAATATCAAATATAATATATATAAATATCAAATATCAAATATATATATAAATGTAATATAAATATCATATCTATGATCAAAATAAAATAATTTGCATCGTTAAGATATAAATGTCAAAATAAAATCTTTCATTAACTGATTTAATGACCATTAATTTAATATAATGGATCATAGTTCTTTAAAAATTACGTGACATATTTTACTAAGCACAAATTGTTCGCATATACACCTAAGTAAGACAATTTATTATTACTGTTATCTTTTATTAACTTGTAAATTTCTCTGTCCAAATGCTTTAAAATAATACTTATATACTTATAGTGTTTTTGTCAAAAAAATTTTTTGGGTAGGGAAAGAACTTCGTCCAAAACATTCGCGTGTGCACAGCGTACACGGTATAGTCCTCCGGCCCGGGAGACATTTTGAAAATTTTATTTTGTATCGAACTTAAAAGTATTTGCCCACTCTTGCTCTAGAGGTAAGAAAAATTAAAAGTTATAGGGGGAAAAAACATACGAGGTATTGAAAGAGGTTGTCCGGTTTCATCTGAAGCATAAGTTATGGAAACATTTGGTGACACTGGTAATGCTTCCTCGGCAGCATCTAAAACAAAATTTAAAAACAGTATTAATAATTTTTCACAATTTCTAAAAATTCATTTAAGTTTCTACTAATTATATATGGCGAAAATAATTAATTTTTCAACATTCCTCCGATAGTCTGATAATACTGGAAACCCAAAAACTGCCTATAAGTGCAATATGATGACCATATTTTGCGATGATGACGAAATCGTTTTTTGCATGTATTTTCAAAACAAGGAATACTTTTTTAAAATTTTAATTTTCTGAGTATGAATTGAATGATATAGATATTGCGTCTCACTTTGGTACCCCTACTTTATAGCAGCATTTTCCAGCATTTTTTGCTCTTGTACCATATGCAGGGTATCTGCCAAAATAAAATTTTTCAAATCCATGACTTTTCATGACTTTCCCTGATTTAGCGGATCATTTTCCATGACTTAAAAAGCTTTCGTTAAAAGTATATATGAATAAAACTTCTGATGTACATACAAATAAAATATATGCTTTTAGAGAAATTACAGGAATTTTATCATAAAAAAACTATAAACTTACTTTATAAGTGTTAATAAACTCACATACATAAAAATAAACTGTTGTATCTACATACCTAAGTTTAATCATATAGCAATTTTTCAATCAAAATATTTCCAATTTGAATTCAGGGTACTTTGGTATTATCCAAGTGACCATGAATAATAGCCAAATATAACCCTATAATGTTTATATACAATATCACTAGAGATAAACTTATTTTGTGCAAAAATCTTAACTAATTTTTATTAAAAAATAATTATTATTATATTAATAAAATTTTAATCTACAATTAAAAAAACAAACCAGAATAATATACATTTACTCACCCATTAAGCTTTCTTGCTTTCAGTTTCCTTGGTGAACAAATTTTACTTGGCAATATGATCAATAAGATAATACATAAATACCAAACTCAGTAACTTCCAAATGACAAAATAGAATGTAAAAATAGAATTAAACAATTCAATGCATTTTTATTTAATCGGTAGTTTAGCGGATCCATGACTTTCCATGATTTTACTCATTTTACTTGAAAAATCAAGACTTTCCATGACAAGATTAATCCATTGTCTAAATCCATGATTTTCCATGACTTTCTCTGACTTTGCAAATGCGCGGAAACCATGCATATGGCAGTACATCACGCTAAATTGTACCACTTTGTAAAAATGATTGCACTTCGTGAAATTTCGAGTGTGTTTATTTATTTTTGTTTGTTAAATATTTTATAGAGTGACCATGTATTCCCATCACATAATGAGACAAATTGCGTTGAAGCACTCCTAATAGTCATGCCGGATTACAAACTTATTGAAATTACAAACTCACTGTTACACACACACATACACACACACACACACACACATCTTTATATATAAAATTCTTCTATCCGTGTGTTTGTAATAGAACTCCTAAACGGCTGGACTGATTTGTATGAAATTTTGTGTACGCAATTCAGTTAATTCGAGCACGGTTTAGATTCACAACTTGTTCCGATAAAAAATGTTTAATTAATCATCCGGAATTGCTAGCTTATTGAGATTATTATAATACCGCTTGAAACCCTTTAATGACAGCGCATCTGCGGCGCAGTGGTCAGCGCAACAGACTTCAAAACGAGATGTCCCAGGCTCGAATCCTCATGCAGGCGTTGTGAGGATTTTAATTTAACCTAATTGCGTTTGAGATGACTGTACGCGAGGTGGCGTTAAGTATTTTTAAAATAATTTTTTTTCCTTACTTTTCCATCTAAACGGGCCAACATTTAATTTATTTAAAAATATTTTACAATTTTTGGATTTACAGCCTTAAAACAGGTCAACGTCTGTTGGGTCGTCTAGTGTACGTATATATATATATATATATATATATATATATACATATATATATATATATATATATATATATATATATGTATATATGTGTGTGTGTGTAATGAGACGGACTTCTCTATGGGTGGTTTTTCCATAAAAATGATACCATTTCAGCTAAAGATCTTTATTAAGATAACGTTGAAGGACGGGTTTCCACTTCATCATAGGGACAGGACAAACTGAAGGGTCAGCTAGCATGAAGTTCTATGTACAAGACACGTAACACCTGGGTCAGCATCTATGAGAAAATATCTAGGAAAATCTGTCTCCGCTAGCGTGTATCTCCTTTTTATTTGGAAATTTCCTAAATTGTCCGCTTGGGCCATGTAGGTTTATAATTGGCCAGGCCCCTTCTCTGAGGGCGTAACCTGTAGCCCCAGTGGTCAATTTAGGTTAGGGGTTAAAAAGGGGAATGGAAAATGACGCGGGACATTTTACCCTTGATTTAAGTTTTGAAAACCCCTGAGAATTTTCCTTACGCTCACACACACACACACACACACACACACACATATATATATATATATATATATATATATATATATATATATATTATGTGTGTTTGTGTGTGCATCTGTCCAAAGTTTCATAGTTACCAACTAATTTGTCATATTTCGTTTATTAATAGTTTTAATAAAAGCACAAAATTTAAAAAAAAATTATTCATAATCAAATTCCATAATTTTATAATTCAATAATCATAAACAATAATCAAATATTAAATTTAATTTTAAAGTCCACTAAAAACGATATCGACTGCACATATTAACAACTTTACTGTATAATATTGTTAATTAAAATAATTTTTATAAATTACAGGAAAGAATGTTTCTATATTTTGATTTTTTTTACTTGTTATGACCGGCATTATTGATTATATTTCGCTAACCACAGGTTGAGAAACGCTGCTCTAGAGATAAGCAAAATTAAAAGATATGGGTGAAAAATCATACGAGGTGTTAGGTTGTCGGGTTGAAAATACAACCCGACAACCTAACACCTCGTATGATTTTTCACCTATAACTTTTAATAATTGTAATTCTGGAACATAATTTATGGAAACAGCTGGTAATGCAACTGATATTTCATTTAAAGAATAAATTTGGAAAAAGAAATATCAATAAATGTTCACAATTTCTAAGATTTATTTAATTTTCCCAAAATTTAATTGATATCTGTGATTTCTCATTTTTTCTTAATTACGTAAGGCGAAAATTTTTCTACAACATTCCTCTTGAAATCTTATGTACTTAAAAACTACTGGCTTGTGCAATAATTAACATATTTTGCAATGAAGAAATCATTTTTAGCATAAATTTTCAAAACATTAATTGTACTAATGATTTTTCACAATTTCTAAGATTTATTTAAGTTCCTACGAAAATCTGTAAATTTATCTATGATTTTTGATTTATGTTTTGCTAAATTGTGTAAAGCGAAAAATTTTTTTGCAACATTTCTCAGGATATTTCATATACTAGAAATTCAACAACTATTGACTAGTGCAGTCAAAAAATCATTGTTTGAATGAATTTTTAAAACTAGAAATTTTTTTAAAAATATAAATCTAAATTTTACAGAAATTTATTTATCTTTCTTCTCTCATTATACTTAGAGTTATTATGTAACTAAATATAATTATAAAAATAATAATTTTCAAAACAACACCAAAAATCTCATCCACTATAAAATTTTAAAAATTACTTAAAAAATATAATAAACATATGGTATAATGAAAAAAAAATGTTTAACATATATAATTCATTATTTTTATTTGGACTGTCAAAATATTTATTTATTTTTACAAATGACGAACAATGAACGCCTACGAAAGAAAGAACAACGCAAGACTTACAAAATACAAAATATAATTTTTAAGTGTCTTTATTATTAATAGAACGATAGGGATATTGCACAGATCAAGTTCTCTCCATGCTGCGCTACAAGTAAGCAGTAATAATAATAATAATAATAATAATAATAATAATAATAATAATAAAAAGATGTACTTACCTGTTGATTCATTCGGTAATTCAGAAACTATACATGTGGAAGCAGGTGGTGATATAACTGTTTCCTCATTAGCACCTAAAATAAAATATAAGAAATTCATGCATATAAATTTTTCACAAATTTAATCTTTACGCAATCTTATATATGCGAAGATTCATTGATTTATTTGTATTTTCTGACTTCTTCTATGAATTATAAAACGTGCATAAAATAAGATAATTTAAAGCATTACTGAATTATAAAACGTGCATAAAATAAGATAATTTAAAGCATTACTGAATTATAAAACGTGCATAAAATAAGATAATTTAAAGCATTACTGTGGATTACTATGGACTAAATTACAGTGGAAATCTGTAAAGAATTCTGGAAAGGCACGAGAGAAAACTTTCTGTTCCGAAATTGATCTTTAGAGACATGATAAATAAGTAATGGGCAAATGCAAACTTTTGTCTCTAAATTCCGTAAGAATGTAGTACTCATCTGTAGGATAGTGTATCTTCTTCAGCCTTTCTACTATAAAATAAACTTTTTCACTGCTTCTCTTGCATTTACTATCCAGAATTTTTGACGAATAGTCGAGATTGTCAATTAAGTTCCTGCGTACAAATAAGTTCCATGATAGTATCTTATTATTAAATCCATGACGTGATAATTTTTGGTATAATAATCTAGTTCTTTCCGATATTCTGAAAGATTAGAATGTCTTAATCTTCCACCAACAAGCAAGAAATCTTCCTCATCAATAAAAGGAGTCAAAGAGCTTACTATTTTCAGCTAAACTCTTTCATCTCTTCAAGTTTAGATAATAATTTTTAAACTCTTGTTTTTTTACAATCCTGGAAATTCTATTTGCAGAATCAACAAGCTCAAAGACAGTTAGAAATTCGTATACTGACGTTGTCCGATGTTTCTCATAAATCTAAGACACCGTACCACAACACGCTTTATTTTGGTCCATAATGAGAACTTAGAAAGCAATTTGAAATCTGTATGATTTTCTACAGTCAAACTTACAGCAATTTTTCGCTGCTCGTGCAACAATTATGAGTCTATATCTATCCCAGGTTCCATTAATGACTCGGGTAAATCGTCGTTTTTCATCCAAGGTGGTCCTTGTCTCCAAATTTTACATTCTAATTCCGAAGCCGAACATCCACGTGACAGAACGTTTGCAGGATTTTCAGTTCCATTAGTGTTTCCACTGGGTCGAAGAAACGAGGTCTTAAATTTCACGTATTCTATTTGCTACAAATGTTTTCCACTTATTAGCACTGTATAATTGGAGAATCAGTAAAACAAAATAAATTATGATCCTTGATTCGGAAAAGCTTTTTCAAATAACCTGATAGTCGAGCAGCGAAGAATTCGAGAGGTGACAACGTTACTTTCTTGAGGAGAGACTCAGCTTTTAGATAAAGTGAAGGAAGTTCGGCAGGTTTTTGGACATCTAGCGTAAGCCTATATCCCTTTTTTTTCACCATATCCCTTTAAACTCTCATCACAAAATATGAAAAGTTGCATATTTTCATTATTTATACTCACATCATTCAAAAAATATTTTCTAGAGATGCACAAATCATTTAAATATTTTATTTCGAACCACCGCTGAATAAATTTTACTTTCAAATTAGAAGATAGTTCTGCGTCCTAGTAGATACCTAATTCCTATAGTTCTTGTAAACAAAATTTCACCTTTATCATAAAGGAAGATGTGAAACTAGCTTAGTCAAAATTCTTAGTACAGTTTGTAGCATGTGACGTTTTGTAAAACTAGAATTCGAAACATTTCCTAAAAGTCGACATCCAATTTAAAAATATCTTCTTTAGGAACCCTAATATCTTTAAAAGATTACCCTCTCTATCTGGTTCTTCGCAATCAATCTTTCTTCTACAAATTTATCAGGTCTGAAGAGTTACTATTAAATTTTCAAAGAGTCTTCAATATTTTTATTGCAATATAAGATATCTCAAATGATTCATTTACTGTATCTGCACCATGAAATAAATCGTCGACATATAGAGGATTGTTTAACATATCGACAACATTTAGATGTTCTCTACAGTACTTTTGTATATAATATTTAATAGTTACTGCCAGGAAAAATGGACTGGATGTCGCACTAAAAGTCACTCGTGACATTCTAAATCTACAAGCTTTCAGTGTTGGGTTTTGCTTCAGTCAAATTTTCCGCTTATAAAAACATAAAACAAATTCCATCTTCTTTAATTTCGTCTCAGTGTCCCCCACAAACACAACCTTAAGAACACGAAATTTTAGAATATCTAATATATTTGAGTTAACTTTAGGGTCTTCTAACAAACAATCATTTAATAATTTTGCATTTTTGCCTTTAGAAGAAGCATAATATACAATTCTTACACGCGTACTAGATTTATCCTGCCTTATCACTGGCCTATGGAGCATGTAGTACATGCCAGTTTCAGATTCATTCAAGATGGATTTCTGTACTATACCCATATCAATTTGTTTTTTAATTATTAATTAATCTTCATTAGCTAACCATTTATTTTTGTTTAAGGTTTCCATTAATTTCAAGAATCTATATTTAGCTACATTAAAACTAGTTCTTAATTCCTGTTTAGTTTTATTCCATAAAAGTTTCGTTTCGTATCTACTGTCTCAAAATTTTAAATTATCATTAAAGTAATTAATCGTGCCTAAATCTTCCAGAGATCAATCATTTGTGTTCTCAAACACCGAATGATTCCAATCTCCAAAACTGTTGCAAATCAAATTGTACTTTTACTACTGACAAATTGCATTAATTGCCTAATTCTTTTTCCGCCAAAGTGCATCCAAAAAAAGTGTCTGACGAACACAACTGAATTGTTATATTTTCAACTGCGCCTCTCAAAACGGCAAAACAATAATCCCTTCCAAGTAATAAATTTAATGGCGTCAGACTTTCGTAAGTGTCTGCCATGTGTGCTATATTCCACCCTCTGTTTACAAAAAATTGTCGAATACGTTGCTCCTCAAATGGGAAATGCAACGTCGCCATGCTTATGACGTCAGTCGCTAAAGCCTCAATAAATAAACTTTGACTAGAGTCAGATTTATAAGAATGTTGAACCTGGTAAACTTTGAAATCTATTTCATTCGCATGATTCATGCCAAAAGAGTGCACAACCAGCTGCTCTGATAGGCAATTTTAATTCCTGAGTTAGCTTTTTAGTAATGACACTCCGTTCAATGCCGGAATCAATAAGGAGATGAGAAAATTTTGATTTGATATCAGATTTAGCTAGGACTTTACATGTTTGCAATAATACAGTATTTTCCGTTATCGGTAGATTTTCTTTTTAAATTATGCATAGCTCCTACATTCGTGACTGTTTCTGAGTTTTTGGATTAGACAACGTTCGCTTCGGAAGTCAAGTTATCGCAATTTCCCTTTTTATTTTCTTTTAAATAAAATAACTCATTGTGCCCTAATTTATTACATTTTTACACGGATTTATTTTACTATGGCATTGTACTGACTCGTGTGACTTTCCAAGGCATTTCTAACAACGTCCCTCTTTTTTCAATCTTAATATATTTTGTGTTCTTTAAAATTTTCATAATTGAGACTAACATGACTATTAGCTTTGCAGAATATACAAAATAATTTGGTCGAGGTATTCAAAGCAGTGGCTGATGAAACATTTTTATACTGATATTTTGGGCGGAAATTACATTTTTCATGAATATTCAAATGGTGTTGTTTAACATTCGAAGAACTTATAACTTGAAATGCAGCTTCACGGTATTCTACTTCATTTTTGATGAATTTAACCAAGCTAGTTACATCACTTTCCATTTTGGGGTCTTTTATATTATAATACTCTAAAATCATTTCGGACGGGAGTAATTATAGTCAAATGGGACTCAACAATTGGCAATAACTATCTGAGATTACTCCCAAAGGTAGTAAATTTCTTATTGTTACTTCAATTTCATCATACAGTTTTCCGAGACTCCTTATATTAGACAGATGTCTTATAATTAATTATGTTTCTTTTTCTTACCATAACGCTCTTCTAACAAATTAACACATTCTTCATAATAATCTTCTGTCAGGGCAAAACCCGAAACAACATTAGAACTGTTCCCGTAAGAAGCGATTTTAAATAAACGATTTTTCCTTAGTTATTGACTCATTTAGATGTATCGCATGAGTGAAGCTATTATAAAATTCTAAGGAGTCACCTGAAAACTTAATACATAATTTGGGCAGCTTGATAGAATTTTTTGGTTTTACAGGGTTCCCACTCTTTTTCCAGAACAAAAATTAAGGACTTTTTAAGGACTTTCTAAGGACCAAAGTAAGTTTTTATAAGAACCTACTTGAAATACATGACATTCGGCACAAATGTCTCCGAGGAACATATTTTAATGATTATGAACCACACAAGGCATGTTCAATAAATGCCCTACAATATTTCAGAATTAAGTTTTTAAAAATGCCTAAAATTAATATAAGATAAATATATTTTACAACACCTAATTTTGAAAAATGTACATCTAAAGTTTTTTGATTGATCAAATAAAAATAAATTGTGAATGAAAAACATTATAAACAGTACTTTTTTTTGTGTATATATATTTATATATATGTATTAAAGTATATATATATATATATAATATATATATATAATATATATAATTTATATATTATATATATATATATACATATTTACACCCGGGTTGTGGGAAAGAAAATCAGGCCACTTTTCTATTACATTCATGATTTCCTTAAGTAACTGAAATATCTCAATGCTTCGTTTAATTATAACATCACATGACTTGTAGCTATTAGGAAAGGGCAGATAAATTTATACTTTAAACATTTTAAGTATACGAAAGTTTATATTTGTCATAAAGAATCAATGAAATCACATGAATAATGTATGGAAAATTGATCACGTTCCAATTAAAAATTAAGGATTTTTAACCTTTGACAAGAATTAAGTAGTTTTAAGGGCCTTTAAAATGAAAGCTAAAAATTACAATTCTTAAGGACTTTTAAACGACGGGAATGTTTTATTCCACTAGTTCTTTCACTATTGTTATATTTTAACATTCGAAATTGAATTGGCGCTTTTTTTTATTATTTTTTCATATTTTTATTCGAAATTTCGCATTGAAATTTTGTCATTATTCTTGCACAATTTAATTCTTTATTGAATTCAGAAGGATCAGTATACACTTTAGATTTATTTAAATTCTTTTACAGAATTTTCTTTTACTTGTAAATGTTCTAAAAGTTCTAATAAGGCATCGGTATCATTTTCTTGAATTGCCCTTTGCAAAAGTATCACAATTTAGTTATAGTTTCGAAAAGTGGATCTCACAATTTAATGTTTACCTCATTTTTTTTTTTTTTTTTTTTTTTTTTTTTTTTTTTTTTTGTAAGTTATCCATTTTTATTTTACTCCAAAATGGAGAAAAATAATAAAATTAAAATTAAACTTTTTATCAGCAACAGGTAAAATACAGAAGTATTTGGGTCTGAGGAAAATCCTAAAAGTACCACTTATAGTTCACGACATTTCATTTTTTAAATGGTCCATTTCAAAGATTTGTTTGCTTCCAATCGAGGAATTTTAAATATTAATTGTTATCATTATATCTGGATGTAAATTTGATATTCTTGCAAATATTGTATATAACTGTTGTAAATAATTTAGATGTTAACTATGTAATTGCTAGGGAAGACCTATAAATTCTCAGTTTTCTTGTATAACCTAACATCAAGACTATTGAGGATAACAAATTAGCATCACTGCAAAATTGACTCATTTAGAAAAAAATGGATTGAAAGTTACTTAAATACTTTACAACAAAGAACCAAATGATAGCTGAACAAGGGTAATGTAAAAATAGGAGATTTGGTAATAATTAAAGAGGATAATTATCCTCTTTAATTATTCGCCACTAGGTCGAATTGCAGAAGTATTTCGGGGTCCAGATGGTAAAGTTCGCAAAATACGATTAAAAGTCAACAAGGTATTTTTAAACGGTTCATTTCAAAGATTTGTTTGCTTCCAATCGAGGAATTTTAAATATTAATTGTTACCATTATATTTGGATGTCAATTTGATATTCTTGCAAATATTGTATACAACTGTTGTAAATAATTTAGATGTTAAATATGTAATTGCTGCAAATATGTATTTTTCTATATTTCTTTAAGATCTGTTTCGCAAAATTGTTGTGTATATGTCATTATCAGTGTTGTTAAAAAATGTTAATTATGTTTGCGTATCATAGACATGCAACGTAGGGCAGCATGTTGTTCCTGCGTTGCAAGCTCTTGTTTGGGCATCTTGGACGCCATCTGGCGAGAACTGTGCAAAGTGTAGTTAAATGCTCATTACCTAAAACAGACTTCAGGTTCTATGGGAATTTAACTTGCCACTGTTTCAAAACTCCCTTCTTGGAATTTATTATATACTTATTCTAGTAGAAATATTTGATTTAGTCGTCGTAGTAATAAAAATATTAATTTACAGTCCACTCTCGTTAAGTTGCTAGTTATTTCTTGACTACTTTCGTTTGTGATACTGAGCTATTGATACCAATAATCCCTGTAGGTATTTAATTAGAAAAATTATAAATTGATCTATAAATTATGAAGTTAAAGTAGAAAAAAGAACATCAGTTATAATAATTAGTTTTTATTCTATTTTTCATACATATACTTAAACAAAGTATTTTGTACGATTTTCTCGAAGAAAATTAACGAAAAATTTTCTGAGAAGTCAAACTGACCGAGTGCTTAAATTTGAATATACTCCTACCTAATGATCCATAGTTAAAAATCAATAAAAGAAATAAAAACAAAAATGATTCTTACCACGCGATGATACAAGCACTAAATTAATGATGACTGGATGTCTTCCAAAAGGATCTAATAATCTTGTTAGATCTGAAATATAATAAAATTTTCATTTATTGACTGCGAAACTAGTTTCACGAATGCAAAGAAATAAAAAGTCTATTATAATTATTTTTAGCTTCCCCTTTAAAAATAAAGCAAATCTCTAAAACATATGCCACTTCTTAAACCATTTGTATTTTGTGACCTGAACCTTTGTAGATGGAATACCAATTAAAGTGATTAATATTAACAGGTAATACACATTGAAATGATTAATAATAATAATAATAATTTCTTTATTTGTATATATTTACATAAAAAAAACTAAGATTGACATTAGGTCCATCAATTTAAATTATTAAGTTATACTTGAAAGGCAGAGGATGGAAACTAAAAGTGAAATTATTCAAAAGTTTTTTGATTCTACATAAAATTATTATTAAAATATGTACAAACCGATTATCTACAAACTTTATGAGCAGGGCCATCTATCCTCTCTGAATAACTTTGTTCAAAGTCTGGTCAAAGTACGCAGATAATCCTTACACACACTATAACGGTCTTTTAAAATATGACCAAAATATAGTGTTACGCCATGATTAATAAAATAAAAACATTTTATTCCATCTATTTTAAATATTGAAGTAATAGTAATAGCAGTATCTGAAAATATTAGCCTGAATGTCTCTTCTAAAATCTGCACACGAATATATTGGGGTATATATTATTTACAATCTCTAATGTAGCCTCCACACTATGGCCATTTGTTCCCCACTTCCTGATGGCCACCGTGAACGATGGTTCGCGGGTTTCATCGACACGTTGGGCCACTGAATGAGCCGAGCTTGTGGATTCGTCCATAGGGTCTACTGCGCACTTTAGTTGCGCATCTTACTGCCGTTGATCTTTGGTGAAAAACCGCCTCGGAAGCCATCGTCTGCCACCATCGACCACGATAGACCATACCCCGTCCAGACGGTGGTGATGGCTTACAATGGACCATAGTGTGGAGGAGGCTTTAACGGTCTATCTGGTATTAAAATCAAAGATGTATTAAAAATATTAAAGTCATCAAAACATTTTTTATTTACTCAAAATTGACAGATGTCTCAATTTTTTTCAATCGTTAAGATTAGCTATTATGTTTTAAAATTGTTATTATGTTATAAACTCATAGACCAGTTTTCCGAAGCGTGCAGTTATGTGTATCTTGTGTACTTCTCTGCTGTGTACCTTAAGCAATTTTAAAGATATTGGACATCAAAATATAGAGCATCAAAATATTCAGCCTTCGTAAAAGGTATCATTTTGATTCAAAGCCTTCAAACGCCTAAAACTAGAATTTAATTTTGAATCAAAATATTTTAGGTACCATTATTTGTACATAAACTGTAACATTCACTCAGTTAAAATTGGTTACTATATAGCTATAGTTTATTTTCCTATTATAGTTTCTTTTCATATAGAATTACCCAGGTGTAAAATGCAAGATACAGACATACAGAATATTATTACTTACGCAGAATTTAAACATAAAAATTATTTCATTTCTAATATTTATATAAGTTACAATAAATCAATGTCTAAATATAAGATCATATTAATTTTTAAATCATGATTTAAATTTAATCTCCACAGTCTATTTTGGATGTTGTTATCAAAGTAAAACTTGCGGTATTGGGTGGTTAATAAATCCCTACTTATTTTACAGTTCCTTTACAAGATACTCCTTAAGAAAGAATGCTGTGAGCGGACTGGAAATTTATTACCCTAAAATGAATAGGGGTCAGAGGTTAACAGTATTTCAACATGGCAACGGAGACACTTTAAAGCACCAACTTCAACCCCTATACATGGAACACAGAAATAGAATAAATAGGGCAGTTTACAGAGTCGATTTACCCTCAACGAAAATAAGAAAAAAAAAGGAATAGTTATACTTAAAATAATAGTATTGCTATTATAAATATTACTATAATAATAATATTTATAATAGTTTAAAATGCCCTTTCATAATAAGATGATACAATTTTTTTTAAATCTCTGATTGGTAAAATTAAACTTGCTGTACAATTTTAATTTTACCAATTCAAGAGAGAAAATTCAAAATGCTGAAAAGGCTGTATCCTTTTAAGGGGTTTGAATACCTTTGAACTTGTCGAAACGGTGAAAAAGTTGAATAAATTGCAAGTGTCAAAACACATATGTATTAAATAAAAAATCAAAATGCTTTTAGATAGAGAATAACAACTGTAGTTTACATTATTTAAAAAAAATTAAGTTTTAAATTTATAAATTAACGTTAAAATTTTAAATTCAAAAATTCATATAATTGTAAAAGGAATAAAAGCATGTCTTGCGCGCACATGCTAAAATCAGAAAATATGCATATAACAAAGAAATTGGGATAAAATTATATATATGTTAGTGTAACATTTGAATTAAAACCAGAATATTTGTAAAAGGTTTAAAAAAAATCTACTTTTAAAGTAAAAAATTTCATTTTTTAAATATATATCTAAGGTGAAAACAAATATTGCTTATCTTTCTTCTGGTTTTACGTTAAAGGTAATACAGAAACGCTTATGCAGTGAAATTTTTAGAATATTATCACATACAGTTTTTTTAATAACACAAACTCAAAATTTGTCATTTTGAGTGAAAATAATTCAAAGTTTAATTATAAACTTTTCCTTAGTTTTATTATATTAATGTTCAAATTCTCCCAGCAGCATAAACAATTCCTTCTTTTTTTTAATTTCAATTTGTTTCTTTTTTTCTCTTACAAGCCTTTTTTAAGGTGTTACAAATTGCTTGTTTTTCCTCCACCACTATTCTATCCTCATCAGCATTTCATGCAAACAAAATGCTCCGATTGTTGGTGTGAGACCCAGATCCTTCACGTGTTAACATCATTAAAGTTTGAAATGGCTAAATTAACAGCTGTTTCTACAATATGTTTATAATATGTTTGTTTCTTTTGTACAAAATATTCATATTAATGAATATGCATTTTGAGTTTTTCCGCCAATGTAGTCCGCAAATATGCAGTTTTATTTAATAAACTGCTATAACTCAAGAAATAATTGAAATTTTTCAATATGATTTTTTTATAGAGTTCAGAAAGGATTAAAGAATCAGGACATATAAAAATCTCAAAATCTTTTTTTTAAAAAAAGGTTTAAAGGTAACTTTCCCCCTGAGTAAAAATGTTTTAAAATCCAGCAGAAAGAGTTCGGAAAAATTCCTGTAGTTTTAGTACCAATTCCTGCTTCGAAAAACTGCTGTCTAATAAAATTCAGACTTTTTTAACTCTAATTCTAAATAAGGTAGAATTAAAATGAAAAAATATTAAGGAGTTACCGATTTCTCCTCTATTAATATCGAAATTTAATATGGCGGGGAACTTAATGGTTTGAGGTTCGTAAGGGCGGTTTGGGGTCACTTCCTGTATTTTAATGCAACGCCAAAAATAGTTGATCAAATCTGATCTAACGATGCTCTTTCGAATGACATTAAAGTAATCCGGAAATTCCGACATGAGGAGGGGGGGCTAAATTTATAGTTTTGTGGCACTTCCGGTGTTGATCAAACAACAAAAATGAATAATCAAATCTGTTCTAACGATGCTTTTACGAATGATAATGTTCACACTTATAATTTTAAAAAATCCATAAAGTTAGTTTCCCCCCCCCCTAGTTTTTTTAAATATCTTTTCTTTATTAATTTATCAAAAGGTGAAATATGTTGATCAAATCTGATCATGTTGATCAAACGAATGGCATATTACCGAAAGTCAGTTTCTGTCATTGGGGAGGGGGGGAGGCTATCTTTATTAGGGTGAATATGCCGCATTAAGGTAAACAAATAACAGTTGGCTAAATAGGTACAGTGCCGATTTTTGTTTGCGTTGTTACACTCTTTTACCACTCTATACTCAAAGAATAACACTTTTTGTAGAGATTTTTGCTAATTCAATGTTGTGTAATTTTTTCGAAAAAAACGATATTTTTCTTTAATTATACGTATTTTTTAAAGTTAAAATATTAAAGTACCGTCTAAACTGCAATGACTAATTTTTAGTTCTTTATATAATAAAATATATAATCAAAAATGAAACCTTTAAAAAATTCAGGAATGTTTTTTTTTATTTAAACGGTATCCTATACTATAATCAGAATTGTAACAAAATGAAATTTAAACTGTAGTAATATAGGGTTTTTTTGGTCACAAATGATTGGTTTTTTTACTAATCACGTAGTTTACAGATATTCGAATGCAAACTTTTTTTTCATGCGTCCAAACTGTAAATTTTTTAAAAAATCATGCTTTTCTGACAATTAATAATAATAATAATAAAATCTTTATTGATTTGTCTTTATTTTGATATCGTTTCCATTTTTATTTTCTATAAACTCTAATTTAAATTAATGTAGCAATTTGTATAAACACATAAACGTATAGAAAAAATAATGCAAACAAAAATTTTAAAACCAACCACAAAAAATTAAAAATAATCTTCACTAACGTGCCGAAACAACCTCGCCGTTCAATTTAAAGCCACACTAAAACCTGAGCATATAAACTTATCAAGTCCGTCGCACTAGTGCGTCGTGCCATCCCAGGAGGTGCCGCTCTGACGCGCCAGTCTTTGGTGGCAGCGAAGTGTTAAAACTGATTTCGATTTCAAATCACCGTCAACAAAGTTCGACATTTCAACATCATCAGATTTCAAGCTACATTTTCAACATGCAGAACGCACCTCTACATGAATGCTTAAGGAGCCGGAAATTTTGGAACAACAAGCGATCAACTCATTATCAAATGACAACTAGAAGATACCGTCATTGTCAGATTTTATAAAACAATTCAATCTTTACACTGCTCACTTTTGATTTCTTTAATTGTATATTTTTTGTTATCAATTACATTTTTTTTTCTATGACTTTCAAACTTACCTTTTGTATAGAATGTTTTTTAAAAAACTTTGTTTAGAATAGTTTACAATGGTACTTTAACCGGTTATTTTTACTAAGTTTCACAAATTTTTTATGGCATGTATTGTTTTGCTAATAATAATTGAAACCTTTTTAAAAAATCTTAGAGTTTTTTAATATGTTTTTACATGGTATAGTATTATTAATATTTGATACTTTTCACCTCTGAAGCTTTCATACAGGTTGTAAAAGTAGAATAGAACAGTAAGCACAAAAACAGTAAATTTCTTTTGCAAATAAACATAAATTATAAAAATTAATACTTTTCACAGAAAAAATAATTACGATGATGTGGATATTACAAATACATTACCTATTGTTTCTGCTATCCCCGCTTCTCCAGCTTGAACTACCAAGTGTTGCTGACGTTCTAACATTAGATAATATCACATTACTTTAATAACTATTTAAAGTTATTATTAGTATAATATACAACAAGATATGAAGATATATATGAACAAATATTATAAACAAATGGAAAAATATTTTTACAAAGGCATGTTTACGTACAGGGTACTACAGCAGGGATATTCAACCATTTATACTTTAGGTAACCCTTTTTGACCTTATCATTTTCTCGAAATAACCTTTAAACAAACAGCAGAAATAGGATATCAAAGCTTTATTCTATTCGAATTTT
The DNA here is from genome assembly GCA_032207245.1 of Pardosa pseudoannulata. Lineage (NCBI taxonomy): Eukaryota > Metazoa > Arthropoda > Arachnida > Araneae > Lycosidae > Pardosa > Pardosa pseudoannulata. Next base: position 30,855,244 of record CM063501.1, on the reverse strand, counting down.
CAAAATTATTATTGCATCTATATATTATCACAATGTAAACATCTTAATATATTCAGGGTACCTGCCAAAATAAAATTTTTCAAATCCATGACTTTCCCTGATTTAGCTGATCATTTTTTATAACTTTAAAAAGCTTTCGTTAAATTATATACAGGGTATCTGCTAAAATAAAGTTTTTCAAATCCATGACTTTTCATGACTTTCCCTGATTTAGTAGATCATTTATTTTCCATGACTTTAAAAAGCTTTCGTTAAAGTATATATGAATAAAACTTCTGATGTACATACAAATAAAATAAATGCTTTTAGAGAAATTACAGGAATTTTATCATAAAAAACTATAAACTTACTTTATAAGTGTTAATAAACTCACATACATAAAAATAAATTGTTGTATCTACATACCTAAGTTTAATCATATAGCAATTTTTCAATCAAAATGTTTCCAATTTGAATTCAGGGTACTTTGGTATTATCCGGGTGACCATGAATAATAGCCAAATATAACCCTATAATGTTTATATACAATATCCCTAGAGATAAACTTATATTTTGTGCAAAAATTTTAACTAATTTTTATTAAAAAATAATTATTATATTAATAAAATTTTAATCTACAATTTAAGAAAAAAAACAGAATAATATACATTTACCCACCCATTAAGCTTTCTTGCTTTGAGTTTCCTTGGTGAACAAATTTTACTTGGCAATAGGGTCAATAGGATAATACATAAATACCAAACTCAGTAACTTCAGTCAAATGACAAGTAAAAATAGAATTAAACAATTCAATGCATTTTTTTAATCGGTAGTTTAGCGGATCCATGACTTTCCATGACTTTTACTCATTTTGCTTGAAAAATCAAGACTTTCTATGACAAAATTAATCTATTGTCTAAATCCATGATTTTCCCTGACTTTCCAGGTGCGCGGAAACCATGTATATTGAATAGCAAAGTAGCTAATACTTTCCTTTTTTTTTTTTTCTTTTTCTAAAATATAATCTATCAAATCAACCATAAATTTCATAACCATAAACTATATAACTATATCAACCGTACCTATTACACGCAACAATATTTTAAATTATAAAAAATCAATAAAAAAGAAAACTCTTATTAACTTGGCTTTGGTTGCTTTTTAGAGCAAAGTATTTTACGTCTGGAATAACTGTTTAATCTGCAGATTGAAAGAGAATTTTAGTAAAATTTTGGCGTTTTAACTAAGGAAATAGTAATCACTTGCAGAAACTCTGTTAGTTTTAATAAACCCTAGGGTCCCAATTGATGACCTCTGCTCTACAGATTAGGGCCTTGCAATCTTCTGGGGGCTTTAAATAAGAAACAAATATAAATACTGATTTTGAAAAAAAAAACTAATACAGATCACTCAAATGGAGATAAACATATCCCAATATCGTATCATTCCGCTACTTTGCTCTGTATATTTTTTGCTTACGTGATGTTTTGTCTTGTTTAATGTTTATGAAAGTTAAAAAAACTAAAAAAATGCTTAATAAATATTTTTAAATTTTATAAAACACAAAAATATATCTTTTTGTTTGTGTTGTCAATTTTTGTTTATTTTTACTTGTTGTACCAAGTTGCAACTTTTTACTGTCCCTATTTTTATTATTGTACTGTTTATTTTATACATTTCTTCAGCATCATGTTGTTGAATCTATGTATTGCTATTAACCATACCGAATGGTCATTGTCATGGTTATAGTCTAATTATCCCCTAAATAGACAACGCGTTGATTACTCATAATATTTTATGAGAACGTCCTCATCTCCTCGCTTCCTTGTGAGCTAGCTGGAGTGTATTAAATTTTTGTTTGGATCACTTTTTGCCTAGAGGCCTGAATTTATATTTTGATCTATATACGTTCGGAGGTTTAAGTGAAGACCTTCGCTAGGTACTCCGTTAAACCCAATTACCTTGACCTTGAAAACATATCCCAATGATAATTTATATCTAAAATTAGCTGGAAAGATAAATTCCCAAACATTAACAATATTTTGACCAACACCTGCCCCCCTCCTCCGCATATATTTTTTATTTATTTAAACTCGTATTATTTAGAATTTCTGGTACCCAATTTTATTGAATCCCTAATGTCAAATTTCCATCTACAAAATGATTAATTTTTATATACTACCAATCATGTTTTTATTTTCCAAACTTAATTAAGGGGATACATCACTTTTAAGCAACTTTAAATTATTCTGTGTTTTACCTTATATCTTTTTTAAATTATTATCGTTTACACATAGGGTTTTGCTCATTTGTTCTCTACTTTTATATAATTAGTTTTGTTGAATTTAATTTGTTTCTAAATTTTTTTTTACATAAAATAAAAATGAGAACTTGGTTAAATTTTTTTAAAATTTTTCTGACACATTGTGAGCAAGACTTACACCAACGGAATGTTTCATTAATAATTTGTTTTATAGTATTAAAATTTATTAAATATAATTCTCTCTCTATTTTAATTTTTAAAATGTATCAGAAATTCTAAACCAAAAGATTAACTTTTCAAAATAGGTAAAATAATGTTATGTTTAAAAATTCCATTTCAAATACTACAAATAGTAAATGAAATAAACAACAACGAAAACAGTACGTAGATTCCATCGTAGGTTTATAATATATTTTCTTCGAAAATTTGAAATCAATATGTGCATTAATTTTTTTTTAATTTATAGTTGAAAAAATACCCTTTTCAGTAAAATGCATTTAAAAGTTTTTAATAGCGTCCTTAATAGTTATGATATTAAATGCAATCATAGTACAACAGTTTTAGAATTCTCATTCCAATATTTCAATTTTGAATATTTTGAATATTTAGGTTTGTTTCAAAAGATTAAAAATTGTTCAGAAATTTTTAAAATATAGAAATAAAAAAATTGAAATTTTGAATGTTTAAGGTGATGTATTCTTCTTAAAAGTTTTATTTTGAATTTTTAAAACCTTTTAATTACATATTTATGTGATTTTGTAAACATTCCCTATAATTAAAAAAATAATATATTTTCATATAAAAAGGAGTACAATTTGTTAATTTCTCTGAGACTGACTACTGTAGTTTAAAACAGTATAGAATTTCTACTTTCAATACGATTTTAATGGTCTCAGTCAGTCTAAATCTGGCATCGATCTCTGCGTGTTAGCTTTTTCTTTTCTTCCATTCAAAACAAACGTGCAACGTAAAATAAGCCAATTCATAAAAAAATTCCAATAAATTTAAATAAGCTAATTCATAAAAAAATATCTGCTCAAATTGTTCTTGTATGTAATCAAAAATGATTAACTCTTGAATTTAAAATTTAAGAAAAATTCTACAGAAAGCAGATGTAAAAATTTGAGAATAATTATCAAGACCCGTTTTCAAGTACCGAATTACAGGGAAAATGCAGTGGAAATCAGTTAATTATACCCCTTTTAAATATTTATTTCTCTCTAGGAAATATAGAAAAGCGGGAAAGATAAAAAAAAAAATTGCAGAAAGAAAAAATGCTGCATTTATTTTATTTATTTTTTCCTTATGATCCTTTCAGATTAACCTTTTACCCGCCAATGTTCCAAGCATGGAACATATTTGATTAATAATTTTCCCAAGAAATAATGTAGATATTAATCCTTGATCATAAATATCACTCTGAGGTATTTTTTACAATTCGAATAAAGTTTTTATTCAAATATATTTTTTAAAATAAATTTTTGAATTAAAGGGCTGAATATTTCAGTAAAATTTATCAAAGATTGCTTTAATGTAGATAAGTGTGTAAAAATAAAACAATAATTTTCGAATAAAAGCTTTTAAATGAAAAGTTACACAAAAACGAATTATTTGGTTTTAAAAGTAACCTTTTTGTTAGTGTGTGGGAGGCATAATTTATAGATAGGAGATTTAAAGGATCCTAATTTTTAAAAAATACAATAGTGCTATTACCCGTTCATTGTTTGGTATGTAAAATTTTAAACTCTTAATCATTTCATTTCATCATTACAATGCTCCCTTTAAAACAACAAAAATTCAAAATTATTCTTTGCAAATAACACCTTTTTATTAAATCGACTTAAAATCATTGTTTCAACAGCAAATGCAATCTATCCATGTCGTGTTATTGTAGAGCTCAATTCCTAAATTTTGGCGGGAACTCGTAGAATTATTATTAATTACATTGAGATTTTTCGTTATCTCAACTGTGGATCACAATCAAAAATAAAAGTGCAGCATTAAATCTTTTAACAAAAACAAACTGAATATAAAATTTTAGCATTAAAAGGTAATCGTTTTTGAGTGCTTGCTAGATCGCACAGAAACTATTCAAAATTGATTCAGAGATAGTCAAATTTGATCTAAGTTGAGATGTTGTAGACTCAATAACTGGCATTTAGCGGGAATCGGTAGAATTAATATCCGTTATATTGAGAATTTCGTTAGCTACAGAGTGATGGCAATCCAAAACAAAAGTGCATATCTAGATCTTGCAACATTTTTAAATATAAAATTTCAACATTCTTAAAGTAATCGTTTTTGAATTTCGCTTGGAAGTCACATCGAAACTATTTAAAAATTGATTTGGAGGTGTTCAAAATGGATATTTAAAGATTCAAAGTTAAAATTTCTTTGTGCGTATGTATAGACGTAAAGCCAAATCTGATTCAGGCATGGTTCAAAATGTTGTTCCCATTTCCGAAATGGGAACAACGGAGTGTTTACGAATAAATACTTTCTCTATTTCTTACAAATAATAAAGAAAATCTATCATTAGCTTATTAACTAAATTCTGGTTATATGCTTTCCTATCATTCTGTAGTTCTGCCTAAAATTATACATTCTCAATAACGTCGTTTAAAAAGACATAAAGTGCATTAATTCTACAACACGATCCTAAGGACACATTTTGTAATTAACCCCTTCCGGTAAAATGACGAGTCTAACTCGTCATTAGTTTTTCATTCCATACCGCACAATGACGAGCTACACTCGTCAAGCGATTAAAGTTACTGTTAAATATGATAATTAATTTAGTTTAAAATTTCTAGTGTACTGAATTTGGCAACACTTTTATCACTTGTGAAAATCACAAGTCACTATTGCATATTGTTTACTTAGAATTTCTTGGTACAAGTCATTGCCAAATGAATGAGTCAGAATAAAAGAAAACCTACTAAGAAATGCCGTGTGTGTTACAAGAATCAAATTAAAAGTGAGACTACTTGGCGGTGTAAACAATTAAGAATTCCTTTGCACTTTGTTTTGAAAAGTACCACTTAGCTTGAAGACTATTATCTGTATACCTTATTAATGTTTTGCTTTGATATTTTCTTAATTTTACTGTTTCTGATATTATTTAACACTATGTAAAAAGTGGATTTTAATTAAGAATATGTAAGAATTGTAAAATGAAACAAGTTTTTTAAATAAAAATTAAATGGTTATTTCATGCACAGTTTTTCATTATTAAATCATACCAGAAGGGGTTAAATTAATAAACTATTAAAAGCTTAAAAGAACTTTAAAGTGCAATAAATACTTTTGAGAATGAAAGCTATGTATTACTTATTTTATCTTGCTTTTAAATTTTTTAAATGTTTATATGTAGTAATAGTGGGAACATTCAACAATAACAGGATAGCTTCTAGGGTTAATATAGAATATTTAAAACTAATAAGATTCTATATTTCTAACTATCGTAGATAAAAACGAGATAAGTATCGATAACCCCATGTTAACTACATGCATTCAAAACTAAAACTACAAAATCAGAAATGTTGAGTTTTCTAAACCGAAATATAACTTTTTGAGAATATTTTTTGTATATTATATAATTATATCATTAAATTTTTAACTTTTGTAAGATATTTCTTAACGAAATCACAACAGATACTTTTTTGGTGATATGACATCTCAACATAAACAACTATATACTTGCAATTAAAAAATCCTAAAAAGTTCAAAAGCCTTAAAGCAAACATTTATAGACATAAATACAAGTAGTTTTTTCAACATGAGAGAGATCTAAATTTTTGGGAGTCAAATTTAGATCTTTACAAATTTGGTCAGAAAAATTATTATTCTAGTAATACTAAAACTACGTGGGTAAAAAAATAATAAAAGCGATGTATAGTGTGAATTACGTTTTTAAAATAAAACAATTCTGTTTAAAATCTATCATTCATTACGCCTAAGAGTGTAAATGTTAAACTACAAAACCCTAACTTACCCGGTGTTGTTTCCATAACGCAAAAAGGTTTAGGAACTATCCAATATTCGTTACAACCTCTCACGATGCGATGATCGAAACTATTTGGAGAAGATGAAGTAAACGCATGGACTAGGACTTATCGCCTAATAACAAAGTTGTAGTCATAGGCTAAAACACGTTCCTAACATACGATAGCGTACGTTAAGGGGAATCACGCACATACAGTTATGATTTATATTTAACTGTAACAAACAACTCGGATTTTGAAGAACCGGATAAACAGTTTACTTATGGTTGGGGGATAAAATACTGAACAAAACACCTCATTTCAGTATATTTATAATACTTGGAAATAAAATCAAAATAAAATAACTCCAAAAGCTGCAAGATAGATTGAACATCGCTACTCAACAAAAATAGACATAAGTGGCGTCCATAAAAGATTAATAAATGTTTACATCATAAATTTTACCTTTACCAACCGAGTTGAAGACTTGCTGGTGAAACAGAAAATACTTTCAGTGCCATAATTTATACGCTATAAATGAGATTCCTTCTTCATAGTATTCTTATTTATGTTAGTCTAGATGACTTAGATACTAAATCCTCGAATTTCCGTTGTAAAAGCTGTATTAAATTTCATTCATTTAAAAGGTGTCAGTAGACGTGTAACGCCATAATTAGTTTAATGAAATACACAATTTAACCACATAATTCCAAATATAAACAATTTAAAAGTGGATCAGTAATATTTTAATAATTGTAGATGATATTTTCTAAATTATTGTAAGGCTTTTTATGTTTTGTTCTTGACAACACTTATTATTATTATTCCACTGATTAGAGAAATCAAACTGTAAAAGGGTTACAAAATTTGAAAAACATATATTGTATTTGATTTTATAGTTTTATTCGTATTTCAATAAAACATCATTAAATTACTTTTAGCATATATCTTTTATTATTGTTCCAATTAGGAAACTACTACATACTTTCAAAATTTATCCATTTTAGTTTTAGTGAGTCTGTTCGGAAATCTATTACCAAGACATTCTTGTAAAGGAAGAGGCAAATTCAGTGCAAAATAGTGATTATTTTAAATGTTATTGCAAATTTATATTTTCAAATGGAGTTTTGAAAGTGCTCTATTCACAATAATTCTAGTCAGTGGTACCCAACCGATGAATGTCACAAGGCGATTTCTTAGTGGCTCACGCAAGGAATTAAGAAGTGAATAAAATTCTTCGGCATGACTATCATTTTCTAAGCAAAAACTGCTAAAATTGTACGTACTTTGACAAAATTTCAAAACTTAAGAACAAGTAAAATTTAAGAACATTTTAAGACTTCTGCAGGAATTTATAGAAATTAAGGACAACTACGATCCATGTAATCTTCAGCGAGGTACTGTAACACCGTAAGTTATCAAGAAATTAAAGTAGAAACATCTCCTTCTCAAAGAGCAATGGAAACAGGAAATCAAACTTGCTGTTTAAGCTTTCTTTCTGTAGGGATATTATTAAACTGAATGTGCATTTGACGTCACGTCATCAGCACTCAGGGATATCTCAACTCTTTGAAAGAAAAACAATTGCTCTTTGCTTTCCTACGGGTTGTATTTGGGTATATATATTAAAAAATATATTTACTTATACTTTGTTTTCTCAGAATACATAAAAATTGAAAAATATGTATTAATTACTGTAAGTAAAAATTATATCTTATACATATACAGTTTCAATGAGTCATATTTTTAAAATAGGCTATTGCGAAAATTTGAGATCATTATTCTTACCAGCTGCAACACAGTGAAAAGATTCTTTGGAATTTGTGTTCATGGAGCACCTGGGCTAGTAAGGCCCCTCCACACTATGGTCCACTGTAAGCCATCACCATCGTCTGGAGGGTCTTTGGCTGTGGCGTGTGGATGCAACAATTGAACAATCGTTCAAGGTCACCATCAGGAAGTGGTGAACAACTGGCCATAGTGTGGAGGGTACATTAGACGAATCCCCAGTGGTGACAATGTTGCAATCTTTCACGGTGTGCTTCTTTAGATGTAGGAAATTTAAGTACTAGACAGTTACTGGAGAGGAAGTCGTTAAAATTATTTACAAGACGGTAAATTGTTAAGCCGTGTCATATCGGTTTGCCAATCGGTAATAATTGTGCAGGGGGTGATCTCCTACTACCTTGTTAGAATTACAACTTTACAGGCTTCTCTTCAGATTTAGATTCTCCATTACACTTTTAAGTTATATTTTGATTTGGTTTTATAGATTTAGGAATCTGGAATATTAATTTTATATATTTCTGGTAATAAATTCCATGTTAAATAAATTATATACGCTAATACGCACACATGATTTAACTTATTTTTTTTTATTATTTTTCGGATTAATTTTTTTATTCCTTCTTTTACAATATTCAAATTTTAAATTCCTTATATTGTATTACATATTTTGTCTGAAAAATGAATAGTTTTAAATAATGCAAATAATTTTTTTAATCTTTTAATATTTTCATGCTATATATACATGTATATTAATGTAATTATATATAAAATAGATTCAGGCCTCCCCATTATATAATAATAAACATAAATAAAAAAAGTTTAAATGTAAATCATATACTGAATTTTTTTATTGGGATATAACCAGACATTACTATCTATGAGTATTATATTGAAGTTAATTAGCTTTTAAAATATAGTTCAGCAGTATACATTTTATTTATTTGTTTATTTATTTTGCAGAAAAAAAACAGGAAAAGTATGATACACATAAGTTCACAGAAGACACATTTCAAGTTATTTGAAGAATGAGATCCAATTAGATTTGAATTTAAAGAAATAGATACTCAGTGTGCAAAAACTGAAGAAAAAAATATTCAGAAATATAAAATTTTTTTGGTTCAATAGTTAGACAGTCAGAAACTCCATTAGTAGACAAAATTTAGTGTAAAAATCAAAGTTTAAAATAGTTGCATAATAAGCAGTAATTAACCAAGATACCCTTTTTATTAAACCATAGTATTGATTGTATGCCAACTTTATATATCAAAAGGCAGAGAGTATATCAAAGATGTGTATTTGAAAACTATGAACGACCTTTTGTTTCACAATTTGGACTATGATTAATGTGACCAAACGTCCCGTTTTGAACGGGACTGTCCCTTTTTAGAATTACGAGTCCCGGTGTCCCTGAAATGGACTGTGGGAGTCAAAATTGTCCCGTTTTCAGAAACCGCGCGAAAAATCTCTGGATGTATGAATTGAAAAGCAATATATTGACTGTAATAAAGATACTAAAGTTTTTGACGAATTTTCATTAATTTCTAATTACATTACATCGCAAAAAATAACGGAATGGAATAATTTAAATGTTTCTGCGGAAACCCGTTGGGTGGAAGCATTCAAACACTTTCGCGCCAAAAATCTTCAACATAAAAACTTTTCTACTGTAAATTAATATATTTTATGTTTGCCTGCTACAAATGCTCCAGTAGAAAGAGTGTTTTCTATTATGAACAAATTGTGGATATCTGAGAAAACCCAGTTACAAATTTCAGTTCTAAAGGCAATGTTGATAATTAAGATGAATATAAAAAAAACGTGCCAAGAGTTTCATTCTTACTTGAAATCGTCACCAGCTATATTAAAACAAATTTGTTCTTCTGATAAATATAAATATAACTAAACATTTTGGGTACCTATATTTTGTAATTCGTAACTTTTAAGCCAACTAACTTTTTCTGAATAAATTACTTTAAAAAAGTGTTGTTTTTTCATTGACTACCTATGATTTGACCTAAATAAACCAGTGTCCCGTTTTGAGTAAAAAAATAAATGGTCACGTTAACTATGATCCCAAAACAAATTCTCATATTTTTCCATTTAGTTTTTCTAAAATATTTAAATGTAATATACGAATCAGCAATTATAGTAGTTATATTTTTTAGCTTAAATTGATATAGCACCTTTGAGCTGAAAATTCTTCATTATAACAGTTTATTTTTTATTCAGTGTATATAAGTTCTGTTTTGGTTAGAATAAAAGGTTTTCATAGGTTATTAATGAGGGTCTCACTTTTAAAAGCATAAAGAAGTTCTTCACGCTTATTTTCTGTCAATTTAGGTCATTGGTCGGGTTTTGGACTACTATGAATTGAAAAACGTACACACCTATTACATACATACTTGTGGAGAGAACCGTATTAATTAAATGACATACGTAGAACAGTTTTGATTCTAAAGGATCTAATACTGGCATTAGTCCTTTCGCGTCTACTGTCACATATACGTGCCTGCAAGAAACGCTTTCACTTCCCGGCCGACACACTGGCGTGCCAGAGCGTTTTCTCGTTCACCCCCAACCGTCACATATTTGTGCCAGTGTTCTGGAACTTTTTAAAAACGATAACTTTTGACACAAGATGGCATTGTATATCCATATGGTTTTAGATACATGTAGATTTGACCTTGTACTCAATAGGAGAGTAGTATGATACACATACACGTGGTTTTTGATTATATAAACATCAGGGGAAAGGAATGTTTCCGAATGACATTTTTTATGACGGCTCTTTAAATTTGCACGTGGTGTTTGTTTATGTAAGCAAGGGAGTTTTATTTTTGCTAAAACATTGCGTATTTCGGTTTGCTATCCAGTTTTTAGTGAAGAATTAGATCTGACAGACTTGAACTTTTTTTTTCTCTTTTTATTTTTAGACTTTTGAAGTGTTGAAAGTGTTTAACTGAGCTTGAAATAGCTGAAATGACTCAAAATATTTCAGATTTTGATTCTGAAAAAGATTAGGCTAGTAGTAATAGTGACACTGTAATATATATTCAGATTCTTCTTTCATTTCTGCCAAAGAGGATAATGATGCTTCGTTTTTTCACATTCCCGGAAAAATCCTCCAAAACGGCAAATGAGTTACTAAGTCTGCAAGGACTGTACCGTAGGATTATGTGTAGATCCCTGTTTTTAAAATTTTTCATACAAAAAAAAAATAATTTTAAATAACATAGAATGCTGATTTGTAACGTTAAAAGTCATTAAACTGTAAGGATAGAATGAAAAAAAGGTGTGGAAAAAATAAAAAAAGATGTAAAATATATATTTAAATAAGAAATAGCTTAAGTAAATAAAGTATCTATAAACATATAATATAAATCACATTCCGTTTAAATACTTTACTCAGCATTATTGAATAACGCGTTGCTACTTCGTTAATTTCATCAATTTAGGCTTAATAGCAAAGAACCCTCCGGCACAGGATACTCACTCGCGAAAGTGATGCCGGCCTCGGAGAAAAGCATGCGTTTGCACTTCCCGTCACGAAAGGGTTAGTACTTCTCTCGCTCTCTTTGAGAGAAAAGCAATTATAGTTGGATTAAAAAAGGAAAATTTTGTCCCCCATTTATTAGGTCTTCTTCCTTTAGATATAACACAAATAATTATACGAGAACCGGAAACTGTATTGAATAATTATGATCATGTAAAAGCAGTATCACTAAACAGATTCAAATTAACCTCAGAACGTATTAGACAGAAATTTTTGCATCATGATCAAGAAAATGAATCTGCTTAGCAAGACTTTGCTTTATATCTTGAAGAATGGATAGCAGGGCTTAATGTGGCAATCTTTACAGAGTTATCAGAACTTAATGGTGACGGATCAATTAAAGAAAAAAGGTATCAGCTGAAATACAAAACCACTTTCTAGATAGTTGACATAACTTAAAAGTTTTAAGGTCCCTCCACACTATGGTCCGCTGCAAGCCATCAGCACCGACTGGAGGGAGTAAGGTTTATCGTGGTCAATGGTGGAGACTATAAATGGCCTTGGAGGACGCATACTTTAGTCTATGGGAGGACGATGGCTAGCGAGGATGTTTTCTCCAAATATCAACTAAAGTGCGCAGTAGACCCTGTGGACGAATTCAAGTCTTTGGCTCATTTAGTGGCCCAGCATGTGTATGCAACCCGTGAACCATCATTCAAGGTCACCATCAGGAGGTGGTGAAGAATTAGCTATAGTGTGGAGGCTACATTAGAGATAACAGTGGAGAAGTTGGAAGAATACGAAGCAGTTCGTTTCCGGCTGAACTAAACAGAATGTAGCCGAGAATTGAATTCTAACCAAAACCGAAAGTAGTACATTTCTAAAGTGGGGAACGACCGTTAAATGCATTCATCCTTCCTTGTTTACAAAAATGATAGTACTTATGAAATGGGTAGAGATAATAGAAATTATACTAGTAACACGACCAGGGGAAAATGTTATGGATGTAATAGATATGGTCACAAAATTTCAGAATATAGATGCAGGCAAAGACCTGGGGTTGAGAAACGAACAGATGAAGTCGAACAAAAAGTAGTTAATCAAGCTGTTTATAACAGATTGCCTAAAAGAATTGAAAAGTGTGTAAATATTTTAAAGCTGTTTCAGATACTGGATCAGAAGTTATTATAATAAATCAAAAATGCTTTGAAGAAATTGAATCTTTAACTGTAAGTATTTATTAATGGGATTGGAAATGAAAATGTATCTCCTGTAAGGTTTTTTTTGCTGAAGTAATAATTAATAATTCTATTGTGTGTATTAAAATATGTTCTGAAGAATTTACGTTTTAATGTCATTATTGGCATGGATATAATACCTCAATTGCAATTTAATTTTTCGGAGAAATTTGTCAGTTTTAGGTGTTTGAATTTGATAGAAGTAGAAAATGCTGATATAATAAAGAGCGGAGCCACAAAAGTTTTCCACACAAGAGGACGGTCAGTTGTCAGATTTATTACCCAAAATTCGCGGCGTTTTAGGGCGGAAGTTGGTAATTAAAACATCAAGGCGCAAAGCGATCCAGATTCAATACAACCAAGAGATGAGTCTATTTTGTTATTTATTGCGGATATAGTAAAAACAGTTGATTTCCGCTGTAACAACCGACAATTTACAGGCAATATATTTCATATAATTAATGAGTATGTTAACAGCTTCATCCGAAATAGAGAGAAAACCGAATGAAAAAAATGCGAAAAAATTCAAGGAGAAAATAGAAGAATTTGCAACAGAAAATCTATAAAACCATACAAATACAAAATGGGCGAACTAGTGGTCATTCGACGACCCAATTCGAGTCAAGACTCAAATTGAAACTAAAATACTTTGGTCCTTACAATATCATCAAAGTATAATCGAATAACAAATATGTAGAAAAAGTGGAAATTCATGAAGGCCCAAATTTGACTTCAACAGCAGTATGAAGTCGTAGGGAGTTTAGAAATGATTTAATTAGGAAATTCTGCTTATAGTTAATCTTATACATTCTCTGTGTGTTTCCTTTTCTTTTTGTTTTCCAGTTACATATATTTTGCTGACTAGTTTGAGGTCAAACGTACTGCAGGATGAACGAATGCCCCAGATGCTTACGTCATACACTCTCAACAGGTGGTTGGATAGAGCCACTGTAACTGCGTGGATGTAGTAGGAGTGTAGCGAGGGACGAGAGTTCTTGTGTGGACTTCCTTAGGAGAAAGTTCCTGAGGGGAACGTAACCTGTGTTTCCAAAGTGGATTCTAATTATTGTTTCAGGAGGCAAATGGCCTCAACCACGTTTGTTTACACAACTGTTGTAAATATGTACACAACCTTGTTTAGAACTTTGATTAGAATACAGTTAGTTTATATAACTAGGTAGATTTTGTTTTTAATCAACTACGAAAAACCCTAGACAAAGTTTTCTTTTGCAGCCTGGCAACAAGAACTCTCCAGAGTGGAACCCAGATTTAGACGAAAATCGGACGTAGAGAAGCATGGTGGGTGCAGACAGCACCTGAGCTTTCCTTTTGTTGATGATTAATCTGAGATGTTAAGCCAGACGGGGTTTGATCTTTAACTTACATATATCATTACATATTTGACTAACATCATGTATTTGTAAATATGAATGGTTAATCATGTGTTTTAAGCCATCGAGGACATATATATGTACGTGTGTGTGTGTGTGTGTGTGTGTGTGGCCTAAAAGGGAGGGGGAATTAAGAGAGTTGTGAATAATTTAAAAGGGGAATCTTTCGTAATAACAAAATAAAAAAAAAAATCAAGCTCGCATAAGCTTTTAGGATCATCCGGTCAGGCGGAAGCATTTTGAAGGAATTAGATGAGTAACCGATATGATGATGCAAACCGATAGTTGTCAGTTGCCGCGTAAACATCGAGCTGTCAACATACTCCACGCTTAGCT
>CM063501.1:30790765-30840673 GCA_032207245.1 Pardosa pseudoannulata | reverse complement strand
GTTGTCAGTTGGCGCGTATACATCGAGCTGTCAACATACTCCACGCTTAGCTCCGACGCGAATAAATGCAAATGGCGCAACAGACGCCTGAAACGGAAACTCCATGTTAAATAAAGAAGTGTTTTTACTAAGAAGGACTAATTATTCCATTCACCTTAACACTGGATCACGATATATATATATATATATATATATATATATATATATATATATATATATATATATATATATATTGAGAGAGAGAGACAGAGAGCTTATGCAGGAATAAAAAAATTAGAATTAATAATTGTAGTGATTAGAATTAATAATGAATAACTGCTGATCATGATTCTAATAGACCATGACTGACAGGAACGAATGTGGCCTTCCTGATAATATTTTTTTTTTATTTCAGTTACCTTCTTTTATTCCTCAATTACCCTCATTTATAATTCCTATGCTTTGCGTTGCATTTACTTATAAAAAGAAAAGTTTAATTTTTCATTACTCTTTTTGCATATTGTCCATTTTCTAGAATTGGTTCGAATTATATACTAAAAATTTTATTACTATTGCAAAATATTTTTGCAAAAGTTGTACAGATTGTCAGTTACGAAATCCAGAGATATGTATAGAGAGAATCTCTATTATTCCTGTGATTAGACCTAACATACCGTTTGAAGTTGTAAATGTAGACTTAAATGGGGATGTGAATGTGTGGTCCGATCTATTCGCCGTCAACTCAGGGTTCCCATGGTCCTTAAAAGTCCTTAAGAACTGCTTAATTTTATCTCTCATTAAGGGCCCTTAAAGCTACTTAATTTTTGTCAAAAGTCCTTAAAAACTCCTTAATTTTTAAATTGGAATGCGATCAATTTCTTCATCGATGAGATCTACAGTCTCATGTGATTTCCTATGAGTTTTCTTATATGACAAATACATAATCTTTAAAGTATAAAGTCAGCTGCCCTTTACTAGCTAACAGTCATGCAGATTTTAATTAAATGAAGCATGAAGGATGGGTTTTTTTAGATATTTCAGTTACTTATGGAAGTTTAATTTTCCTTGCATTGAATGTAATAGAAAAGTCTAAAACTTCCTTCTTTCCCAGGCAACGTCAGGTATAATCAGCTAGTATATATACAATTTTTAAACTCTCAGGAAGTACTGTTTATAATATTGTTTTTATTCACAATTTATTTTTAGTTTGTTCACTCAAAAAAACTTTAGATGAACATTTTTCAAAATTACGTTTTGTCAAATAGATTTATCTTATATTAATTTTTAGACATTTTTAAAAACTTAATTCTGAAATATTATAGGGCATTTATTGAACATGTCTTGTCTGATTCATAATCATTAAAATATGTTTCTCAGGAGATAGAATTTGTGCCGTTATGCCGTGTATTTCAAGTAGGTCCTTATAAAAAATTATTTTGTCCTTAATTTTTGTTCTGGATAAAGAGTGGGAACCTTGCAACTAGAAACTATACTTTTGAGATCACTCACTGCCAACGTAATATGTGATACTTTACTGGAAATTCTTATTCGGACGGAGATACCTAGAATTATAGCCAGTGATCAAAGTTTAAATTTTATTTCTCAAATGAGAAAGAATTTCAAACTACATTTGGAGCTTTCCCTAAGTTTACAACACCAGATCATATAGCTAGTAACGTATTAAATGAAAGATAAAACTTCAAAACATGTGCTTCACCTTGCTACTAGAAAAGATACTAAGAAATGAGACAAACATATTTCTTACTTGCTATTTTGATATTTAGAAATCGCGAATTCCATGACTGGAATATCATCTTTTAAATTACTTAACGCAGAAGAGCTGTCCATTATTGGTATTAAAATCTACTTGCTTAGGAGAAATCCCTTTACTCATAAATCTTGGCAAAAGTTCTACAGATTTCCTTCAAGATCTAAAAATAAATTTAGAACAAGCTGCCAAACAAGCATCGACAGTAGCATAAGGAAAACAAAAGTCGTACGCTGAGTAATTTAATCGTCGCACTTCGTCTAAAGAATTTAAATTTAGTAACCAAGTACACTTACTAATTTCAGATTCTAATAACAAATTATGCGTGAGATGCACTAGACTAAAACAAATATTTTTTCGTTGTAACCCTCATTCATATAATGCAAAACTGTTAGATGGAAAAGTAAGGTATGTCCATTCAAAGAAAATAAGAAATTTCCACTCAGTTCAAACCATAGGAGTTATTTTTAAGAAGCAGAATTGGAAGAAGACCATACTACACTCGAACAAAACTTAAAGGAAAAATCATTTTAAGTACATGTAATTTAAATCATTTAGATGACCGAAAGAGAAGATAAGTTTTGGATTTACTGACGAAATTTGAGATGTTATATTTTAATGAAGTACAAAAAAACTAAAGTTGGAGAACACAAAATAAGACTCTCAAAAACCGAAAGGAAGATGATTTACATTTCTAAAAACCCTGAATCGGATACCCTGAATCATAAACAAGAAGTTGATAAGGAAATGGAAGAATTATTAAGTCAAGGTCTTATAAAGGAGAGTGATGCAGATATAACCTACCCGGTAGATAGTGTTTTGATAAAAGACGGCCATCTTAGACTGAGTATGATTTTAGATACTTTAATTCTTCTACTAAAGCAGACGATTTCACAATGGAAAATGTCACAGAGCTGATGCAGAGCATAGGAAAAGCCAATGTCATAAAATTTAGAGATTTATTAAAAGGCTACTGAGCTATGCCAATGGAAATATCAAGTGAAGATTTGACATCATTTAAGATTCATAGAAAATCATATCCAATAATAAAGAATTTTCTTGTGCTTACATTGACAACATAGCAGTATTTTCAGATGACTAGAATACACATTTATTCCATCTAGACACTATACTGTCAAGATTGAAATAACTGTAATTTACATCAACCTGTGGAAATATTCTTTTGCACACCCGCAAATAAAATATCTAGGCCATGTAATAGGATTAGGGAAGCATGAAAATGATCCAGATAAAATTACAGCTATTTAAAATTTGGACTCTCCCAAAGCTAAGAAACAGCTTAAAGAGTCTTCTACGCTTGTACAATTACTACAGACAATATGTTCCGCACTAAGTAGAAACAGTGCACTCTCTCACAAAACTTGCAACGGAACAGTGTCCTGAGGAATTATCATGGACAGAAGTCTATAAACCCATGATGCTCATGATAATTAGCCAGTCCTTCATTAAGCTAAAGGATTTCTTGGCAAATGCACCAAGTTTGTTCACGCCAATTCTTGGGGAACCATTTGGGATACAGTGTGATGCATCTTGAATTGGTGTTGGTGTATGCTTATCTGTGAGGAAAATCGGGAGGAAATCTTTTTCCTATAAGTTACGCAAACCAAAAGTGAGCAAAACAACAACCAGCTTGGGCGACAATTGAAAGAGAGTCTTATGCAGCCATATAGAGTCTAAAAAGGTTCGAAATTTGGATTTTTGTTTCAAAGGTCGAGTTAATAGCTGATTTAACTCATTAACATTCATTACAAAAATTACTCCACAATCGTCGAAGCTTCAAATATGGTCATTGGCTCTACAAAGGTACACCATCTCCATATCACATTACCCAAGATGAAAGTTATCGAAAGTTGACGCTTTGACTAGACTGGTACCTGATTCAAACAATGCTTTAGACTGATCGTGATTACGACAATTTTTACAAGAAACTGTGTTATCATAAACTGCTCCTGAACATTGACTTT
Organism: Pardosa pseudoannulata; assembly: GCA_032207245.1. NCBI lineage: Eukaryota > Metazoa > Arthropoda > Arachnida > Araneae > Lycosidae > Pardosa > Pardosa pseudoannulata. Next base: position 30,836,941 of record CM063501.1, on the reverse strand, counting down.
TTATTGAAATATTAGTTGTTTTACATTTGTCTTTCTAAGCATTGTAAAGATGAAAGTATAATATTTTTTATTCTTTTATTAGTTAATTAATCTTCAATTCTTTTAATAATTAATAACTTAAGTAAAATCCATTCATTGGATAGTTTTAAATGACTCATTTGATTATATTCAAGAAAATTTTAATGTAATTCTCAGTAGATTTTCTATAATTAATTCCTTTTGTATAAGTTTCAGTTACTGATGTTTATTGTAGTATAGTTACATGATCCATATCTGTACAATATTTTAGTTAAAATTATACAATGAGTAATTAGTGATAGTAATTTGTTGTACTATTGTATATTATCTAATAATTGTAATTAATATGTGTCCCAGCTGTCACTTAGTTTCAGATTCAGATTAATACAGGTACAATCTTAATCTTAAGGGAAATGTGTAGAGACTGGCGAGTTATAATAATAAGTAGTACTAGTGAGAACTACAGAGGTAACGTACTAGTGAGAACTACAGCTTCAATGTCGGTCCGACTGCATTTTTATTACTGATAGCTGTTGAGTCTTTTCCTTGTCAAGGACTTTTATAAAAAATGATTACATATATATATATATATATATATATATATACATAAATGATTACATATATATATATATATATATATATATATATATATATATATATACATATATAATCCTACTTGTATATCTAAATGTCCTATGGTAGTTAGTCCTGTGTGAGTATAATAAAACTTATGTTTAAAAAAAAAAAAAACTCTTTTGTGGATTTGACTTTTCAGAACTTAACTTTGCAATCCTCACAATTATCTAGAACGTATTCTTAAAAGTAATAAATTCAAATTTCTGTTCATTTATTTACTATCTTGTATATTAGAGTATTATTAATAAAATTTGATCTTCAATTAATAAAATACAAAATCTTCTCTTTTATTCAATGAGCTGTCTTTTAATAGGAACATAAATAAAACAGTTAGAGTGTTTGAACTGTGGATGTCAAAATCGTCACCTAAATAGGTGATTTCTGTTCAAGAATCTACCCTATGAGTTTTAACTCTACATAATATCTTTCAGGGAAATGTTTATATTTTTATGTTACTTTTAAAAAGAGTATTTTAGATCTTAATACTACATAATAGGAAATATTCGGGAACTCCCCTCTCCTCATGCCCGGTGCATCTGCAAATCTTGTTTTTTGTATAAGCATGAAACGCCAAAAGACGCTTTTCGAAAATGCTTAGGAACACTTCTCACCATTTCGTTATACAGTCAACTTGTGAAATCGATGTGGGCACAATATCCATTTTGGAGCAACGTTCCATTATTAAATTCTACTACAAACTAGAAAAAAAAGTCCGCTGCAGAAACTTTAGTTAATGCAACAAGTGATAGTGAGGGAGCAATGTGCAGATCAAAAGTTTTAAAATTCTACAGCTTGTTTAAAAATGATCGCGACGCTGTTACACATGATACGCGAGGTGGTCAAAAATGAAAGAAACAAAACCGCTTATGACAGTGTCCACACAACAGTTTCCAAAAAGCTGTATCAACGGTAGCAGAAGTGCATAGTTGCGGAAGTACATTATTATGTAGGTAATTGTGTTTAGATTGCTTTGTTAGTGCACTGGTTAATGTTGAAAATAAAGTTCCCGAATTTATTGACTATACCTCTTAGAACGGAAGAAGAAAAAAAATGTGACGCTGTTTGGACAGAATGTTTTTATTACAAACAATATTAGCTCAATGCGTACAAAATAGTAGTTGTAAAATAATCCATAAGGATGGAATATAAGACGAGAAAATACATATTTGGTAGCATCTTGTTTAGACATTATAATCATATTAATAATCGTACTTATTTTTGTACAAATCATACATTTCTGAAGCAATGACTAAGATTTTAGAAGAACAGTAACATATATGTAACTATACTGTTTACTTTGTCTTTAAGTTCTTCAGGGGGGTAACAAATTAAAAATTAAGGAGGGATTTCAAATAGCCTTTTGCGCAAATACAAATTGTTAATTGAGTTATACAAAGAAAAATGAGGATCTGAATGGAGAAGAGCCTTTAACAGAATTTTGTGCTTTAAATTGTCATGTAAACTTTATTTGTGAAGATGTGTATGCAATTTTATTCATGAATGTCATACGACTTCTTCGGTAGAAGAATAAACACAGTAAAGAAACGGAAAAATTGGTAGTTAAACAAAGCAGTTAGTGGATGGATGCGGCATTATGGACAGTTATCCACATCTGGACATCATGAAGAGCTCCGAAAGACGTAACAGAAGATAACCAAAAAATCCTGCTGTCCAGCAAGACATCTCACATCACACATTCACAGAAGTAATATTCACATGTTGGGTTTTAAAAGTAGTTAATTCTATTTTAACGATTGTCATCAGATACCAGAGTAGTTTCTTGCTGAGAGAAGAGGGATGGGTGGTACTTTTGCACTGAGCATCTTTTCGAATTCGCTGCAAAAAATCCATTTCGTAAAAGTGTTTTATCAGTAAAATATATCAAACTATATATGCATATATGTACTCGTAAAGAGACCGTGAATCCTTTGGTTTACAGTCATGAGTTTTTGTTTAGTGAAGTCCTTCATCGTAGGACATACTTTTCGAATCCTTTCACCATCATACGAGTGAGGGACACCATGCCAATGAAGAACAGGAATGGGAAAAACCACGAATCTCTTCCTTCCATGAGATTTTTATAAATGTAACCGAAGCTTGGAGCTGGCACTGTCACGATGGAGCCACTCGACTGCTTCGGTTTAGGTTTGGAGGAAGCTTCTCCACTCTTCAGGCAGGTCATTATGGCAATAAGAAAACAAAACCCTGAAAAGAAGAAGTCGAAACTTTACTGAATAGGAATTATAATAAATGATTTCAGAAATTAAACATATATCAATACTTTCAGACATAAAAAATACCCATTTGATTTCCTGCTTCTGTTATTGCACTGTTAAGCTATTATCCATGTCTTATTACACACACACACACACACACACACACACACATATATATATATATATATATATATATATATATATGTGTGTGTGTGTGTGTGTGTGTGTGTGTAAGTAATAAGACGGAGTCCACTGGCGGTTGCAGTCATGGCCAATCCATGACAGAGTAGGGGTTAAAAAAGAGAAAGCAAAGAGACGTGGCCTTTGATTTTAAATCTGAAAACCCCTGAGAATTTTCTTGGGACTTAATGAGGGCTTTTGGCTATATATTTACGTCAGTATGTTTGAACTCTCAGAATATGGTAAGTTTCCCTGACGGTATACTCCTTAAGGGGAGGCTGTCTTCGGTGTTTTATACAAAATCCTTACGTTACTTTACTGATTTAGTTTACTTTCCCATACAATATATACACAAGGTTTAAATTATAGTCAAAGAAACCTCTCATGATTGTCATCTATTTCCTTAAAGAGAACTTTAAATAATTTATGTAATTTTTTAAACCGAAGCCATGATATCAAATGTAGATAACACGTAAGTGATTTGCCCTAACATCTTGTATGTTCTCTGGATGTCGTATGTACACAGATGTCGTTTTAATTTAATTTTACGATACATAGGTGTTTCGATTCGCGTATTAACGCGAAATAATTATTTGTAATTTCATTTTCTTAATTTAATGCACTTTCATACCTTATATAGTCTCTATATAATATAATTGCTCATTACATAGCTCTCTATATAATATAAACTGATGACTAATGTAGAATGTGTGTCTATACTAAGAGTTTTAATAAATTAGAATTTATTCATTTTAATATTACGTAACTACAATATGACTCTTTAATTTGCAGGAAAAATTATATTACAGCTCTCACTGACCTTGTACGTGGTCGCCACTGATTAATACCATAAGAATGAACTGCTATTAATCATCACAAAACCAACTAACTTGTGCTGAGAACTCCAGTTCTATGTAATATAACTATGTAAATTCTTTTCACCTTGGGTGGAACTCACTTCTTTACTTCCTTCTAAAATAGTTGACCCAATTATAATTGGTATAGAGCGTAAAAACTCGCGGCCGTAATCTGCCGTTATTTCATGGTCCAGTCATTAATCACACTCTCCCTTAAGACAGAGGCGGTTACTGAACTCCGCGAAGACCCGAACAAAGGCCAGCAAACATAACGCCACATGTGTGACCTCAAAATGGTCATTCCAAAGAGGACGTAACTATTCCACTAGTGCTCCCGTTTGATAACACTTTTCCCAGGGAGGTCAGGAGAAGACAACACTTCGTTAGCGCGTAGCGAGAAAAATGCGAGTGTGACATTCATTGATTAAAAACAGATAACCAGTACTAGTTCTTTATGATGAGGCAAAATACCGATCAGCATCTGAAACTTTGCTATCCTTGTTCGCTTATTTGAAAGACAAATGAAAAAAATCATTTTTGTGAGTTTTTAAAGTGGATTTATAGTATATATAGAATATTTTCTTCATCATAATTAATTAAAATAAAAGTGCCTCATGAGAGAATTAAATCTCCTGGGTGAGGGGTGGAAGATGTTACTAAGAAACACCTATATATTTTAATGACATAACAATAGGAAACATTCATTCACACAGTTTTCGAAAATAAGTCTGTATGATCGCGATGCTGGTAAGGTAAAGTTTTTGTGGTATAGTCATAGTGTTAAAGTGTGACTTAATAAATGGGTAAGCATATCTTTAAATAAAAACAAATAACTTGAAATCCCTAAGTAAATTTTAAAAGTTAAATGATGACTACTTAAAAATTACAGAATTAATCATTTCGAGGCATAAAGTATAGGAAAAGAAAGGTTATTGAATTTTATACCTAGAATTTTGTATGTATTTTTTATTATAATTTAATACGTATTTTACTTTAGGATCGTATCGGGAACTAATGTACTATAATTTTCTTGATAAATATGTTTATTTGCTTTTAATAAATATTAAATATTTCTCTCACATATATATCTATTTAAACACGTCAAATTTGACGGGAAATCTCTCGACAAATGAAGTAATTTGCATGTAGTACCACGACGGGAGATTTTTTACTATGTGAATAATGGACGTTTGTTACTTATAGCTGTCTCCGATTGTATGGCGTGAAAATCCTTTTAACTTTGAAATGATTGCGGTTAGAAGTTCATTTGACGGAGCAATACCGGATTAAACAAGATGGAAGTCATTAAACAGTCGAAATCTATAAGTCATGTCACCTAATAATTTTAGGAATATAATTTTATTACACAACAGTTTTAGGAAAATAACAGATTATCAACAAATTAATATAATATATAAATAAACGATAATTATTAAATATTATATACAATAAAATTGAAAAAATAACTAAATAATTGGTTTTCTAATTTTTTGTCCTTGAGTTCTTTTAGAACATTTTGAAATTCGATGTTATGCAAGACATTGAATCCAATGGCCATAATAGTAAGTGAGTCAGTCTTCGTTGAAGTTGTTTGAACAGTTTTTTAGTTCTTTTAGCTTTGAAAAGCTTCGTTCACCGGTAGCGTTTGTTATCATGAAACACCTATATATTTTTAATGACATAACAATGGGAAACGTTCAATGCACACAGTTTTCGAAAATAAGTCTGTATGATCGCGATGCTGGTACGGTTTCTTCATTTTTAAAATATTCTTTTTGTGATATGGAGTACTTAAAGAGAACCATTTCATATACGAATTTGAATTAATTATATATAGTTCAATCTAATGTTACGAGGCCCCTAAAAAGCTTAGAGCCCATAGGCAATTGTGTACGCCACGTAATGGGTAATCAGAGACTATGACGGAGGATGGAGCTGCAAATCTATGAACATTCGGAAAGATTAACTAAATAAGACTGTCATTTAAACGACAAATTTTATATTTATTAGCATTTTACATTGTTATAAATATTATTCCAAAATTGTTATTGATATAAAGACAAATATAAAACTTCTCATGAAAAAATAGAGTGAGAATTGATCACTAGACAGAACTCATTTGGTAGCATGAAAATTATAAAGACGGTACCATGACATATAGAATTTACGACAATTGGGAGCACTCGGAAGGAGTTTTTACCAGAACATTTATTGACACATCCGGTAATACTTGCAGCGCTGCAGTGGTTTAGAACAGTGCAGTGGCGAAAGGGGGGTGTAACGGTTATAACCTCGCTCCTCTAAATAATTCTGTATATATATACATAATACATGTAAAGATTTCTATATGAATTTTGAGGTATGAGTTGAAAAAGGTAAAACTCCTCATAGAAAATTTCTTGTTACGCTTCTGGTTAGGAGAGTTCCCTTTAGTAGGGAGAATTGTATTCAAAGATTACTATGAAACGCACTTAGATACTTATGACTTCTAGATGGAAACAACACCAACCAAGCAAGAAATATAAAACCTAAATAAAATGTTTTGTTTCTGTATTTGCAACGACTCATCACCTTCTCTCTTTTACTGCTGCTTCCCAACTTTATTTATAATCCCCGTTTTCAATTTTGAATTAATCTGTTTTCCCATTTTCATTCGTAGACAGCTTTTGGTCTCATACCACCAGAAGCGGATTTAATCGGTCACGAGTCTCGGGCTCTGGCTTCTGGGGAAACCGTAAAATCTCAACTACACACATTTTCTAATGCAATTACAATTAGAAACTTTGATTTAGGAGTAAAATCGGATAATACATTTTTTATTCGCTCATGCATTTATATGCTCTTATTATAACTGTTACTCCTAATGCTATACGACAAGCGTTTTCCTTAGCGAGTTTCTGGCGACGAGTGGCCGAAAGATGGACGAATGGTTAGGGCACTGACCTTCGGAACCGGAGTTCGTGGGTTCGAGTCCCACTGAGGCATGGATGTTCGTAGCCGTTCGGAATCGGCTTTAAGCAGTAGGTCCCGGTCTCATTAGCCCTCGTGTTGCAAAAAAGCAGACCGTAGTGCTCCCAACCAACCAACTGGCGACGAGTGTGTGTTCGACGCCAAAGTTTATCAGTACTGTTAAAGTCTTTGATCTAAGTAGTTGCCTTACGGCAAGCGGGTGTTCAGCCCCAGTTATAAAGAAAGAAAGATTTTTAAGTGTAAAGAAGTTCTATTAGTTTTCTTTGAAGATGTGTGAATAAAGTAAAAATTACAGTCCACTTCGTAGTTATCCAACAATAACTAAAGCCCAAATACTATTACAAACAATCACCGTATACCCCACATGGCAACAATGTTAAAAAGTGTATTAAATTTTGCTATCTGCTCCAGTTAAAAATGCATTAGCTCAGTTTCTTGTATAACAAAAGTAAAAATTTGCCTAAAAATTCAGCGTCGGGGGAAAGTTTGTACATAAAAATACACAGCTATTTTATATACAGAGCGAAATTGACTTAAAAGTATTGATTGCGAAGAGATTATTAATAAGTATGAAACACTAAAAGTTAGTTAAAAAAAGTTTATTCAAATATTTTCATATTTTTATTTCAATAAAAAACTATATATTTATACTACATAAAAAGCTATATATTTATACTACATGAAAAACTATATATTTATACTACATGAAAATCTATATATTTATATTATATTAAAATTGTGTTGGAATAATATATAAATACTACATAAATTTTTATTTGTTTAAAAATGTGATCAATATGTATTTTTATTCCTTTGATTCACCCTTTTTTAATACGGACTTCAATATTTTTTCTACCCTCGGAACCTATACCGATCTTAATGTGCTTCTGAATACCGCAATAGACAGTAAGGAGTTCAAGAAAAATTCTAATTGAGTAAACCTAATGACTCATAAGTCAGAATTCCCTCACAACCACATCTTCTAATTATTTTATTATAAAATTTTAGCCACCTTTATATAAATATACTGCTAATTACATAAGTATCAATGCTATTGCCTCCATGGTTTTAGATATATTATTTTTTTCTTTTCCAAAAAGGATAGGAGTAGTGGCAACAGTGTAACATTGCGAGGGAAAATGTTTAGAATAAAGATTTGAGATAAGTACGCAATGACAATAGATGTGTTTTTATTTTGGCGTATTTATTTATTGAAGTTATTCGTATCAGAATTCCTTTAAGTGATCGGTTATAATACGGAATCTTTCACGTGTGTTATTTTGTTTACGAAGAAAAATTCCGTTGATAGACGAAACCGAAAGTACGAGACATTTCCCAACAAATGCAGTCTGATTAAAGATAAAATAGTTTTGAAAGTATGTTGCCATTTTAAATGAAAAAGAATACTAACATAAAGACTGTTATAATCTTACCTTTAAGGAGAATATTTATTGGAACTTCTAACATTAAGTGAATAAAGCATAGATTTACGTTCGATTAAAATGATAATCTCGAATTGAGATCAATTTCTCTTTCGAGCAGTCAGATAACTTTCGGTTTTTCTTCTCAATGCTTTTACTTGGCCGTATAGTAATAGTTAAGACTTGTTCTTAAAGTCAGTTTGCATAATAACACAATCAACAACCTCATCTTTCTCCGCCTGCGTGACGTTGATGTTTTCGAATACAATTAAGAACGTGAAATCTAACATAAAATTGTTCTTTATAGGTTTCATTCTGAAACACTAAAGATCTCAACATTTTTTTCTTCTTTTAATTCGGTGCTACATCACGGTTGTTTCAACTATATAGTGTATGTTTATATTCTGTATCACGCTTTCATCTGGCTCGTTGTGGATATATTTTATTTTCATGTATTTTGACTTCTCAATCAAATTACCATTTATTTTATTATCTTTTCAGCCATGTATTAAACTTTGTTCCAATCTCTTGTTTTAAACCCTTAACAGTTTCATCTTTTTCAAGAATTCGATCCAAAAAATGTCATATTATTTTATTACATGTTTTTGTTCATTTTGCATTTGTAAGCTGGAAAATGGTATTAAAAGTAATATTTCTAATTATTTTAAGCTTTATTACAACATACGACTTAACAATTATATTTTTTTTCTTAAGTACGCCAGACAAGGAAATTATATTTACCGTTTTGCATATAAAAATACAAATATTTTCAAATACCGTTACTGAACAATTATTTTCGAATGCAAATGCTACAAGTATATTTACTTAACCTGATTTTTTTCAAAGATCAGATTTAGTGCAATTAATCTTGATAGGGGGCAAGAGGCATAGTCCAAAGTAATATAATCCCACAGTGGCGTGGATGTTCGTAGCCGTTCGGAATCGGCTTTAAACAGTAGGTCCCGGTCTCATTATCCCTCGTGTTGCAAAAAGTAGACCGTAGCGCTCTAAACCAAGCCAAGCCAAAGTAATATTCCGGACATAAATACCTAGTGTCATTTCTAATTCTTTTGCCGCTGTCATTGTTCTTTAGTGAACACACATAGTACTGGTTTGCAGGTGTTAATTTTTGTCTGTAGGTGGAATTACCTCTAAAAATTCTCTCTCGGTCAGTCTTCCCAAAAATTCGATCCAAAAACTCAGATAAAAACTTGCTGAGTAATACAAAATCTATCAGAAAGCCCCTGCTTTTAAACCAAACGGAATACACTTAGAAAAATAACATCTTGTGGACGTCTATACGGCTAATTTGACATTAAAAATACAAACAGTGGAAACGACAAAAAAAAAAGAAAAAAAAAGTTTGCTTGTACGGCGTACGGGCAAATCATTAAAGACACGGTAACTGTACCCGAACAGTGGACGTGCAAAACAAAAACAGGCAAGGGGTTAATGAGCATGTTAACACTTTCCCCGATATATTCATATAGTAGCCTATATGAATATATCGGGGAAAGTGTTAACATGCTATTGTTTACCTTACTACAAAATCTTTGTAATTCGCTTATACACACAACGTCAGTAATATAGTTTAAGTAGGAACCTTATTAAGTTGCAACCTACAAGCAATGCATCTTCATTATTTTTTATTTATTTATTTACGAATTCCGGAATTCCCGCTCTGATCGCCTGACTTAATTTTTTTTTGCTTTTTCCTTTTATCTTAAAATTTTAGAGATATCGGGTAGTTTTTAATTTTTTAAAAGCTCCATCCTCCGTCACAGTTTCTGATTACCCACAGTTGCCTATGGGCTCCACACTTTTTAGGGGCCCCGTAACATTAGATTAAACTATATATAATTAATTCGAATTCGTATATGAAATGGTTCACTTTAAGTACTTTATATCACAAATAGAATATTTAAAAAATGGGGAAAACGTACCAACATCTTGATCATACAAACTTATTTTCGAAAACTTTGTGCAATGAACGTTTCCCATTGTTATATTAAAAACATATAGGTGTTTCATGATAACAAACGCTACCGGTGAATGAAGATTTTCAAAGTTAAAAAAAGTAAAAAACTGCCATCGATCTTCAACGAAGACTGACTTACTTACTATTATGGCCATTGAATACAATGTCTTGCATAACATCGAATTCCAAGATGTTCTAAAAGAATTTACGGCCAAAAAATTTAAGAAAATTAACTACTTAGTTATTTTTATTTTTTAATTGTATATAATATTTAACAATTATAGTTTATTTATATTTTATATTAATTTGTTTTTAATTTGTTATTTTCCTAAAACTGTTGTGTAATAAAATTATATTCCTAAAATTATTAGGTGACAGGGCTCAGAGATTTCGACTGCCTAAGGACTTCCATCTTGTTTAATCCGGTATTGCTCCGTCAAATGAACTTCTAACTGAAATCACTGCAAAGATAAAAAGTTCTTCGCGCAATAAAATCGGAGACTGCTATAAGTAACAAACGCCCATTATTCATGTAGTAGAAATCTCCCGCTGTAGTACTACGTGCAAATTGCGTCATTAGTCGAGAGATTTTCCGTCAAATTCGACGGCTTTAACTCCTTAACATACAAGCTCGAGTTAACTAGAGTGCGCTAAACTGGCCAAACTGTGCACACTTGAGATAATTCGAGCGGCGTTGTACTTTATATTGCTATAATTTTTCACACTCGAATGCAATCGAGAATTGAAAATAACAAAAAAAAAATCATTTGATTGATATTTATTATTTACATGGGATTGTAACCTATAACACTTACTTATTCAAGTATAAAATATGCATATAAATTTCGACTATTTTCTGCAATGATATTAAAATCCAAAATTGCAATACAAATTTTGATTATTTTTGTATTTTTGTAATTTTCTTGGCAAAAGAACGTTCTAAATTATTTTTTATATTAAAAAATTGATTTTTTTTGGTCGGCCTTTATAAAACAACTGTGCATTAAGGGGTTAAATGGATATATAAGCGAGAGAAATATGTAATATTTATTAAAAACAAATAAGCATATTTATCGTAAAAATTATAATAGACTAGTTCACGATACAATCTTAAAGTGAAATACATATTAAATTATAATAAAAATGATTTTGAGCTCAAATATTATACCTATCTAAAATTGAGCTCAAATTTTATACGTAGAATTTTGTATAAATATACTAAATTCTAGGTATAAAATTCAATAACCTTTCTTTTCCTGTACTTTATGCCTCGAATTGATTAATTCTGTAATTTTTAAATAGTCATTATTTAACTTTTAAAATTTACTTAGGGATTTCAAGTTATTTGTTTTATTTAAAGATATTATGCTTATCTATTTATTAATTCACACTTTAACACTAGGACTATACCACGATAATTTTGGATCGAAGATCAATTGTTCATAGTGCGTTGCTACGTTAATAATGCATTGATATAACTTCAATGGAATAAATTATCTTTCAACTAACTAACCATGAAAATATCATTTCTATTATATAACTAATAACCTCCATGATTTTATCCAGGATATTGCTTTTCTGGTATTTACAACACATGCAATACGTGTTTTAATAAGTGTAATACAGTGGACTCCGCTTAATGTGATCAGTTTGGGACACCGAGATTTCGATAACAATAAACGATTGATGACAATAAACGATATCTAGAATTAGATAAATTTACCCCCCCCTTTAATTCCAACGTACTAAATTTCAAAACAAAATGAAAAAACACACCTTACGTTTATGTAGGGTATATTATCCTTTAAAACATAAGAATTGTATACATAATTTTAAAAAATTGATCCATTGTTGACTGTCTACAATTTTTTCTAAGGAACTCATTGATAAATTGTTCGTAATCATAATCAACCTGTCATAACGATCTAAAATTTAGATTTTTTGTTTTAATGTTAAATCATTTTGCTTTCTGCCTTTCATATCGACAAGCTGCATGTAAGCGAGCAAGTCATAAAATCTGAATACTGTAACATCACGCTACTGGAAAACTTTTAATATGTATTTGTTTGTGAATTACGGCTCGCTCTGACGTCAGTCGAACGTGTTCTTTGCTATCTGGGGGGGGGGGTTCCCATGCCTCCATTCTCTCCTCCCTAACATCTCCTTTACCCTCTGAGTGGAACACACCGAGGAAAAAAAGTTTCCAAAAATACTTTTTATTGTGTCAGTGACCAAAGTGTTCTATGATTTTTTACTTCACCCTTTGTCGACTACATTGGAAAACGGGAAACCCACCCTCGTTATTGTCCCTTTACTTCCGGTAATAGATATATAAATAGACATTATAGATTGTTAATTTTAAATACACATAAAGCTCGTCAAGTTTCGAAGATCATCCAATAAGAAATAATGGATTCTAAAAGTACGAATAAAAATATTTTTTAAGAGAATTATTTATATTTTTTTTTTTACGAAAGTCATCCTAGATATTTAAGTGTCGCAATTAGAGATAAATTGTTCGTAATCATAATCAACCTGTCATAACGATCTAAATTTAGATTTTTTGTTTTAATGTTAATCATTTTGCTTTCTGCCTTTTCAATATCGACAACTGCATGTAAGCGAGCAAGTCATAAAATCTGAATACTGTAACATCACGCTACTGGAAAACTTTTAATATGTATTTATTTTGTATTACGGCTCGCTCTGACGTCAGTCGAACGTGTTCTTTGCTATCTGAGGGTCCTCATGCCTCCATTCTCTCCTCCCTAACATCTCCTCTAAAAAAGATAGAGAGAGGGGTGTGGGGGATTTCGAGTGACATCACGAGGGCCAAGCGTCTTTTGGTGTGGGAGAAGACGCTGAGAGTTGTTGTCCGGCGGGCGAGCATGAATGAGCCGTGCCGAGAATGTACTTGATGTAAATATTTGTATATACCAGAATAAATCCCTTTTTCCTTCTCCATCTCGCTTGTGTTCGATTTGTCATCCTCATGAGGCCTATGAAGAACCCTGCTCGACCATAACGCTACCAAAATTAGCTATTTTAGAGCTGTGACGTTACAATACGCTCTTTCTCAGTTCCGATAATAATGTGTTGCCTTCTGCTTATCTGACAACCATTGTCCCTCAGCAGGGTGTGCGTATTTTTGAAAAATTCCAGGAACGCGTAATTTTCTCACTCCTTTGTTCATTCCGAATTTCCCTGGGTTGAAGATAATTCTCGGAAATTCACACAGCGAAGGGAAGGAAAAGAATGGGTTCCTTCAGAATATATTGTGAATATTCCTTTGCCAAATAGAATGAGGTTCGAAAAGGATCCCATTGACCGATGTAACGATCCCATAAAGCGATCATTTTAACATACAAGTGAATAGAGAAAATCGGGACCAAGTGATTTCGATAACAATAAGCGATTGATTATTTTAATCGCGATCACATTAAGTGGAGTACACGGTACTAACAAATATAATTCACAAGACGAGCTCAGGAAATCAATGTTTGTTATCACATCAAGTATAGAAGTTAAAAATATTTCTTGCAATTACCTATTCATTTTTTAATACAAAGTTAAGCTTCGTTGTATCTCTCAATTTTAACAAATATTTGAGCTCAAAATGATTCCCGAAGCAGTAAACCAATCATACAGATAAAAACATAAAATTGGTTTTTATTATTGATTAATACATTTTTGGAGGATCATCCGGGATCCATCACCCGGAATCTTTGCCAGATCACAGATCCGTACTGTTATTATTTACATTTTTACTACATATTTAACGGCTTTTATCGGAACGATGGCCGATGGGTAAGGGTGATGGCCTTGGGTACCGGAGTTCGTGGGTTCGAATCCCACAGAGGCATGGATGTTCGTAGCCGTTCAGAATCGGCTTTAAGTGTAGGTCACATTCTTATTAGCCTTCGTGTTGCAAAAAGTAGACCGTAGCACTCCGAACCAAAGCAACTTTAACGGCTTTTACATCTCGTCACCACATAGAAAGTTATTTAATTTAAAAAAAAAAATGATCTTTTGGACACTTGATTTTAATACCTCTTTCAGTGTCAATAGAGTAATCACAAAAGCGTTAAACATATCAAATTAGTGAAAACCTTATAAGTAAAATATGTTTAATAAAGTAAAGTTCTAGAAAGAAATTACATTTATTTATTATACTAATGATTCTTTTGTACTAGAATAGAGATATCTGAAGATTTACAGATATTTTAAAACAACAAAGATAAAATGTTCATATTCTTCACTTAGGTAAGATATTAACCTTCACATGAACCTCATATAAAGCCCACATGAATAAAAAATAGTTTGGAATAATGTAATAAACATTTGTCTTGATTGAGTTTTTGATAACACTTGGGGCATGAGATTAAAAAGTCGATACAGGAACATATATATATTTCTTGATTAAAACTAGATATCTCGATACATATCAGTGGGAAAATACCACTTGAAAAGAGAACTGCAGGATTCTTTTAAAAAACTGCAGAAAAGTTAGTTTGTGTTCACTTTTCGACTTATGGTCTACTCCGAGACATCTCCTAAAGAAAAGAAAAAGCAAATCCTTCCGAAACTCCAAAAATAAGGAAAACACATCGAGTGTTCGAAATTTCAATGACTTTTCCACAGGCCACGAATAAACGTGGTAAGCTGGCGGAAAATGTTACCAGATTCTTGTCACTTTTAATAAACAACTTATTTATTATAATAAGCGTTCACGTTCCGATCTCATTCTTGCATCGAATTTCCGCTCTTCCTTTGCGGCAGAGTTGAAGTTCATCTTTGAGGATGGTCCAGCATCGTAAAATGGTCATCGTATCAGGTGAATCAGGCCGTTCTCATTAGGCACGAGGCTTCTGCAGATGAACTAATTCAGGTTCAAGGGGAGAAAACCCTATCACTACTTCCTATCAAAGTCAAAGTGGAACGTAAACTGCCGCAAAATGGAACGTAAGCAACTTGAGGAAATATTTCGCGTTGTTTATTTGGTCCAAAATACTCTGGTTGGCATAATATAGATTTTTGATGCAATTCTATACTTTTAGAGCAATGAACGGACCTCGTAGAGGAAAACTTTCTAAAACGTGTCGGAGGGGGAACGGATGCTTAATGTTTTTTAGATCTTTAACAAACGGGGAACAAGGACTAGATTTTTGAGGCAATTCTATACTTTTAGAGCAATAAAACGCACCTCGCAGAGGAAACTTTCTAAAATGTGTTGGAGTGGGAACGGATGCTCAATGTTCTATAGACTTTTAACAAACAAGAAAACCGATATTTTATAAGGATATCTTATAAAGCATCTTAAAATAGACACCAAAATTTAAAAAAAAATTGTGATACATAATTGAGAATAGAGAAAAAATAGTAACACTTGCTTTTTGTAGAGTATATCCCATTTTGCAGTGCAAGGAATGTACTTTATGTCAACGTAATATATATATATATATATATATATATATATATATATATATATATATATATATATATATATATATATATATATATATATATATATATATATATATATATATGTATATATATATATATATATATATATATACATATATATATATATATATATATACATATATATATATATATATATACATATACATATATATATATACATATATATATATATATATATATATATATATATATATATATATATATATATATATATATATATATATATATATATATATATATATATATATATATATATATATATATATATATACGTACATTTGTGTGTCTAAAAAGGCAAAAATGCAAATAATAGTAGAAAATCTGGAAGAACTTAACTTATACATAATTTATATCTTAATAAACATAGTAAATCCACAACGTTTATTAATAATGTTTTGAGCCCTTATAATCGAAACTAAATTTTCGCAACAGAATTGAAATAAAATATCTGTTTAATTCCCTAAACCGAAACTTTATAGTTTATCTGACATTATAGAATTTAAAAAAAGTAAATTAAGTATTTGAAAATTAGCTTTTTACTTTACCTAATACAATATATCATTCGTATCAGTTTAACTGAGATACACAGAATAAAAAATTTAAGAAGCTTCTATTTGATATTTGATATATTTGTTACCGTTAAAATGTGAAATTTTTTACTTTATAGTATAACTAGGTATTTCATGAAATAACTAGAGAAATCAGTTAAAGTATATAAAATTGTTTAATTCTTCGATGTAACAAGGTATTCTGAAGAATAACTATTACTTGATCGTTAAAGTAGGATATACATCACTTGGAAGTTCTTTGAACCGTGTTTTTAACCTTTGATGTTTTTATGAAACAACAGTTTTTCTTCACAGCGTATATTTTTGATAACATTTAAATAAAACTATTTCTCCAACATATTCTTTTTTCCTCTCTGTGTAAGTAATGTTAGAAATATTAGCAATAAGAAATTACATAATTTGCTTTTCTTTATTATTTATAAATTAGTTATCCGCTATAGGAATAAAATGTATTTTTCGTGAGATTTTGGCTATTTATGATTAATTAATTTTTAAAATAACTCTGAAATTGTTTATTTTTCACTTTCAAGGTCTATCATTAGTTATTTCATAGAATAGTTATGTAAAGTGTGAAATTTTTCATCAATTATATAGTTTAACTGACTTATTTAGTTGTTTCATAAAATACATAGTTTTTTCTGTGAAATAATCAATTAAATAGTTTAACGATAACATATATATGCATACATACATACATATATATATATATATATATATATATATGTATATATATCTATATCTATCGATCTATACACACACACACACACATATATATATATATATATATATATATGTGTGTGTGTATGTGTGTGTGTGTGGGTGTGTGTGTGTACTATACAAAATTTAATCCGCTGGTTACACACACACACACACACACACACACACATATATATATATATATATATATATATATATATATATATATATATATATATATATATATATATATATATATGTTTCATTTGATATAAATATCAGGTGAAATAAGCTTTTATTTGGTATGATATAGTTTGATATTTTATTGATATGAGCTTCTATTTTATCTAAATTAATTTCTAATTTATATATTTTAAAAGTTATATTACGGGGCAAGGGTATTTGTAATTTTTTCCCATGGTGTATACATTTTAAGTTTTGTTAATATATTATTACTTCTTTATATAGCTAAATATTTTTTTATAAATTTACATTCTTATTACTGATATACAAAAAATATTCTAATTAGAGCATAGATTTTATATTGATTAAAAAATGGGGCTTTGTCAATAAAAGCATCACAGATCTGAAAGTATTGTGATCTTTTAAGGGATACAGTATAATTCCCGATTTTATCTTGGTCCATTTTCGTATGAAACGCAATTTTATCGACCCACCTCGGTACTTCTACAGCGTTGTTGTCGGTCGATATCCCCGAGAACGAGTTATATATTTTGGGATGTCGCCAAGAATAGCCAAATGCAATGTTTGTAGTTGCATAACTAAAGAACAATTTGAAAAAATTCGCAAAATTATGCTAATTAGTGATATGTCCATAATTGACATATTGATAAGTAACGTACCGTATTCACTCGTAGATGACGCGCAATTTTTCTCTCAAAACTTTAGTGAAAATTTAATGGTGTCACATATACACGAAAAATTTTTACTGCTGTGATCACTCTGCATACGAATGAATATAGACATGTATTCAAGGAATAAAGTAAAATGGTAAATATTTTGTTCAATAGAAGTAACGCTGCATCTATATTTCCTTACTACCGCACTTTTTTTTTATATCTAACACTGAGAGCAAAACAAATTATTAACTGTAAGCGTCAAATTTTCTACTTAAAGCACGATTTTAATTATCTGTTGGGCATTGTACTACAAGCAACTTTAATGATGCAGTATAACTATATCTCTTCTCTTATAGAATGAAGAGGAATAAAGAAAATGCAATTCTTTGTATAACATGCTCTACAAAAGGGGTCAGTAAGAGGTTTTCAATTTCAGACAACATGATCATCTCATAGAAAACTCCTAGTGACCCAGGGCTTCCGGTAACAAACGAGAATTTTTTCATTGAGAATGGAGTCATCTTTAAAATGACATTAAAAACTACTGCAGCTTTAATCATTGGGTCAATACTGCAATTGATTTACAAACTGCGAAATAGCTGGTATGGCAAATGTTAGATTCACGCTATAGAACTTTTCATCCCGCATTTTTTTTTTCTTGTAAGACAGTGTGTCCATTTAACAGAGCAAATACAATAACTGAATACGAATGCAATTAGAAACAAAATTAGTAGATTTTATAAAAGCTCAAAAATTAAAACATCTTTTATGAAGGTTTTAAAAGTGCAATTCGATGAAGACAGCTATTGAATAACTAGCATATAGCCCGTCATATAACGGGATCATTAAAATTTTTAATTTTCCAGAATTGTAATATACCTTACAAGGTAGATAAAAAAAATGGTTTGCTTTTTGGCTGACAATTATCTGGTGCACTCTCAATAATTTGTTTATCTTCATACTCCTGTAAAGTCTCCCGATACCGTGAATGCAGTTTATAATCACCTTGAATTCATTTAGAAAGATAATTCAAAGTTTTCAGATACGTCAAAATTATTTTTAAGTTCTTCCTAATTTTTTTGCCGCAGAAATTAATAGAAGTGAAGGAATGAAACTATCATTTCTACTACACTCTGAAGGTAGACAGAATTTGTTGTTAATACCTGTGATAAAATTTTCATTTCAACAAAAATAATCGATGATTAAATTTAAAATTATCACATATGTACCTAATCTATTATTTAAGCCGAATATAAAAGAAATTTATTTACTTAATTTATCTGCTTTCTTATTCTTTATTTTATCTACTTTCAGTGATAAAACGTATGAAAATAATGCAGACGATATTTAAATAATTTAAAATAAGAAATGATTAAATGAGATAGTTAAAGGAATGACATCATAATGCTAGAAAAAAATGCTATTTTTACTTATTTATTATGTGACAAATATTGCCGTTAAAACAAAGTGAAGCTTAATTGTTTTCAGTCTCACAAAAGAAAATCATTTTATGATTGGAAAAACTTTTAATTTCTTTTTTGAGAATGTGAAATTTCCGGTGTGAATAACTTCTTCCAGTGGTGTATCGAGAAATTATTTCTTCTTTTTTTAGGAGGTAGGGGTGGAGATGTATATAATTATTATCAAGAAGGAAACGTCATTAGAAATACCACTTGGTAAAAACTTAAGATTATAGACTATTAATCTAATTTCTCCTATTTAAAACTATTCAAGTATCGATATAGTTTTTATATCAAGTTATATCAAGAATTCAAAATATAAACGTCATTTAAAAAGAATATTAAAAATACCTCGAGAAAAAAATTACTAGAAACGGCGGAATCCAATATTATTGAAAAATTTATTAAATCATTTAATGATTAAAAAACAGTTTGAAGGAAAATAGAGTTTCTTGTAATTCTTTTCCAGTAAACTTTTTGAAAAGAGAGTAAATCTTCTACAGGAAAGCCCCGTCTCTTCACTACAAATATTGACCCAAAGAAATTTTTGCAGAATCAGGAAAATTTTTTATATTCCTTTTAGGAATTGTTTTAAATGGAATCATTATTTTCTTCTAGATAAAAAAAATTAAGCACGAGGAGAATTTTTTTAAAGCTTAGACTACCTATAATAGAATTGTAAAATAATTACCCTGAAATATATCATTTTAGAGAAAAAAAATCTTTGAGATACATATGTCCCTTTGGACTTCATGCCACTGACCTCTTGCAAAATAAAAGTCTGATTTATATAAGTATCTAATTCTAAAATAAACTTAATTCATGGGTTTCAACATAGTAGTATGGTTTCAGTTCTTTTTACTTAATATTCTCTTTATACACAATGCTTGAGAAAAATAAGAAGACATTTTGAAAGCTAATGGTCACGTACCAATCTAAACCTTTTTTGACTTTTGTTTGCCATTTGTCCTCTAAACCAAAAATGAAAGTTAATGCTCTGATGCGAGTTTCAACATTTCATAACAAGACTTACACGTTCGACAGCTTACGTCAAATATCAGTTGAAGTGAAATTCGGATATAATCGTTTGATAACCTTCAACTTAGAAGCCCTCTACCATTTGCCACTTATAAATTTTCTAACGTGTTTTCAAGGTAAACGAGGGCTACTTCATTCATAGCTGCACAAGCAAGCGTGCTTCATCAAATTACTATGAAATCAAAGTAAAACCCATGAAAAAGAAGTAGAAAACTACCTTGTTTACTATTTTTCATCACGGGACTTATTGTAATTTAATTCACTTCAAGATATTTTTTTTCATTTAATAATAATAGTCAAATAGTCGTTTAGATGTTACATCAAGGCTGTAGTGGAACTTTAAAATTAGTTTATTTTATATTTAATCAACCTACTAAAAACTTAATGTTATTTAGAAATATATTTATGTAAAAGAGAGGAATATATTAGGAATATATTTATGCAATTTTAAGGTGAAATATTAATAATTTTAAAACTAATTAATTATTATATGTTTTGAAAGTTGTTACTAAGAATGCCTCACGCGCATTCATTTTACGCATAATATATTATTCTGTATCTATAGAATTTATTTTAAACCTTAGACTAAAAATTAGTTATCTTAAGCATTTTCAGGAAACTGTAATAATAATAATAATAATAATAATAATAATAATAAATAATAGATAAAAACTCATTTTTCAAAATATACAGCTTTTTGCTGACTTAAAAATATTAATCTTCAATGGTTTTTTTAATACTACATGTAAACAGTCCATAAATTTTCAAAGAATTTATTTTAAATCGTAGTCTAAAAATTAGTTATCTTAAGCATTTTCAGGAAACTGTAATAATAATAATAATAATAATAATAAATAATAGATAAAAACTCATTTTTCAAAATATACAGCTTTTTGCTGACTTAAAAATATTAATCTTCAATGGTTTTTTTCAATACTACATGTAAACAGTCCATAAATTTTCAAAGAATTTGGCCATTGCACCTGGTATTAATGATTTCAAAGTGGACGAAACCTACTTTTGTACCTACACAACATAGCTTGTTATATCACATTGCTATGAAATTTCATTACAGTCAAAGGAAATATTAATGGTAAATTCCTATATTAAGTATTTTCTTTTATAGAATTTCCAAATTTAGTTTGTTTAAGATTATTTTATTTGCGATTAATAAATAACAATAGGAAAAAAGTCGTGCAAGACAATACAAATGTTCATTAGAAATAAACATTTATACTGCTCGAAAAATATTAATTTTAGCTACTATTTTATACAAGGTACACAGTCCTTAAATTAAGTGACACACATCGATTACAAATATACCTTCAATGTTCCAAATATTAATAGAATTAAAAAAAATTCTTTTAAAAAGTTTTAAAGTAGTTATGAAGGATAATTGAATTGTTTGTTGGTGGAATAGTAACATTCACTATAAGGTGGATGATACTAAAGCACTATTTTTCTTCTTGATGTAAGTTATATTTTACAATGCTATGAGGTAAAATTACAGAATTTTCAGACGGATTTCACTAAGTTATAAGTCTACAGCCTCATAAAATCTCATTCATTGACAAATAGGAAGCAGTTGCAAGCTTTCTCTGTATATTTCCAGTGACAATTGCATTAACACGTTATGTGCTGGTACATTTCTCAGCGGAATTGTACCGGGAGCCGGCGTTTTGCGCGTAAATTTAGTTATTCAGTTAAATCTTAATAGATCGAAAATTATTTAATTTTTTTAACCAACTTTTCGTATTTTATATTGAAATATATAAACAAATATATAAATAGACATATAAAGAAATATATATATATATAAATACAAATATATATATATATATATATATATATATATATATATATATATATATACATATATATATATATATATATAATATATATACATAAATATAATATCATTTTCGCAAAAAATAATTAAAAAGTTAATTTTAAATCTAGATTTTTTTAATCAACCTTCCCGTTGTGTGGTTCCGCATAGACTGATGTAAAAATTAGTTTTTATTAAATTTTTCTAAAATCTATGTGGTAGACAAGAACATTCGGCTTCGTTTTTCTGTATATACCGTTTTTTTTTTTGTACCAAGAAATCATGTTGTTACACTAACCGTACTAGTACGTGACCCGCCCTCAAGTATCAATCGTCAGAAAACGTACTAGTACTTGTCCCGCATACAATGTGTTAAGTACATGAAAAGTGTTTGACGACACATATAATTCTTGAATTAGAGAAAACCTTTTTAAATAAAAAATAACTTCCAGTAAATATTAAGGCTGTTATGATTATTGTTACTGAACTATAATAAATACTCGTAAGTATATAGACA
Organism: Pardosa pseudoannulata; assembly: GCA_032207245.1. Taxonomy (NCBI): domain Eukaryota; kingdom Metazoa; phylum Arthropoda; class Arachnida; order Araneae; family Lycosidae; genus Pardosa; species Pardosa pseudoannulata. The sequence goes on along the minus strand of CM063501.1, from coordinate 30,814,213 downwards.
CTATTTAACAATGCATAAAATTCTTTAAAAAAAACTCTTTTAAATAAGAAATATTTTTTTAGCAAAATATAACGCCCATATAATTTCTGTTACTAAACTATAAGTACTTTTAAGTATATAGACAGTGTTTGACGACACATATAATTGATTCAATATCGAAAATCCTTTTAAATAAAAAGTAACTTTTCAGTAAATATTAAGGCTGATTTAATTCTTGTTACTAAACTATACTAAGTACTCGTATATAGATAATGTTTGATGAAGTATATAATTAATTTAATATAGAAAACTTTTAAATTAAAAAATGTAATAAAAATTAAAGCTGATATAATTCTTGTTACTAAACTGTGATATGTAAGTATAGTATAATTCATATAATATAGAAAATTCTTTCCAATAAAAAGTCATTTTTATAATAAAAATAAAGGCTTATATAACTTTCAGTAAATATTAAGACAGATATGATTCTTGTTACTGAACTATAATAAGTACTTGTAAGATATAGACATTATATGAGGATGCATAAAATTCTTCAAAAAACCTCTTTTAAATAAGAAATTATTTTTTAGCAAAATATAGAGCACATTTAATTTTTGTTACTAAACTGTAACTACTCATATATAAACAATGCTTGACGACTTATATAATTTAATATAAACAATTTTAGATTAAAATATTTAATAAAATTTAAGGCTGATATAATTCTTGTTATTAAACTATGATACGCAATTATACAGTTTGCCGGCGCATATAATTCATATCACATAGAAAAATCTTCTTAATAAAAAGTAATATTTATAATAAAAAATAAAGGCTTATATAGTTCGTTAGTAAACCTTAATAAGTAAATATTTTGACAGTTTTTGACAGAGCATATAATGAAAAATGTAAGAAATTTTTAAAAATAAAATTAATCGTTCTAAGTATGAAAAATTAATGAATTTTGGTGTGAAATCGAATACATTACTATTTCAAAATATCAGAATATCACTTAGCCATTATCCTTAATCGTATTACTCAGTTATCCCGAAATAAAGATTTCACTAATTCATAACTGTGATTATAATTTGTAATCATATTTTAAGAACATACACTTATGATTAGATAAAAATAAATTACAGTAATTTTAATATGCACTAAGTACAATATTAAAATGTAAGAAATATCTAAATGAAAAAAATTAGAGTGCTAAAAATCTAATTCAAAAGAGTTTTAGATTATCAAAAAATAACAGTTTTTAATTCTATTGTTTAATACAGTATTAAATTGAACTAATTCACAAAATAACAAAAAAGAATTTCAGTTTGGAGATTTTCAACAAAATTAACTAACTTGGTTGATTCATTTCTTTAATTTCTTCGAAATTTCCTAATTACTGAAATTACATATCGTCCTAATGAAAATATGCTATCTTGAAAAAGACTGCGAAATTTGTATGGATAGTATAATAGTCATAGACTACATGGATTTCTTTCTAGGATAATTCAACCAAATTAACAAGTGTAGGACTGATTCCTCTGTTTTCTTATAAATTTCCCAATTCAATGAAATTACATTATATAAGTAACTACCAAATTTCTATGGACAGTGTTATAGTCATATACCTCATGAATTTGTTTCTATGTTAATTAAACATGATTAATAAGTGTAGGACTCATTCCTCGGTTATCTTATAAATTTCCCAATTCAATGAAATTACATTATATGAGGATGAAAAGGGTAGTATCTACCAAATTTGTATGGACAGTGCTATAGTCATATACCTCATAAATTTGTCTCTAGGTTAATTCAACATAATTAATAAGTGTAGGACTCATTCCTCGGTTTTTTAATAAATTTCCTAATTCAATGAAATTGAATAGTATGAGGATAAAAAATGGTAGTATCGATCAAATTTGTATGCACAGTGTTATAATCGTATATCTCATGAATTTGTTTCTAGGATAAATCAACTAAATTAACAAAGACTTATTCCTCGAATTTCTTAGAAATTTCTAATTAAGTGAAATTATATGATGATAAAATTATATTATTTGGCATCTATTAAAATTTACATATACAGTATTAAAACATATACTACAAGACGAATTAATGAAGGAAACTAACATAACTCTCTCCTATTTTGTTACATTCATTTTTATCGATGATTAAAATATATTTTCTAATAAATCATATATTCTAATGCTATAAAATGAAAATATCAAGGACTTATCACATGTTACTCAGCGTTGAAAAATCATTAGGTTCAATTGATTCGATGAAGAATACGTGGATATCTTGTGTGATAGGTAAAAATCTGTAATTAATTAAAGGTCTAATCAAGCGTCAAACTGAACCAGAATAAATCGGTTTCAAGTTTTTTTCTATCACTCCAGAAATTCGAGTAATATTTGTCAGAAAAAGGAATCCTAAACTGTATTCGTTACTTTTTCAACACGCAAGGGTTGTTGAGTGATGTAACCTTTTAGAATTCTATTTTGTGATTTATTTTAAATATAAAAAAAATTCATCGTAATTAAAAAAAGATTTTTTTGGAGATAATAATTAATTTTTATGTAACATGAAATTTCAACTTAACTCCAAAACATACAGTACGTGAATGTCGTATGTGGATTATAATTGTCTAAATATTGATTAAAAAAGTATTTATTGTTAGTTAACTAGTAGATACATAAATTTTTGACGTGTAAAAATTCTCTATGAGCGTGCTATTTAATTTAATTAAAAGCATCAATAAAAATTAATTAAGACAGGAGAAAAAATTTTTTTGTTCACAGACAATAGGTCATTGATGTACAGCTTAAACATTAAATAAGTTCAGATAAGAGCTTAGTTAACAAATGGCTATTTATTAACACAGTTAACTACGAAACAAATTAACTATTCGTAATCACAGACAGTCGTTTTAGTGAAGGAAAAAGCTAGAAACTTTCCGTAATGAGTTTTTCTCTGCATCAGTAAGTAAGAATGATAAAAAGAAACGAAAGCCGCCAAACAAAGTTACTTACTCGCTCCTTCGAATCCAACCTTCAGGTATTTGGGGAAGTGTTTACTACCTTTGAATCCCGCTGTTCAGAACTGGATCTCCTCGCGATCTTTTTCTCCTCTTTTGGGGCCTCTTTGCCGCCGTTGGCGAGACTTTCCTTCTATTCAGCCAATAGAAATTCACCAAATGAAACAGTGGTCAAGGACACAGTAGGTTCATAGATTTTTTTTTCGTTTTTTTTTTAGATGTGACATGGTGTATTGTTTTTTCTAAATATGACATGTATTGTATTTAAGGTGACAATGAACTCTGAAAACTAATTTATTTCCGTTTTAATTAATCATTTGAAATTTTAGTATGTTATTACTAACATATGTATGTAATTATGGTTGAAATTTCAACAAAAAAAAAAAAACATTAATTATTTTCGAAAACATTAATGTTTTTATTATTTTTCCCCTTTTTCTATTATTTTTTACTTATTATCGAAATTACAAGGGATTTCAGAATTTGCACTCTATTTTTATTTAATAAGTTTTGCTGAATTTACTTTATATCTATTAATAAGAATTTTTTATAGAAAGTGAAAAAGAAAATCTTGTATCAAAAATTAAAAAAAAAAATCTGACACACTGTACAAGACTTATAACAATACAAAGAGAGTTTCAACAATAATTTTTGTTTTTTGTAAATAATAATTATTAGGTATCATTCTCCACATATTTAAGTTTTTAAAAAGTATCAGAAGTTTAAACCAGCGGATTACAATTTTAAAGCAATTTTCAGTTTTTTGTATACAATAATTATTAGGTATCATTCTCCATACATTTAAATTTTTAAAAAGTATCAGAAGTTTAAACCAGCGGATTAAAATTTCAAGACAATATTTTCAAAACAATTTTCAGTTTTTTGTAAACAATAATTATTAGGTATCATTCTCCACATATTTAAATTTTTAAAAAGTATTAGAAGTTTAAACCACAAGATTAAATTTTCAAAACAATTTTCAGTTTTTTGTAAACAATAATTATGAGGTATTATTCTCCACATATTTAAATTAAAAAAAATATTAGAAGTTTAAACCACCGGATTAAATTTTCAAAACAATTTTCAGTTTTTTGTAAACAGTAATTATTAGGTATCATTCTCTACATATTTATTTTTTTAAAAAGTATTAAAAGTTCAAACCAGCGGATTAAATTTTCAAAACAGTTTTCTGTTTGTTATAACCAATAATGATTAGGTATCATTCTCCACATATTTAAATTTTTGAAAAGTATTAAAAGTTTAAACCAGAGGATTAAATTTTCAAAATAATATTTTCAAAACAATTTTCAGTTATTTGCAAACAATAATTATTAGGTTTCATTCTCCACATATTTAAATTTTTAAAAAGTATTAGAAGTTTAAAACACCGGAATAAATTTTCAAAACAATTTTCAGTTTTTTGTACACAACAATTAATAGGTATTCTCCAGATATTTTAATCTTTAAAAAATACCAGAAATTTGAAACAACGAATTAAATTTTCTACACAACTTTCAGTTTTTTGTAAACATTAATTATTAGGTATTCTCCATATATTTAAATTTTTAAAATGTATCAAAGTTTAAACAAGTGGATTAAATTTTCAAAAATATGAACAACAACGGAAAGAGTAGATAAAGTTTCATCGTAGGTGTATAATGTATTTTCCGTGAAAATTTGAAATCAATATGCGCAATAGATTTTCACTTACAGTGCGTGAAAGTTGCAAAAACACCATTTTGAGTTATATGCATTTAAAGTATTTATGGTTTCCTTAAAAGCTATGATATTAAATAAAAAAATATACACAGCTTTACATGCTCTAATTTGAACATTGCAACTAGTTTTGTTTTAGACAATTAAAAAATGTTCAGAAATTTGAAAAGCTTAAAAATCGATAAATCTACTTTTTGAAGGCGATATACCCCGTTAATTATTAATTATATTAAAAGCAGTTTATTAAAAACACTAAATCTTCATTCCTTTTACGCATAGGATGGATTTTTTTATTTCCTCGTAAGAAGTAAAAGAACTACTGTTATCATGAAATATTTTATGTGATTTAGTCCTCAGGTTCCAACGGAAATATAAATTTTAACCATGTCTGAATTAAATTTCGCAACTTTCAGTGTTACGTATATACATGAGTGAAAGGACACTTTAATTTTGAAACTTTAAATATTCCTTTTAACCGTACTTGACCACATTTTCATTAGTTTTGCCGCATCTCTTTTGAGTTATGAAAGATAAATCGAATGAATTAAGGTCGAAAGATTTTTGTTTTTAAAATTAATATAACGTCTAGTAGTGTTTCTGTTTTTCTAATTGCAATTTATGTATACTCTGTATCACAAAAATTTCAATATAATATATATTTTGTAGTTACCACTGCACTTATGCATGTACGTATATATGTAATATATCAAAATTATTGCACTTAAAATTCTTAAAAATTCTCCTTTTTCCTATCCTATATATTGTTCGACCAAAAATACTTTACTCGAACAGAGGTATACCCCAGAACGAGACGGATGAAACTTTCCCAAGGGACAAGAAACTTAGTCAGCGAATTTAACTATGAGATCAGGGGGAAAACTGAACCATTTACGAGCGACAGCTAGAAAATGTGTTAAATGGACAGAAAATTTGCATCTATTGCACCGAAAGTTTTGAGAAATGTGTTGGAAGTATTTTAAGTCGAGGACACTCCTTTGATTAAGACATCTTGCGGCTGGAAAAATAGATTTTATGGAATTAGGATGGAAAAGAGGAAATTTTGATACGTTACACACGTACACACAGACATATATATGTATGTATGTATATATATATATATATATATATATATATATATATATATATATATATTATATACATATATATATATATATATATATATACATATATATATATATATATATATATATATATACATATATATATATATATACATACATATATATATATATATATATATATATATATATATATATATATATATATATATATATATATATATATATATATATATATATATATATATATATATATATATATATATATATATATATATATATATATATAGCAAAATCGCACATACGCACCAAATCACTGTATACATATATAACAAATACCAAATACCAAATACCATAATCGCATATGCATATATACCAAAATCGCACAAAGGCCACATAAAAACAAATTTGTGTGTAATTATACTATTTTATCCACAAGTGTGGCACATTATATATATGAGCGTATCATTTCAGCTAGCTTTGTGAAATACCTTATTTTCTGCTAAAATGCCTAAATATTTTTAAAAAGTATAATTCTATATTACTTGGAAGCCTAGAACATAAGTATTTTATATATTTTATTTAGATTTAATTATAATCTCAATCAGTGCAAGTAAGAGGTGACTCATGTGAGTATGTAATATTTTTTATCGTAATATAAATTGGTTTAATGCCAATATTTAGAGCTTTTTAGTTTCTATTTTTATGATTCCTTTTCTCTTAATATGAAATAACGATATAGCTATTTTTAACTTAACACTGCAATGTAAAATTTAAAGTTACTGAAATAAAACTATACTTTTCGAAAAATGAACCGTTTTTATTTAAAAAAAAAAACAAAGACATGCATTTAAAATAATTTATAAAACTGGGCGTAACAGATAATGCTCAAAATAGTTCAAAAAGGTGTAAGGAGGATGCTAAATTTTAACGCATGTAGTACAGATCTAATTAGCCTTTTATTATTTTATTGTCTTGCTTTGATGTGTTTGCAGTTTAGGTAAAACTGATCTAAGATTTTATGTAGAACAATAGTGTTGTAAAAGTAAAATAAATGTAAGTAAACTGAAAGGAAGCGTTATTGGAGCATAATATTTTCAATTTTCATAGATTAATAAGATAATTTATAATAAATAATGTTAATTCAGGGCCGTATAAAAAAGAAATGTCAATATCAAAAAAAATATTTTTATCTTTATAAGGAATTAGCCTTAATAAATTAACTTATTACAAATATCTTAAAAATAAAGTAAAATGAAGACTTTTATAAGTGATAATAAATGTAGTAGTGACTCAACTGGACAAAAACTTTCAACTGGACAAAATAGACCTAAAATTTGATTTATTGGTATCACTGTGATTTAAACCGTTGAATTACGATTATTTGTAATAATGAGGAGAAAAGGAGTTTACTAATTTTCTTCATTTCACCACCAATATAATTGTGACTAATAATAAATGTTTACAGGCTTTATAAACTTATTCAAATATACCCTACGCACTTATAAATGTAACATCCCATCTAAATTTACATATTACTTATGGTATCTGGAATATAATTTAGTTAAAGTTAAAATATCTCCTAATTGTTTAGTTAAAAGAATTATTGTAGTTAAAGATGGGTATTTTCAAATTATTATTTTTATTTATATTCACCAAGAAAAAATTTACCAACCAACTTTAATTTTAGAATCTAATAAATTAATTCTAATTAAAAATAGATGCAATTGTTAATAACTATAATTGTTAGTAACTATATTTACTAACTATTGTTAGTAACTATAACTCCTAATTGTTTAGTTAAAAGAATTATTGTAACTAAAGATAGGTATTTTCAAATTATTATTTATTTTTCTTTATATTCTCCACGAAAAACTTTACCTACCAAGTTTAACTTTAGTATCTAATAAATAAATTCTAATTAAAAATAGATGCAATTGTTAGTAACTATTGTTAATAACTCCCAAAATTACTTACTATTTGACCTTCATGCTATTTAAACTATTTTTATATAAAAATAGTATATTGCGTTTTTTTTATATTACGTTATTCATTTTTGTGTATTAAGTGTTTTGTGATAACTAATCATAACATAATGTTTTATATTTCAGTTTTGTAAGTCAAAATTTAGCTATATTTCGTCCACTTCACACTGCTTTAAATAGCCATTTATTCGCACTTCCAAAAGTTTTCATTTTGCTCTATTTTGGAGACGCTTGTTGTAAATTAGTTTATTAAAACTTGCATTTTCTTAACAATATTTATTAGAAATTACTTAGTTAATCTATGAAAATTCAGAATACTATGCTTTAATAACACTACTAACTTTTACATAAAGATAGTATTTTAAGTATTTTTACTAAGTTATTTATTTTTATATCTCAGTTATATTCATAAATGAAAATTTAAGTATATTTTGTCCATTTCTCTTTGTTTTAAATAACCCTTAATTCTCACTTTCAAAAGTTTTCATTTGGTCTATTTTTGAGACACTTGTAATAAATTAGTTTATTAAAACTTGTATTTCTTTAACAATATTTATTAGAAATTACGTAGTTAATCTATGAAAATTCAAAATACTATTATTTAATAACACTACTAACTTTTACATAAATGTAGTATATTAAGTATTTTTATTAAGTTATTTATTTTTATATCTCAGTTATATTCATAAATCGAAATTTAAGTATATTTTGTTCATTTCACTTTGTTTTAAATAGCCCTTAATTCTCACTTTTAAAAGTTTTCATTTTGTTTTATTTGAGTCAGTTGTAATAAATTAGTTTATTAAAACAGAGATTTCACGTTAATCTTTTAGGAAGATAAAAATACTTTTTTGGATATCAACATTTCTTTTTTCAAACTGCATTGCAACTTAACAACATTTATTATAAATTACTTATTTTATGTATGAAAAATTCAAAATACTATGCCCTAATAAAACAAGGACTTTTACATGCAAATGGCATACTAAGTGTTTTTAAACAATGGAGCAAATGGCTTAAAAAAAGAAATTACTGTTAAAAATCTACTGCAGCCTTAAATACCCTAAAAACAAACGTTGTTTACAAAATTCCACAGTATGCATATTTCTAAAAAGTAGAGCAAAAAAGAATAGAGTACAAAACGGCTTCAGTTGCACGCAAAGTTGTTTACTATTTTATTGCAGAGCGATAACCTTAAATCGAGTTAAATAATGCTTGAGAAATATCTAGATTTATACGCACGAAAAGCTTCACAGATACAGAAGATTGTTTATACGTTCTTAAAAACAGTTTTGACTTTCTCTGTAGATTGAATTTTTATAAAAAACAAAACAAAAGTGGATAAAATCAATTCAGAATAAGTTTAATCATCCTATCACTTAAACTATTCTATGATTTAAAATTTATGCATTAGAAACATTAGTCTTTGCTTTGAAATGACACTGGAAAATAAACAATGGCTTAAAAACTATATACAGTAGAGTAGCATACGAGGTATAAAGGAGGTACTAGAGTTATACACACAGAAAGCTTCATAGATACAGATGATTGCTTATACATTTTTAAAAACAGTTTTGCCTTTCTTATGTGGATTAAATTTATATAAAAAAACAAAACAAAATTGAATGGAATTAATTCAGAATAAGTATAATCATCGTAGCCTTTAAAATATTCTTTGATTCAACATGTATGAGTCATGAAAATTAGTTTTTCCTTTAAAATGATATTGGAAAATAAACAATGACTTAAAAACTATATACAGCACCGTAACGTACAGGATACAATGGGGCACTTTGTTTGGGGTGCGAAAATTTTTATTAAAATTAATTTAAAATTAAATTTTTATTTAAGTTATTAAAGAGACATCGAAACTTATGATTTGAGTTCATTAAATAGTTTATTTTTAATAATTTATTGTAAAATAAAATGTTCTCATCTGCGGAGAAATTTGTTTTCTAAATCATTAATAAGGTTCAATTTAAAAAAAAAATAATTTTGTTTCATTGAATGTGTAATTGTGTTTGGACCAACACAATCTAATCAAATCTAAAATAAATACACGTAAAAGAAAAATTTGAAATCCCGCTAACCAGTAAAATAATTTTGGAAATATGTAAATTAGAAATTATTTTTTCGTATTAAATAGAAACCAATTAATTCAAAATAAGTATAATCATCGTATCATTTAAAATATTATTTAATTCAAAATTTATGCATAATTAAAATTAGTTTTTTCCTAAAAACGATACTGGAAAATAAACAATGACTGGAAAACTATATACAGCACACCAGATATCTTTAAGTTCATTAAATGAAAAATATTTTTATCTTTATTTTGATATAAAAATTTAGTTTTTATCACACATAATTCAAAAGTTATCTTGAAATGAATTTTATTTTTTAAATTTGTTGTATAATTTTTATGTTAATTTAAAAGATATACTATTTAAAATGACAATACTAAATGTTTTTTAAGTTAGATTATTATTAAAGAGCTCATAAAAATTCATTCAAAAAGAAGCAGAAATTTTTATTTTACATTGAATTAAAAAACTATTAAAATGAAGATTTTAGATTTCGAAAGGTACTGTGTACATATATTCAAAAGTTGATAGGAATTATGATTATCCTCATCGAAAAAGTTTATCATTTCGAAAAAGTCAGTATTTTTAACAATATATATTATTAAAAACTGCTGAATTTTTAAAATAATATCAATTAACAATAAGTTTTCTTCAGTAATAATATTGTTTCCATATAATAATTTATTGATATTAAAATTCAGAGGATGTTTTCTCTGTAGATTTGTTTATAGTATGGTAGTGTAGTTTAAAGAAAAATTCTTTGCGAAGTTGTTTTCTTGCACCTTAAAATTTTATCTTTATAAAAATAAGGATCACTCTGAAATGGTTGAAATCCGGCTCAATGATCCAAGTTAATTTTACCAAAATGTAGGAATGTCCATAGTAATACACTTCAATATCAATATTTTGTAGGTGAATTTTCCAAACTCAACTTTAGGTTAAATATTAGTTAAAGTCACACATAGCAAGATAAATGATATAGGATGGATGTTTTAAAATATTTTTCTTTAAGAAATTCGATTACCAATCTTCTCGTATTAGAAGATGCATTACAATGTTGAAGGAGTCTCTTTATATTATCTTCGTGGTGAATTTCTGGAAGGCCTCTAATGATGTACCAGTTAGCTGTAACTCTCTTATAACAGCCGCGGTAGCTCAGTCGGCAAAAGCAACGATCTCGTAATTGAGAGGTTGCGGGTTCAAAACCCGAGCAGACCTAAGGTCCGCCGTGTTCGTTAAAAGTGACTGGGACACCTAAAATATGTTGGTGGTCATAATGTCCTCCAAGTTCTCAATCAATACCTCTGGGGGTGGTAGGCCAATTCTATGGATCTTCTGCTTGGTCCCTGCATTAAATTACAAGGACCTACTTGAGCGAAGTCTTTCTTTCACTTTAATGGTGCTTATTAAATAAACGAAAGGCTCACCCCTTGGCCTTAATACGAGAGTCTGGATAGTCAATCGTTCTTGGTTTGCCCAAGTGGCATGATAATGAACAAGAACAACACATGTCTTCTGTTCCTCCAGCTTAAAGATTTTGTTTAGTCCCGAACTTCCGAAGAAAACGGCACACATTTTCTTTTCCATTGATTATTGTCGGTTCACAATTGTTCGTGAGTGATCATCTTGATAGAGTTATACTTTACTTTCTAGATGTGTTAGAACTTCACAAAAATGGTATACATGTTTGACCATCAGCATGATTTTAGATATAAGGCAATGCCCACCATCGTTAAGTGGTTTTAGGGTTTCATCGCAAATTCTGACATTCTCTACTTTTTGGTGTTCTGTTAAATCATGGGGATCCCAACTACACACTAAATTTTTCATATGTAGTTCCTCGTGAATTTTATGTATAGCTATGTATACAATGTTGAGTTTATTCCGTATCAATTAGTAAGAGCATACATAATTATCGATACCATTTTCTGAGACCACGGTTGATAATTATTCTTGTGTATTCATCCAGGATAGAACTATGGAATTCTATGGAATTCTCTGAACATCTGAATACAATGCTACGAGATGCATCTTCGTAACCAAATGCTAATTACATTTGTTGAAGGCATTCTTGTTGATTTGAATCTACTGTAAAATCATTGAAATTTATAGCGTGATAATGTTTTTGAACCAACTTCATTGTCCTTTCTGTCAGAATTTATTCTATGATAGTTAAATTACATTTGTTGCCACAAGTTATTATATGTGAAAATAGAAGAGTTGTTTTGCATATCGTTTTACATATTTACTAATCAGAGTCGACTCTCGATTAGAGGTGTATCTGGAGTTGAGTGGAGTGGGTGTGGACTAAAGATTTCTCTTCATTTAATGACTGGTAAAAAAAAAGCTTCATATAAGTGTGGGAAAAGTTTCAGCTTCTTATTGCTATATATTGGTAGCCCATTTCGCCCCGAATTCGACAGATCTTACCTATGGCAAAAGAAAGCTTAAAATGGACTAGTCACGAAAGTAATTTAGCACGAGGGAAGAGTGAATCGCGTTAAAATGAAGCTATACTTTGGAGCGTGTCCTCGAAAACTTTCTGCGATATTTACATCAGTCACTCAGTAACGTGTCGCATCTCCACATTTTGTTGTCTTGGAGATATTGCGCACGAAGGAAGGATAACACATCAATTACTATTAGACCCCATGTTTCTATGATATAGCGTGAAAAAGAGTAAAGGGTTCGTAGCATGTAATACTTCAAGATGTTTTTTTCATCTTTACTTTCAATTACTTAGCTTTCTCACATATATTAAATAAAAAGATAATTTTGTGAATCGTCATACTTAAAATGATCTTGTAGATTATGTAGAAAAAAAAATATTTGTTTATCATGATTCTATTAAGTAAATGTCTAAGAGCCTTTTAACTGGATTGAACGATAGAGAGACTGCAAATACAGTGTACTCAGCTTAATATAATCACGGTTAATGTTATCAATCACTTATTGTTATTGAAATCACTTGGTCCCTATTTTCTCTATTCATTTGTATGTAAAAATATCGCTTTATGTGTTTGTTACATCGGTTAATGTTATCAGTTTTCGAACCTCATTTTAACTGACAGAGGAATATTCATAATACATTCAGAAAGAACCCATTCTTTTCCATTCACTGTTGGTTGGATTTCTGAGAATTCTTCTTTTCTACCTAGAGATATAGGAAATGAACAAAGAAATGGGATATTACACGTTCCTGAAATTTTTCAGAAATACGCACACCATTCTGGTGGTCAGTGGTTATCAGATAAGCAGAAGGCAACACATTCTTATCAGAACTGAGAAGGAGCGTATTTATATTTTATGCTTTGCTCGCTTACATGCAGCTTGTCGATATGGAAGCCAGAAAGCGAAGTGATTTAACATTAAAACAAAAGATCGAAATTTTAAATCGTTATGACAGGTTGATTATGATTACGAACAATTTATCAATGAGTTTCATAGAAAAAATTGTAGACAGTCAACAATTCTTTTAATTATGTATACAATTCTTAAGATTTAAAGGATAATATACAGTACATAAATGTAAAGTGTGTTTTTTTATTTTGTTTAGAAATTTAGTACGTGTGAATTAAAGGGGGAGGAGGGTAAATTTATCTAATTTTGAATATCATTTATTGTTACCAATCGGTTATTGTTATCAAAATCACGGTGTTCCAAACTGATCACATTAAGCGGAGTCCACTGTATATGTACACTTTGTAAAGTTAAACAAAACAGATAGTATATATTGAAGTAATAAATTTTATGCAAACAATTTACAGTGGCATAAATGACATTTAAAAGTATTAGTAGTAAAGAGATAAAAATCAAACATAGACAATTTTTTTTCTACATTCAATACTTTGATATATCAGATACAGCACCATTTCAGGCTTGGTCTACGAACTATAATCGAGAAATCAATCCACCTTGAAGCCACATATGACGTAAAGATAGATGTATGAGAGGTGTTATTCAAAATAAAAGTTTGTCAAAACCTTTTTATATTTTTATTTGTCAAAACAGGAGTCTCACAATAGGTTCAGGGAGCCGTGGTTTTGGTTTGGTTTGGAGTGCTACGGTCTACTTTTTGCAACACGAGGGCTAATGAGACCGGGACCTACAGCTTAAAGCCGATTACGAACGGCTACGATCATCCATGTCACTGTGGGACTCGAACCCACGAAGTCCGGTTCCGAAGGCCAGCACACTAACCAATCGGCCATCGTTCGGCTAGTGGGGAGCCGTGGTAGCTCAGTCGGCAAAGGCAGCATTCTCGTAACTGAAAGGTTGCGGGTTCGGGGCTGGAGCCGACCTAAGATCCCCGTATTCGCTAAAGGTGACTGGGACACTTAAAATATGTTCGTTGTTACAAAGTCCTCCAAGTTCTCAAACGATATCTCTCGGGGTGGCAGGCCAAGCCTAGGGGTCTTCTACTTGGTTCCTGTTTCTATATTAAGAGGACCGAGCGGGGGTAATCTTACTCGCGTCCGTAGCATACCTTAAGATACACGTGCTCCTAGAAGGGTGCTAAATGGGTAAGCCTTGTTAAGGCGTTAGGATAACGTCTGTATCGCCTGTTGCGTTGGAAAGAAACAATAGATTCAGGTGACTAAGAGAGAGCTCTCCAGTTTTTGCATGATTCCAGTCAGTTCACGTAAGGTCTGTATGAGACCAGTGGTGGATATAAATCTATCGTGCACCGAGTGGAAATCTTTCCGGAGAATCCTCCGTATATAAGTTTTATCTTACAGCAATAACATATAGGATATAAAATTTATTAATACAATTAAATATTTAATAATTTACCTTGAAACTAGTGTAAATAGGCTCGTATGCCTTCCCCAATTAAATTTTATCAAGATGAGACGAAGTTTAGTCACTGAACATTTCGGAAGCTTCTTTTTCATGACAATCTTGAATGTGTTTTGGTAAGTCCCTTTTTAAACTCCAGCATTAATCAGCCATCATGTGCAAATCCTATCTTCCTTGATAGCGGACCTCCATAGTTTTAATATCCTAGTGAAATATTTCACCTTGTTCCTTACAGGATGATTTGCACAACTTCTTCTACTTGAACTCATTTTATTTCTATTTATCGATACAAGTACAAAAATCTACAACAGAGTACATTTTAAGTTAACTTTATAATATCTCTTTCCTAAATTCAAATATTATACAAGGCTAATTTCTATCTACCCTACACGACGAAAAATCTCAAACTAAATTAAACTCAAAAAGTGTTTGCTTTATTACCTATAAATGTTTACTCAACGCAAAATAATTTCAACTGTAGTCGAACGGTTGAAAGTCACTTACATTACGGATGTTTTGACTATCTGGTTGATTTTCCCGCAGCTATATGGTTCACATTTCCTGTAGTACTTCACAATAAAAAACTATAGAAAAAATAAGAAAAACTGATAATAAAAAAGAGAGAAAAACTACCACACAAAAAGACGACTGAAGACACAAAAGATATACACTTTGTAATACATAATTGTAATTAAATACATAAATACATACATTATTGTAACTAAATAATTATTAATTGTAATTATTTAATTAAATAATTTTTGAGGATTAAGTTCATTTTTTGCTATATGTAACCACAACAACAACAACTTTAAATATACCACATATAGTAGTGAGTAAAATGTAACAGATCTTAAATAATTACAGACGAATATACCTAATTGCTAACTACAGAACAATTAGACCGAGTAGTGATTGGTGTCATCTACGAATAATATTTAAATACTAATTAAAATTTTATTTGTCTATAACTTACTGGCACAGAAATTATTAATGAAGTAATGAAAAATTATATCGATTTTTTTGATAAAGGCATAAAAGAAAGAAACGAAAAAGAAAATATAGTACCAACTGCTTCGGTAACTGATTATGCTTAAAAATAAAAGGATTTGTTGAAGAACAAAATAATATTAAAAATACTGTTTTGCACTCTGCAAGTAAACTTATGCATTTTATGTAATACAGACATAAAAGAAAGAAACGAAAAAGAAAATATAGTACCAACTGCTTCGATAACTGTGGTTATGCTTAAAAAGAAGAGGATTTGTTGAAGCACAAAATAATGTAAAAAATATTGTTTTGCACTCTGCAAGTAAACTTATGCATTTTACGTAATAGAGACATAGAAGAAAGAAACAAAAAAGAAAATATAGTACCGACTGCTTCCGCAATTATAGTTATGCTTAAAAATAAGAGGATTTGTTGAAGCACAAAATAATGTTTAAAATGTTGTTTTGCACTCTGCAAGTAAACTTATGCATTTTATGTAATAGAGACATAAAAGAAAAAAAAAGAAAAAGAAAATATAGTCCCAACTGCTTCGGTAACTATGGTTATGCTTAAAAATAAGAGGATTTATTGAAGCCCAAAATAACGTTAAAAATATTGTTTTGCACTCTACAAGTAAACTTAAGCTTTAATATATTGTGTAAACAAATGAAAATTACAAATTTTTAAACAAGAAAAATTGTGGTGTTTTGTTTTTTTCTCCTTTTTTACTTTTTTTTATATTGATTTGTTAAACAGAGCAAGCCGTCTGCCAAGTAATTTTGGCAAAATTGGATAACAAAAATGTTTTGCATTCCTCTTAAAACTGAATTACCTTAGTGTTATTGAGGTAAAAAAATCAGAATTTAAATATTAAAAAATATCAAATCGAACGTTAAAAAGAACTTGTGGTTAAATTTTCTCTTTAATTCCATACTGTCCTCTTTAATTCCATAAGTATATTTCCTCATTTCAAAATAAACACTACTTTGCTGGGTTTACTACACGGAAATGCAGTTTCATCCCATCGGTCTCTGATGCTTATCCTTGTTTACAAAACATCGCAAAATGATACCAAGCGTGATATTTGCGACGTAAATCCAATGTCTAGACTATATAAAACTTCATTATCCTCTCCAGTTGTTTTCACAGTTACTTGCTTTTGGAAACATACAAGAAAATAATACAAACTCGAGTTCATTTTTGTTACAATTTATCATTCAGTTTAGAGATTATCAATAAAATTAAAATACATTTCCTCTCGGTTTACCTAAAGCTTCTTTAGATGTGTTTATTTTCATTTCTAGGTATTTCACTTGAATATTTTGAATAGTTCCTTGAATATGTTGGTATTAAATCCCTTCTATATACGCTTCACATCCGCTACTGAAGAAACATCAGACGTAATATAAGGAAATTTTTAAACTAAAAGAAGAAAAATATGTAATAACAATTCTCATGCCAATGTTTTTTTTATTTTATAAATTCCCTTCAACGGTTTACAGGCTTTTTTACATTCTAAAGTATATAGTAGAGTCTAAAACTGTTAACCCTTAATTTGACAAGATGTTTTTCAAATATTTTTTAATTTTTGTTATTTTTCCATGTCTGTATAGACATTAGGATCTCTGTAAAACAAACAAAAAAAAATATATATCATTTTCCATTTTTGAGATAGTTAATATCCGCTGTGGCGAACACTGACAATTATGTTATACAGGGTGTAACAAAAGGTCGTTTACAAACTTAACATGCTGGTCTGTCATATCATAATTAACAAGATTTACATAGGAACTTGTGTCCGGAAATGCAAACTGTGACCGCTAGAGGGCAATAATTGCAGGAAAATCGCTGGATCGGTAAAGGCGGACCGCTGCAATCCCCCGACCTGACTCCCCTGGATTTCTACCTGTGAGGTCTCATAAGTCCATGGTGTATGAGACGACATCCTAACATCGGACCTGGATCTTGTCGCCAGGATCGCAGAAACGGCAGCACGTGTCAGTGACACTCCTGGCCAAATTGAACGGGTTCGTGAATCCATGCGCCGACGTTGAGAAACGTGCATTGTGGCGAAGGGAAACAATTTCGAGCATTTGCTGTGATGTAATCATCATCTGTAGTAAAAATCATATTAACACCGCTGTCGATACATTTTTTTTTCTCCTGCTCCACACTCGTGATCACAGCACTCTAACGGTCGCAGTTTTCATTTTCAGACATAAGTTTCTATGTAAATCTTGTTCATCGTGATATGATAGACCAGCATGTTAAGTTTGTAAACGACTTTTTGGGACATCCTGTATAGTAGTTATAAATATACATGTCATATAGAGGCCTGACTTAGCCAAATTAAGGGTTAAGGTCAGAAATATCCAAAGTCCGCGTTGAAATTTATTTTCTACAAACATTTGGAGAATCCTCAAATATGTAGTTATTAAATAGTAGTTAAATATGTCAATAATTAGTTTATTTAACTTTACGTCGTTGTAGACACAAATTTACATTTAACGTAATGAATGTTTGAAACTGAAAGAAGAAAAATTGGTAATTATAATTTCCATGTCAATGTATATCAATTTTATAAGTTCTTTCTAGCGGTTTAAATGTTTTTATTATAACATTTAAAGGTAAATAGTGATCTTTAAACTGCTTAGATCAGAGATATCCAAATTCATTAATTCGCTGGAAATTTCTCTTCTACAAACATTTCTGCAAAAATGGGTAGTAATACAAAGTCACTTAACTTTGCCAATTAGCTTATTTACTTGAAAAATTACTATATTTTACATGCAATAAATGCAATTTAAAATATTAATTACAGCTTTGTGTTTCCATACTGATCGATAATGATTACTTTTATGTTCATAATCTCACATTTCAAACGGGTATTGCCGATCTCCATGGCACAATGGTTAAAATCGTGGACTAAAGTCAAAAGGTCTCAGGTTCGATCCTGAGTCAGAAAGCGTTTTTTTCCTTCATTTTATGTTCGATTTGTTAAATAGTCAAGAAGACTCATTATTTTAATAGTACAGAAATTATGCGAATTTTCTGTACTATGAAAATAATTCTAGAATATTTTGTTACCCTATAAAAGCTTGTGCTAAAACTGCGAGCGGCAGTTGTTCCATTGAGAGCAAGGTGGCTCAGCATTTAATAAACGCTATTATTTATTAACTTGATTATTTATTGTGTGAAATCCCTACTTGCATCTACGTGACAATATCAATATACTTTGTTTCGAATGATATATTTTCAAAATGTAAAATCTTCAAGGCGCATCCATATTTTGATTTTCCATGTTTATTTCGGATACGTTTAGTTTGGAGCGCCACGCTCCACTGTTTTTCAACAAGAGAGCTAATGACACCGATACCTGCTGCTTAAAGAGGATTTCGAGCGGCTATGAACATCCCTGCCATCAGCGAATTCGAAACCCCGAACTCCGGTTTTGAAGAGCAGCGCTGTACCATTCGGTCATCAATTCGGCTACCATTCGGTTTTCCTTCGGAAGATGCACGCAACCACAGATATGCGTTCTTACAAGCATAGAAATTAGTCCAAATTTGATAGTAGTGGGTCGTAAGTATTATAATCTCTATTTCCAAAGTTCCACTAGACACAATAATTGTATTATCCTGAATTAGGGTTTCTTTCCCGATAAACCTTAAGATTTTCATACTTTTTCTCTTCCTCGGTATTTTTCAGAACAAATACACTGATACATATAAACTATAATACGACTTATTAAACCGTTATTCTAGCCAAAATGTAAACTGGAGCTGAATCGAACATAAAAAAATGACAAATCCTCTTTATTTATTTACTCTTTTAGGAAGACGAACCATTGCCCACCTCTTCGCAATCAGAAGAGTTAACAGGGAAGAAAAATTATTAAAGTTGGGTGACAAAGCGATCCACCCAAAGGCAAAGATCTTACCCGCACAAACATACAATGTATCCTAGGCAGTGAAACGCACTTGTTATGCATTGTGTGCTATAGGAATGCATTCTTCAACTCGCACGAGTTCTACCTTGAGAGAGATAGTAGTGCAATAATTGCTGTAGTAGTATGTTGATGTAAAAGTTTCACCCCCTAAACAATTTTGTTGTTGTTGTTTCTCACGCCACTTGGACAAAGCAAGCATGATTGATCCTTCAGGCTCTAATATTAAGGCCAAGGGGTGCGCATAGGGGTACATAGAACAACACTTCTATATCCGCAGATAATAACTTGTGGCAACAAATGTAATTTAACTGTCATAGAATAAATACTGATAGAAAGGAAAATGAAGTTAATTCAAGAACATTATCACGCTATAAATTTGGATGATTTTAAAGTGCAGTTAAATTAACAAGAATACCTTCAACAAATGTAATTAGCATTTGGTTACGAAACTGCATTTTGTGGTATTGTATTCAGATGTTCAGAGAATTCCATAGAGGTCCAAGTTCTATCCTGGATGAATAAGACACAAGAATAATCATCAACTATGGTCTCAGAAAATGGTATCGATAATTATGTCTGCTCTTACTAAATGATACGGAATAAACTTAACATTGTATCCATAGCTATACATAAAATTCACGAGGAACTGCATATAAAAAATTTAGTTTGCAGTTGGGATCCCCATGATTTAACAGAACACCAAAAAGTAGATCATGCTAGAATCTGCAACTTTAAATCCTTAAAACCACTTAACGATAGTGGACACTGCCTTATATCTAAAATCATCCTCTTGGTCAAACATGCATACCCATTTTGTGAGGTTCTAAAACATCTAGAAAGGAAATTATAGCTCTTTCAAGATAACCACACACCAACAATTGTGAACCGACAATAATCAACAGAAAATGAAATGTGTGCCGATTTCTTCAGAAGGTCTAAACAAAGTCTTTAAGCTGGAGGAGCAGAAGAGAGTTGTTGTTGTTATTGTTGTTTATTATGGCACTTGGACGAACCAAGCACGATTGATCCTGCAGGCTCTCGTATTAAGGCTAAGAGATGTGCCTATCTTTTTTTTAATGAGCACCATTAAGGTGAAAGAACGCCTTTCCTCAAGTAGGTCCTCTTGATTTTGAAGCAGGGACTAAGCAGAAGACTTATAGATTTAGCCTGCTACCCCCAGAGGTATTGATTGAGAACTTGGAGGACATTGGGACTACGAACCTATTTTACGTTCTCCGCTCACCTTTAACGAACACGCTGGATCTTAGGCCGTCTCGTATTCCGAACCCGCAACCTCTCAGTTACGAGTTACGATTAACTCTCAGTTTACCGACTGAGCTACCTCGGCTCGCTAAAAAATTTTAATTTACTTTAGGAGTTTACGTCGTATTCAACTTACTTGTGAAACGATAACTCCTAATATAAGCACTAATTAAATGCTAAGACCTAATAAGTAGTTGAGGGTCTAATTTTAATATAAGTATATTGCAACAAAAAATATAATAATTTTGCAGGGAATAAGAAAGAGGAATTAGCCACAACAAAATATTAAAGATGTTATCCAAACAACGACAAGGAGTATCATCTATCGGTCGTCGACTGTCGCTCCCTTATTTGTCTGTAAGTTTCCACATGAGTGGACATAATGAAAAAAATATATCCATTCGAGTTTTCAACCTGGTATGTCGTTCAATAATAAATTAGTTTGATGACCTCTGGCTTGAAACTAATTTATTATTTAATAGAGATTAAATTTATTATTGAATAATGGCTTGAATAGAGAATATTAAAGTGTAAAAAATTGCTCAATGGTGGAAGACAATAATTGAATTATTTGATATAAATCGTAGTATATGGGTGGTTGTGGTTACATCACTCCACGAAATTTTGTGCATCTCTTAGAGGATTAGTTTGCAATAAATTATTATAAATCGCACAGTCTAAAAAATATGCAATATTTAAAAATATTTTACAACTCAAATTATGTGGATATTCACATAATTTTATTCTCTATAACTTTTTCTCAATTTCAAGAATGACGGTATTGGGAAATAATTGGTATCGATATATACAGAAATGTTTGTATTTTAACATTAAAAAAAATTAGAGGTCTAAAATTTATCATTTCTTTAGTTGACAAAATTAAATATATTTTGTCCTAAACACTGAGAAAAGAAAACTAGTAATTAAATTTGTTGGGAATGGGACATGTTTTAAATTTGCTAGACTGGAGTTATAACAATGCTGTTAAAAATGGCTTTCTAATCGAAATCTAAATTAATGCTACTTCTAGACACTGTGAGACGGAAAACAATTACTAAAAACACTTTGTAAAGGAACCGGTTTTAAATCTTCGAGACAAGTGTCTTAACAATAGTGCTAAGAATGACATGCTATGCAATCGAAATTGTTTTCTTAATATGTCTGTTATATAAGAGTTCGAGAAACTAATAAGATGAAATAGAAATAATAGGTCATACGAGACCATAATATATCATAATATAAAGTACCAGGTCAGTTTGTATGCAGTTAAAGTGTTGATTATTTTTATCGACATGCCACAAAGTTTGGTATTAGAAAATGTTGATGCATATGAACAGTTGTGTTTATTATTAAAATTAATTTAGGAAAAAGGAAACGATTATTGTATGGACCTTTTTCTATACTATAGCTAAAGTATACACTGTTGACAGAGCATTGTATATAATGCCATATTAATTTAATGCTTTTAAATATGATAATAAGGGTAACACTTTAACATTTTGCTATCTAAACTCGAGTATTATTCAGACAACTATTTTCGTCGAGGTGAATTGAGCTTGCTAGTTTCTGTCGGATAAACTCTTTCCTTTGTGTTCATTAATGGCGACAAAGGTACGTAAAATAGGTTCGTGGTCGCAATGTCCTCCAAGTCCTCAAACGATACTTCTGGTGGTGGCAGACCAAGAATATGATTCTTCTGCTTGGTACCTACTTCCAAATTACGAGGACCCAGCTGGGGTAATGTTACTCGCGTCTGTATCATCCCTTAGACTACACGTGCTTCCCGGGTGGAGCTAAATGAGTAACAGCTCCGCAGATATTTTGGACGCATGCTTAACAGACAAGCGCCCTACGTGAAAAAAAAAACTCTGTGAACTATACAATTTTAGTTTATATATGTTCGGGGTTTATTCAGGTAATATGTGTAATCCTTCTATTAAAAAATAAAATATACTCTTAGAAGAATTTGTAAGGTTTACAGATTCATATTATAATAAAAAACTAGATAAAGATTAAGAAAAAATTTCTACTGAAAGTTTTGCATTGCTCCTTCATTTTTGTCATTCATAACTTGAAATGCACCATATCGAAGCATAGTTTACTAAATAATGTCATTTACAAGTAAACAGATATTTTTAGATCTTTATAAACCGCGTACAATTTTTATTCAAGTTTATTTAAAATTTATACGCAAAAAACGTTTATTTATGCAAATTATTTTAAAACCTTAAAGCTTGATTTTTTCAATAGTTTTTTTATTAAATATTAGGAAATTTAAGTAGTTTATAAAATCGGTTTCAAATTTCTAATAAAGGGATATATATTTAAAGTTTAAAAATTTTTAAACTACCTTAAACCCTTAGACCATAGGAAAACACAGTCAAAAAAACAAAAACAAAAAAAAAACGCTGATTCGAAAGGGGCATATTACGTAAAGAAAATTTTAATGTTAACAGTTTTTTTCACTGCATTCAAGAAGTGCTCTACAAACCTTCAAGAATCTATGCAAAACCATATAAATATACATAAATACAAGCGTACTCTCACTTACATGCTGTGAAATCTGATT
>CM063501.1:30743265-30773265 GCA_032207245.1 Pardosa pseudoannulata | reverse complement strand
ATTTAAATCCGCTATTTATAGCAAAAAATGATTATTAAAAACTTTAATGTAAACATAAAATCAATGAGAAATTAAAAGAACATATTAATGCGACAACTGAATCTAGTAAAAGTTCAGAGTAGTTCAAAGTAGAAATTATTTAAATCCGCTATTTATAGCAAAAAATGATTATTAAAAACTTAAATGTAAACATAAAATCAATGAGAAATTAAAAAAACATATTAATGTGACAACTGAGTCTAATAAAAGTTCAGAGTAGTTCAAAGTAGAAATTATTTAAATCCTCTATTTATAGCAAAAAATGATTATTAAAAACTTAAATGTAGACATAAAATCAATGAGAAATTAAAAAAACATATTAATGCGATAATTGAGTCTAGTAAAAGTTCAGAGTAGTTCAAAGTAGAAATTATTTAAATCCTCTATTTATAGCAAAAAATGATTATTAAAAACTTAAATGTAGACATAAAATCAATGAGAAATTAAAAAAAAAACATATTAATGTGATAATTGAGTCTAGTAAAAGTTCAGAGTAGTTCAAAGTAGAAATTATTTAAATCCGCTATTTATAGCAAAATATGTTTATTAAAAACTTAAATGTAAACATAAAATCAATGAGAAATTAAAAAAACATATTAATGTGACAACTGAGTCTATTAAAGTTCAGAGTAGTTCAAAGTAGAAATTATTTAAATCCTCTATTTATAGCAAAAAATGATTATTAAAAACTTAAATGTAAACTTAAAATCAATGAGAAATTAAAAAAAACATATTAATGTGACAATGAGTCTAGTAAAAGTTCAGAGTAGTTCAAAGTAGAAATTATTTAAATCCTCTATTTATAGCAAAAAATGATTATTAAAAACTTAAATGTAAGCATAAAATCAATGAGAAATTAAAAGAATATATTAATGCGATAACTGAGTCTATTAAAGTTCAGAGTAGTTCAAAGTAGAAATTATTTAAATCCGCTATTTATAGCAAAAAATGATTATTAAAAACTTTAATGTAAACATAAAATCAATGAGGAATTAAAAGAACATATTAATGCGACAACTGAATCTAGTAAAAGTTCAGAGTAGTTCAAAGTAGAAATTATTTAAATCCGCTATTTATAGCAAAAAATGATTATTAAAAACTTAAATGTAAACATAAAATCAATGAGAAATTAAAAGAACATATTAACGACAACTGAGTCTAGTAAAAGTTCAGAGTAGTTCAAAGTAGAAATTATTTAAATCTGCTATTTATAGCAAAATATGTTTATTAAAAACTTAAATGTAAACATAAAATCAATGAGAAATTAAAAAAACATATTAATGCGATAACTGAGTCTAGTAAAAGTTCAGAGTAGTTCAAAGTAGAAATTATTTAAATCCGCTATTTATAGCAAAAAATGATTATTAAAAACTTAAATGCAAACATAAAATCAATGAGAAATTAGAAGAACATATTAATGCGATAACTGAGTCTAGTAAAAGTTCAGAGTAGTTCAAAGTAGAAACTATTTAAATCCGCTATTTATAGCAAAAAATGATTATTGAAAACTTAAATGTAAACATAAAATCAATGAGAAATTAAAAGAACATATTAATGTGACAACTGAGTCTAGTAAAAGTTCAGAGTAGTTCAAAGTAGAAATTATTTAAATCCTCTATTTATAGCAAAAAATGATTATTAAAAACTTAAATGTAAACATAAAATCAATGAGAAATTAAGAACATATTAATGTGATAATTGAGTCTAGTAAAAGTTCAGAGTAGTTCAAAGTAGAAATTATTTAAATCCGCTCTATTTATAGCAAAAAATTATTATTAAAAACTTAAATGTAAGCATAAAGTCAATGAGAAATTAAAAGAATATATTAATGCGATAACTGAGTCTAGTAAAAGTTCAGAGTAGTTCAAAGTAGAAATTATTTAAATCCGCTATTTATAGCAAAAAATGATTATTAAAAACTTAAATGTAAACATAAAATCAATGAGAAATTAGAAGAACATATTAATGCGATAACTGAGTCTAGTAAAAGTTCAGAGTAGTTCAAAGTAGAAATTATTTAAATCCGCTATTTATAGCAAAAAATGATTATTAAAAACTTAAATGCAAACATAAAATCAATGAGAAATTAAAAAAACATATTAATGCGACAACTGAGTCTAGTAAAAGTTCAGAGTAGTTCAAAGTAGAAATTATTTAAATCCGCTCTATTTATAGCAAAAAATTATTATTAAAAACTTAAATGTAAGCATAAAATCAATGAGAAATTAGAAGAACATATTAATGCGATAACTGAGTCTAGTAAAAGTTCAGAGTAGTTCAAAGTAGAAATTATTTAAATCCGCTATTTATAGCAAAAAATGATTATTAAAAACTTAAATGCAAACATAAAATCAATGAGAAATTAGAAGAACATATTAATGCGATAACTGAGTCTAGTAAAAGTTCAGAGTAGTTCAAAGTAGAAATTATTTAAATCCGCTCTATTTATAGCAAAAAATTATTATTAAAAACTTAAATGTAAGCATAAAATCAATGAGAAATTAAAAGAATATATTAATGCGATAACTGAGTCTGGCGGAGTATTCACATTTTGTTAATGTGGAATTCGTATTTCTTTTAAACACCATTCTTAAATTTGCTTGTGCAGTAATATTTTTTCACTTAGGAAGTCAAGTAGCTACAACTGTGAGCCCACGTTCAGCCAAATACGATGAAAGAAATGCAATTAAAATTTCTGTACTCTAGCTCAGGGGTGGCCAAACGGGGGCCCGTGGGGGAATTCACGAAATTTATTGTTGAAAAATATATTTATTATGTTAACTACAATATTATGCAGTTGTCTTATCGATTATTGATTATTTTTATGGATATTATGTCTACCGGTCACCCCCTTTAACACTACATTTGTCACTAAAAACCATTACCAGCACTTTGATGAAAGACATCATCACTAACAGACGAATGGCACTTCAACCTGGGTACCTATGCTTTATGTAATAAAGATAAATTTATTTTACAAGGTTGAAAACAATTGTAAATACAAAATAACTTTTTATTTTAAATTGAATCCAAAATTGGCTTTGTTTATAGTGTGGGGGTAGGGTAAATGGTAGCATCCCAATTAATTGTGACTTCTCCAAGCTTTTGCCAAATTATAATATAAAACAAACTTGTATTTGACAAAAATATAATACAAAATAAAATATGGCTCAGTCGGCGAAAAGAGCAGTCTTGTAACCAGAGAGTCTATTGAACAACACTTGAGCCTGCCAACGATCCACTATGTCCTTTAAGAGCTACTGAGACACTTAAAATACGATCATGGCCGTAATGTCTTCAAAATTCCCAAGAGATATCTCAAGAAGTAGAAGGCCAAGCCACGCGATCTTCTGCTTGACTTCTAAATTACGAGGACCTACTTAAGCAAAGTCATGCTTTCCACGAGCGATGTTTATCAAACTTAAGGCATACCCCTTTTTGAGGTTTAGTCAGTCTTCAGCCCTCGTGATACCTTGTTCAAGTAAAGCTGATTATTACCTTTAGCCGTGTACCAGTCGCATATTGCGAAGGTGTCTGTTTGACATGGTGTAGGCTTTCGTACACCAGGGGGAATGAGTAACAACAACAACATATGTAATACGAGTTGTTAACTGAAGAGTAATTTTTATATTAAAAATTACAAAGTAATGCACTTAATTTTTAGTCTTTTGAACTATGATTGTATGAACCCCATGGCTCCACTTTGTACATGACAATCTGATATGTACAAAATATTATTAAAAAGGTTATAGCTGTTCGCTTTAAACGACAGCTATAACTTTTAAACTGACCTGCGAAATTCAGTAGTCTAATTTGTTTTACTTAGCCATTAGTTTCTGCTCACTTAAAAGACCATTCTTTCAGCAAATAAAAAGTAAATTAACATGATAATAGCTACTTTATAGCTACACATGTAGAGAGGAAGATAGGAAGATAGTATAACTGAAGAGAATTTTTCTCCTAATTATACCCTAGTTTTGTAAGATGATTTAGCATAGTTCTAAAATGAGTTTCGTGCTAAATCATTTTTTATATCACCTGGTTAATAAGTATTCTATACTTTTTCCTTATGATGTATACCTACAGGACATTTTCGTCAAATGTATATAATTTTATTAAAGGAAGTGATGTTTTCTACATATCTGTTGCTAGTAGTTTCTTTTCTACGGTTATATTAATTATCTTCTTATTATCATCATTAAGCACGCAAAGAAATAATGCCTTTTCTTTTCATAAATAGATTCACTATGTAAGTAATATAATAATTAGCTCATCTTCTACACTCTGTATTTATTAAAACTTGTATCTCATTTCAATATATTTTCCCCTTCAGTCACTACGATTTTTTTCTTTTACCCTGCCATCTAATTCATGCTGGCGCAAATTTGGCGACTAATTTGATTTTCCATATAACATTTACACACACATCACTCAAAGTGTTTGTGAAGCTAGGCGGCTATCCGATGTGCAGCGAATTAGATTTGAGGATTGTGTACTATCCTTGGTATTTATAAACGGGGATCTCCAGTCGAGTTGTGGTCACTAGATACGGAGCGTATTTAGCTATTGTAAAACTAGCATATAGCCCGTCATGTGACGGGATCAGTAAAATTTTTAATTATACAGAATTGTAATGTACCCTAAGAGGCAAGTAAAACAAATGGTTTGTTTTTTGGCTGAGAATTATCTGGTACAATAATAATATAAGTATAAAATGAATTATCCAAATTTTCTCCTTATTTTGTTTAATTGTTTTAAAAATGAACTTAATTTTACTCAGCTCATATCACTCATATCGTCATATATGGCTTTTATGAGAATTCTTGAATTCTAAAATTTAATTAATAGAACCATGATGAAATTTTTATACTCTTTCTAGAAAACGATTAATAAATGATTTTTTACAAGAATTTCATTCAAGTGAGCTCTTTTGTTTCATTTTTTTTTACTGATTGATTTTCCCAGTATTCCAATTTTTAATATTTTATGCACTGATGATCATACATTGTTAAACATAGCTTGATTATTTTTCCAGTCTTTGAAACTAATTTTCTTTATAACTGATAAATTTAATATTTGATTTAATATACAAATTAATACTGTGAAAACAAAGTAACTGTGGCTTCAAGACCTGTGAGTAGTGACTGAAAGATTCATCTTTTATTTTTTCTTATTTTTGTGGTCTATTATTTTGTCTACATCCTGGATCATACAACTTTTATTGTAATTTCGATGAAAAAAAAAAAAACAGGCTGAAACTACAGACTTATTCTGCCTTTTTAAGTTTGACGTGACCCTGTCTTGTATCTCCTTTAAATATCAGTTAACTATCAATATTATGTTAAGCTTCTTAAATAAATTGAATTTATTTTTACACTGTTGAGAAACTGAATTTGCATTAGTAAAATAATCTATTTTAAACTTTTCTCGCTTATTTTATATTTTGCTTATTGGAGAGAAAATTACTCCTACAAACCAGTTTGCTCATGTAATATTGAAATGTCTTGAAAATCTAAATTGTATTTTACTTTGCCGTGGAATGTTACCATGGATTTCTAAAATTCTTTAATCAATTTCGAAAACAACAATATATGAAATCTGTTAGACGTGTCTGTTTATTCTAATTTACACACGTGTAATTATAGATACATGAAACTGAATACTGTATAATACTGAAAAACTTGTAATGGACTAACACTTTAACTGAATAACAAATTACCTATATAATAATAGCCTAAGTTATATGTCCGTCTGTCCTCGAATTTATGAAGCGGTTGTACCTAGAATGTATAAAGGCATCCATACTGGTTTTTTGATGGTTAACAAAAGGTTAACAAAATTCAAATCGAGTAAAGTTTATCTTTTCCTAAACTACCTATCAAATTCTAAAATAAATTGCTATAAATATGCTTCCTATCACAGCGAAAAATGTTGTCGTCTTTAAAAGTTCGAAATCCACCACTTCCCCACTTTTCGAGCGTTTAATGCCATTTTATCAAGCCCCATTTTAAGAGCAAGAGATTAAATTTATCAATTTATCAAATAATAAATAGGTAAAAATAATATTTTTTCTAGCATTATGACGTCATTTCTTTAACCATCTCATTGAATCATTTCTTATTTTAAATAATTATTTAAATATCGTTCGCATTATCTTTTACGTTTTACCACTGAACTTAGATATTACGTAAGTAATTTTCTTTTATATTTGGCTTAAATAATAGATTAGGTACATATATTTTAATTTTAAATTTAATTATCGATTATTTTTTGTTGCAAAATTAATCTCAGCCAAAAAACAAACCATTTTTTTACCTGCCACATAAGGTACCTTACAATTCTGGAAAATTAGAAATTTTACTGATCCCGTCATCTGACGGGCTATATGCTAGTAATGAAATGAAAGTCTCTCAATTTATGTAATAAGAGTATCTCATAAGCGAGCGAGCATATAAGTGAGTTAGCTCTCTTTTGCACTCTTGTTTCCACTTTTATTTTATTATTTTATAATATTCTAATTTCTGATATTTTATGCATATATCACCCTTGACCTTAAAGTGTCTTACACAAATAATAATATTTTCTCAGCCGTTAAATTTTTTTAAAAATATAGGATAAGAGCATAATAAGATATAAATTTTCAGGTTTGAAGTGTGAGAACAAAATTACTGTCTCTCCACGTCTCAAGAGGGAA
This sequence comes from Pardosa pseudoannulata, assembly GCA_032207245.1. Lineage (NCBI taxonomy): Eukaryota > Metazoa > Arthropoda > Arachnida > Araneae > Lycosidae > Pardosa > Pardosa pseudoannulata. The sequence continues at coordinate 30,766,532 of CM063501.1, read as the reverse complement.
TAAATGATTAATCTTTTTTTGTTGTTAGCAATTATTTTGCGTTAATAAGAGCTGACAATTATTTTGAGTTAATAAGAGTTGACAATTATTTTGAGTTAATAAGAGTTGAACATAATAAGTTTTAATTTTACAGGTTTGAAGTGTGAGTACAAAATAACTGTCTCTCCAAGCCTCAAGAGGGAATGAAAGATTAATCTTTTTTTTTGTTGTTGACAATTATTTTGCGTTAATAAGAGTTGACAATTATTTTGAGATAATAAGAGCTGACAATTATTTTGAGTTAATAAGAATTGAACATAATAAGTTTTAATTTTACAGGTTTGAAGTGTGAGTACAAAATAACTGTCTCTCCAAGCCTCAAGAGGGAATGAAAGATTAATCTTTTTTTTTTTTGTTGACAATTATTTTGCGTTAATAAGAGTTGACAATTATTTTGAGATAATAAGAGCTGACAATTATTTTGAGTTAATAAGAGTTGAACATAATAAAATTTAATTTTACAGGTTTGAAGTGTGAGTACAAAATAACTGTCTCTCCAAGCCTCAAGAGGGAAGGAAAGATTAATCTTTTTTTTTTTGTTGTTGACAATTATTTTGCGTTACTAAGAGTTGACAATTATTTTGAGTTAATAAGAGTTGACAATTATTTTGAGTTAATAAGAATTGAACATAATAAGTTTTAATTTTACAGGTTTGAAGTGTGAGTACAAAATAACTGTCTCTCCAAGCCTCAAGAGGGAATGAAAGATTAATCTTTTTTTTTTGTTGTTGTTGACAATTATTTTGCGTTAATAAGAGCTGACAATTATTTTGAGTTAATAAGAGTTGACAATTATTTTGAGTTAATAAGAGTTGAGCATAATAAGATTTAAATTTACAGGTTTGAAGTGTGAGAACAAAATTACTGTCTCTCCACGTCTCAAGAGGGAATAAATGATTAATCTTTTTTTGTTGTTGTTGACAATTATTTTGCGTTAATAAGAGTTGGCAATTATTTTGAGTTAATAAGAGTTGACAAATATTTTGAGTTAATAAGAGTTATGCATAATAAGATTTAAATTTACAGGTTTGAAGTGTGAGAACAAAATAACTGTCTCTGCAAGTGTCAAGAGGTAATAAAAGAATAATCTTTTTTTTTTTTTTTTTTTTTTTTGACAACTAATTTGAGTTCTGGGTCATGCAACTCTTAACAATATATCCGATGTAGAAATAAAAAAAGTAGACTGAATTTACAGACTTATTCTGTGTTTTAATAATGGGCATGAACTTTTTCATGTTATTCTTTAAAGATAGGTCAGTTATTATAAAACTGAAATACATAAATAAATTAAATTTATTTTTAGTCTCAAGGATTTTAATTTACATTAATAATAGATGACATTTTAAGGTTTACTTTAATGTATATATACATTTACCAAAAGAACTTTGAGTTTTCGAAGAGAAAATTAATACAGTGCACTTCGCTTAATATGATCGCGGTTGATGTTATCAATCGCTAATTGTTATCGGTCCCTATTTTCTCTATTCATATGTATGATAAAATTATCGCTTTATGCGATCATTGCATCGGTTAATGGGATCAGTTTTCAAACCTCATTTTAACTGGTAAAGGAATATTTACAATATATTCAAATGGAACCCATTATTTTTCTTCCCTTCTCTGTTGTTTGAATTTCCGAGAATTCTCCTCTTCAACCTAAGAAAATTGGGAATGAACAAAGGAGTGGGGTTTTCACGTTCCTGGAATTTTTAAGAAATACGCACACCCTGCTGGTGGTTAATGGTTGTCAGATAAGCAGAAGGCAACACATTCTTATCGTGACTGAGAAGGAGCGTATTCTCATTTTATGCTTTGCTCGCTTACATGCAGCTTGTCGATATGGAAGCTAAAAAGCGAAATGATTTAATATTAAAACAAAAGATCGAAATTTTAAATCGTTATGACAGGTTGATTATGATTACGAACAATTTATCAATGATCTTCTTAAAAAAAATTGTAGACAGTCAACAATTGATCAGCTTTTTAAAGTTATGTATACCATTCTTATGGTTAACAGGATAAATATAAGATTTTTCATTTTGTTTTGAAATTTAGTACGTGGGAATTAAAGGGGGGTAAATTTATCTAATTTTGCATATCGTTTATTGCTATCAATCGGTTATCGTTATCGAAATCACGGTATCCCAAACACATTAAGCGGAGTCCACTATACTACATACAAATCAGTTTGCATGTGTATACTGTAATGTTGTAAAAATTTAAATTCTGTTTTATCTTTGCTATAGAATGTTGGAAAGGATTTTTCGATTATTTAATCAATTTCGGAAATTACATCGTGTGAGTTCTGTTACACATGTATACACATCAGATATGCACACTTATATATAAGAGTATTGAGAAATATTGAGAAACTACGAATAATGAACTAACAAATTTGCTGCATAAAAAACAGTAAATTGAAATCCTACATTTCTCACTTTTTATAATAAGTGAGTATCTCAAATAATGAGAATGAGAGAGAGATAAATAGAGAGAATAAGCTTTCTATTGCACTCTTATTGGCAATTTTTTAATCTTTTTACCATATTTTACTTACGTTTTTTACGCATATTTTATGCATACGTGACTTGTAATAATCAATTCACATACTCAAAGTGGCTGCTTCTTTCAGTTTTTAAAACTAATTTTCTTAATAAGGTGTAAGAACATAATTTGATTCAATTTTACAAGTCAAAGTGTCAGAAAAATAACTGTTTCTCCCAGACAGTGTCAAGAGTGACAGAGAGGTACTTTTTTTTGTTGACTATTATTTTGTCTACATCCTGGTCATGCTTAACAATATATACTATATGCAAGTAATAAAACAACCTGATTCAGCCTTTTGATGTTTGACGTGACCTTTGCCATTTTTCCCCTTATTATGCTAAACAACTTAAGTAAGTTAAATTTATTTTTAGTCTGAAGAATTTCCATTCATAAAGAAGCTAATTTTAAAGCTTACTTCACTGTTTGAATACGCTTCCCCAAAGAACTTATATTTTTTGTTACTGACGATAAATTATTTCCTAACTCCTGTTTGCATGTTGTAATCTAAAAATCTAAAATCTAGTTTATTTTTGGCGTGGTAGGTTGCAGAAGATTTTTAGACCTCTGAATAAGTTCTCTTAATAACAACATATGAATTCTCTTATGCATCTCTTATTATGAATTCTCTTATGCATATTTGAAGTGCTATGATAAACTTTTCATTTCTCTGTACTAGAGTTCCAGGGGTTCAAACCTCCTAACCCAGGGAGGGGCAAACTCCGGCCTGCGGATAGATTTTTAAGTTGCCGTTCCGAAGCAAATAAAAAGAAATATATATTTATACATTATATATCCATTTCCTTTTCTACTTTGCTTGAATATTATATCCCGAATTTATTATCTCACGCCCAGAATATCAGCGGTATATTTGCTTCTTATATGTGAACAAATGTTTTCAACTTTGAACCTTAAAAAGAATAATTTCAGAAGTAGACTGACAGGTGAGCATTTAGCATCGTTCCTTAAAATCAGTACATCTCACTTCGAACATCAATATAAGGAGCTTTTAAAAATGAAATCGCAATTTCATTCATCTAATTAACGTATTTTAACCGTTAGGCATATTGTATATTGTATATTGTTTCCAAAATTTTAAAAAAATTTATATTGGCCTGCCAAACTTATTTTCTTTCGATTTTTGGCCCGCTACCGAAAAGGTTTGTACATCCCTGTTTTAAGAGAAGAATTTTTTAATTGGTTTGAAGAGATGTGATAAACTTTTCATTTTTCTATATTAGAGTCCCAGAGATTCAAACTCCAGACGACTTAAAAAATCGCGGGGAAATTCGTAGCCCTTTGGAATTTGATTTAACACTGGAATGACCGATGTTTTTAGCTAACACTTATAATAAAATGTTGAAACTAAAACAGTTGCTACGCTTTTAAAAACCGCAAAAATGTGTATAAAAGTCATTAAAATTCAGTGAGACGTCATAACCTATTTAAGAATAACAGCTTCTAAAAATATCTTAGCAATTCAAATGACCACCTAGTTTGTTCTGGTGCTCAGCATTAGGTCCTGGTCTCAATTAGAGCTCTTATGGCAAAAGATTAATCATAGCTTTATAAAATAAACCAATCTTCTCTAAAAAACTTTAAAAAATAGAATAATATGAATAGTTAATTGTTTCCCCGTTTATACGAAGATAAGTAAAACACAAAAGCAACGGTACACCATAGTTTTGGGTTCTTGAAATGTGGGTACGGACTATAGTCCAACAAGTACGAATCTGTATTTTGATTCCCGACTTCTGTGGTGCGAATCACAAAAATAAACAAGGAAGTTTGTAGCCTTTAGTAATCAAAAACAGGAATGTCTGTATCTATACATAAGTAGAAATCTTTGTATATGTGTGTATGTATGTCTACTGTGTATTTGGATCTTGAAAGAATTTTAAAGGGAGATTCAAGTCATCCCTGGAAAATTTTAGACAGCTGAAACTGTTCGGAGGTCAAGATCGGGAGGACATAGAACGCTTTTTTATTCTCAATTGGGTTTGGCGACTATATTTTGGCAACATTTGATATATATTTTTTCAGTTATACACACACACAGATATATATATATATATATATGTATATATATGTATAAATATGTATATATATATATATATATATATATATATATGTATATATATGTATAAGTATGTATATATATATATATATATATATGTGTGTGTGTATACATATGTACATATGCATATATGCGTATATATATATATGTATATATATATGTATATATATGTATATATATGTATATATATGTATATATATATGTATATATGTATATATATATATATATATATATATATATATATATATATATATATATATATATATATATATATATATATATATATATATATATATATATATATATATTATATATATATTATAACAGTTGTTTTATTATTATTCATAAATATACAATAGAACAGATGAACATTTATAACTAAACGTATAATTATAACAATAGTAATTAATAAAGCAGTCGAATATTATTTTTACTACAATCATGCAATATCTGTTTCAATTATAAATTACGTAAATCCCGGTGCAGGCCGTAAGATTACACGTAACAAACCGTTTGACTACCCTTGATATAAATTATAATTCGATGTAAAACTCTCATTCTACATGAAAGTTTTTAAATATTCAACTTATTATTCAATGGCTAATTAATTTATGTTAAAATTTAAAAGCAGAAAAATTATTTTTTGTAATATTTCTTTCTATTTTTCGAACATTTACTATCCTCTGATGTCCTTTAATCGTCAGTTTAAGCACAGAAAAGCGTTTCACTTCACTTCCCTTACACTTTATCATACAAATAATTTCTTTGATCAATAGAACTTAATCTAGGATAATTAATGAAATGCATGAACTCGGTTCTGATCAAATCCTATAATCTCACAGCTTGAAATTCATTGTTCAATGAATTACTCTTAATACCTGTTTTAAACAAATATCCATTAGTAACTTCCTATTTTTGTTTGGAGGTTACTCTTAAGTAAAATGGCTTAAAACCTCAAAGGTCTCAGTTTGTTTTTATACAGATACTTAACCGAATTCCATCTGGTGCTGTAACCGGGCTTGACTCAAGAACTGGGTTCCCCCGCCAACTTGGCGATAATTTTCGCATAACAATAATAATCGCCTAATGGCGATAAGTATGGTCGCCTAACATTTTCTCCTGATCTCGTCGTGTCCAAACAATCTGTTTCTATATTATAATTTTTATGATATTTCCATCCAACTCTCCTTGTGTAATTCTTTTCTTATATATTAATAGCGCGCAATGCTTAAAAAAATTAGATATAACAAACCATTAATTGTTCACTATGGCTGATTTTTAATCATTTGGAGCTGTTGCGTTTGTAAACTGTTAAGGGATTAATTGCCGATAAATATAAATGTCCAGTTTTCAAGCCGTATTCTTTAAGTAAGATTCTATATTTCTATTGCAATGGCACACTGTGCATTAATTAAAATCTCCAGAAAAAGCAAGAAATACAATGTTTGGATGGATTATCTTTGTGTTTCAATAAATATCGCCAATATTTTCGCCAATTTTGCCAAGGGGAACACAATACTTAAGTAGTCCTCTGTAACCGTTACATCGTTTATAGAATTTAATGAATAAGGTTTTGGTTAGTTTGAATCGCTACGATCTACTATTTTGCTACATGAGGGCTAATGAGACCGGAACCTACTGTTTAGATCCGATTCCGAACAACTAAAACCATCCATGCCATCATCGGGATTCAAACCTTCGAACGCCGGTACTGAAGAGCAGCGCTATATCATTCGGCTATCTTTCGGCTAGTGAATTAGTATTTGGGTAATCAAGATATTTCAATCTGGCTTGCAAAAATTTGTTTAACTTTCGATTTTATGTTCATTATTTTTAAAAGTAGCTCACCTTGATCTAAGAATACTTACGTATCAAGAAATAACTTAAAATATTTTTAAAGAAGCAACTTTAACCCTTAAAGGGACAGTGGTTTCACAGTGAAACCTCTTGTTAAACTTTTTTTTCTCTAATATTTAGAGAAGTATAAATATATTTTTTGTTTTTTTGACATTTAAAACTTACATTTGATGATAGTACTGCATTCAATTTAATCTTTCTTTTAAAATATATGTATTTTTATATGATGTATGTGGAAAGTTAGTAATTAGATTTCTTTATCACTTATGACTCCAAACAAAAATATCGATTTAAATAACACTTATAATCTGTTGAACTGTTTATTTATTTTACTTTTTTAAGAACACTTATTTATTGTTCTTTCGATGAAAAAGTATTGTGTTCAAGAGGATGAATTTGTCAGTTAACCAATCTCAATTCCTCCTATGGTGCCCTATAAGGCAAACTCCTCTAAGAATTGTAATTTTTTTTAAAACATTTTGCATTTATAAGGTTCATAGTTAATATTTATAAACTAATTTCATTAAATTACGAAGAATTTATGTAGATGACCTTTAACGGGTTACAATATAACAAATCAACAATTTATGCTATAAAATGAATCGGAAACAGCACCTTGGTACTGAAGCTTTACAGTGCCTATTTACAGTGCACCTCATTGAGTAATATTTGTTTAATTTTCGGCTGCATGAAAAATCGTTGGTTTTAATCAGCGATTACTAACTGACGCAATTCAACCACCACAAACACATTACGGTCTACTGTTTCGCTACACGAAGGCTAATGAGACTGGGACCTACTGCTTAAAGTCGATTCCGAAAGGACACGAACAACTATGCTACCAGGGGGAATTAAACACACGAACTCCGGTACCGTAGAACAACGTCCTACCCATTCGGTCATCACTCCGTAGAGCCTAGAAAGAAGACGAAAATTAGAAAATCATATTCTTTGTTATTTTTTATATTCAATGATATTCAATCAGTCAATTTGATATTCAATGCATGAAAAAAATTTAAAAACTTATTTCCTTGTCTAAAGGTAATTTCCTCCCTTGTTTTATGCAAACACTAAGGAATAACATAGTTCCATTATTTTTGCTTTTCACCCTATTATTAATTTTCATTAATTTTAGGTAAATATATGAGTAATTTTGTTTCGACAAAATTAGATTTGTCTGTTCGATTGATAAATTGAACTGTTTATTAGATAAATTGAACTGTTTAGTTTATTAGATTGATAATGGAATTTGATTGATAAATTGAACTGTTTAGTTGATTAGATTGATAATGGAATTTGATTGATAAATTGAACTGTTTATTAATTGATAATGGAATTTGATTGATAAATTGAACTGTTTAGGTTATTAGATTGATAATGGAATTTGATTGATAAATTGAACTGTTTATTAGATAAATTGAACTGTTTAGTTTATTAGATTGATAATGGAATTTGATTGATAAATTGAACTGTTTAATTGTGGATTCACTTAAGGTGGTACTTAGAATAAACAATCCTAATGAAGTAATAATACAGAGAGGTATTCCTGTATATATATGGCTTAAGTTGTGACATTACTAACGTTCATTCTGATATAGGAGAGGGATTGGATCCTAATCCCCCAATCTACAGCCCTGAATCTAGACCAGAGGTGGGCAAAAGCCGACCCTCGGGCGGGATACGTTCCTTTTGCTTACTTTATCCGGCCCGTTGAAATATCCTGCAAGCAATTTTTTTTAATCACTTATATGCGATTTTGTTAAAATCAACAGTATTTGTATGCGTAGTGTACATATAAATAATGAAAAATATATAAAAATAGAGAGTATTATAATTTGAACAGTTGTAACCATATCCCTACTATGTTTGTCTTTTCTTTTTATAATTCTATATACTATTATATTTACAAAATGTAATATTATAAAAATATTTAACTTGATCAAAATAAAATAATTTGTATCGTTAAGATATAATAAATGTCAAAATAAATTTTTTCATTAACTGATTTATTTAACGACCATTAAATTAATATAATGGATCCTATTTCTTTAAAAATTACTTGACATATTTTACTGGACACAAATTGTTCGCATATACATCTAAGTAAGACAATTTATTATTCAAACTGTTGAGGAAAATTTCATGGATGTTTATTCGTCCAGATCGAACGACAATATATTATATATATAATATATATTATATATATATATATATATATATATATATATATATATATATATATATATATATAATATTATATATATAATATAATATATATATATATATATATATATATTATATATATATATATATATATATATATATATATAAGGCATTAAAACCAAATTTAAGAAAGCATTTTTAAACATAGTACGTCAATTTTGCTTACCAACATATTTATTATCATCAGAGTAAGAGACAAGGCAAAACCAGGGCAAGCCCCGGAGCCTACCAGGGAAGTTAATTTATATCGTGGCTGACTCAATATATTTACATAAAATGAAATGCGGTTACGACCGAAATAATTTGTATCGATATTTTTTTTATATCGATGAACCTTTCCAACACAAACCCGCCAACCTGAAGATCTTTTATCTTTTATTAACTGTCAAATTTCTCTGTCTAAATGCTTTAAAATGATACTTATAGTGTTTTTGTCAAAAAAATTTCTTGGGCAGGGAAAAAATTTCGCCCTAAACATTCGCGTGTGCACAGGGTACGAGGTATAGTCATCCGGCCCGGGAGACATTTTGAAAATCTCATTTTGTCCCTTGCTTAGAAGTATTTGCCCATACCTGCTCTAGAGGTAAGCAAAATTAAAAGTTATAGGGGGAAAAACATACGAGGTATTGAAAGAGGTTGTTCGATTTGGTTGGTCCTGATTCTGAAGCATAAGTTACGGAAACATTTGGTGACACTGGTAATGCTTCCTCGGCAGCATCTAAAACAAAATTTAAAAACAGTATCAATAATTTTTCACAATTTCTAAAAATTCATTTAAGTTTCTACTAATTATATATGGCGAAAACAAATTACGAGCGTACGAGGTATAGTCTTCCAGCCCGGGAGACATTTTGAAAATCTCATTTTGTCCAGCGTTTAAAAGTATTTACCCACCCCTGATCTAGACAGATTATTTTAAAGATCAGTGAATGTCTACTTATAGTTCTCCTTCCATTGGTGGGTGCTAGTCGGGTGGAGCGTCCTCCTTCTTTTGGACTGGTGTTACGCAACGAACCTCCTCCTCCTTCGGGCTGTGCAATGACCCGAAACACTCGGGGTTCGCGTAACAACTTCCGCAAGCCTTTCCACTGTCAAACACGTGCGGATACAAAACAGGCCTTTCATCTGCTCTCTTGCCTCAACCTCCAAATGGTCATCTTGCTAGAAATACAGAAAGTAAGGCGACCGTTACAGATGCACGTGCCTGCTACATCAGCGGTTTCAATTTAATTGGCATGCCAGCCGTGAATTCGGCTGCCCTCTTATTTTTATTTTTTTTTGTCGAGAAATCGTAAATATAATTTTTTTTTCTAAAAAGATCTATCCCGGAAGCCTTTCTGAGGCTGAAAACTATAGGAAATGACCAGAAATATGAAGTGGTTACTTTTTCAGAATATATTTTATAATTTCTAACTCCTGCACATTCTTTCAGAGTTATGAAGCTTACCGGTTTTTGGTTTGGGAGTGCAACGGTCTACTTTTTGCAACACGAGGGCTAATGAGATCGGGACCTACTGCTTAAAGCCGTGTACTATGTTACCGCCACACCGAATGGGTGTAGGGTGTTGAATTGCTGGTTCGGTCTGGCCGTCCGGCAACAATGCAGGGTCCAAGTCAGCATTAAGTCAAACAAACAAGCCCATAATATTTAAAATACAGAAAATATATATAAATTTCATATATTTCTATTTATATATATATTTGTAGAAAAAATCTAGACTAATAGGTACAATTAATGCAGTTTACGAAAGTGTGGGGCACACTCCGCAGGAGTCCTGCCCAGGTTAAAAGTTCGGTGTACTACATGAAACACTGCTGCTTAAAGCCGATTCCGAACGGCTACGAATATCCATGCCATAGTGGAATACGAACCCAAGAAGTCCGGTTCCGAAGGCCAGCACCCTAACCATTCGGTCATCGTTCAGCATGAAGCTTATCGGAATCATTCCTGAGGCCTTCTATTAAAGGCTTTAAAGGTGGTGCGGCAACTGGACCATATGGGCCGAGCCCTTCAATCCAGGCGCTTCTGCCAGTAAGCACAAAAATGACAACGAGCGAAAAATAAACACATAAAAGAGCATAGAGATAGAAGGGTGGATTCGTGAGTTCATAGCACAATAACTAGAGAGTAGAGAGTTTAGGGATAGAATCTTTTTCTGCAGCCAGTGACATCCGTACAATAAGAAAAAATAATGAAATCAAATGATCAAAATCGAAAAAATTGAAAATTTTGAAAAAAAAAAATAAAAAAAAAAAATAAGTGTTTTAAAAATAATAACTGCATTAATCCGAAAAGGCTAAAAAATAATAAATATATAAAAACAATTTTTAATAATTTAGGCCTTCTATGGTATCAAGGTATCATGATGAAACTAGACCATATGGGCTGAGCCTTCAATCCAGAGCTTCTGTCAGTAAGTACTGACAACGAGCGATACACATAAAAGAGCAAAGAGATAGAAGGGTATTCGTGAGTTCATACACAACTAGAGGTAAGAGTGGGATAGACATAAAATATTTTGTGGCCAGTGACATCCGTACAAAATAACAAAAAATAATGAAATAAAATGATCAAATCGAAAAATTGAAAATTTTTAAAAAAAATAATAAATAAGTTTTAAAAATAATTAAACTGCATTAAAAATCCGAAGGCCTAAAATAATAAATAAATATAAAAAAAATTTTTAATAATTTAGGCCTTCTATGGTATCAAAGGTATCAAAAGTGGTGTGGCAACTGGACCATATGGGCCGAGCCCTTCAATCCAGAGGTTTCTGTCAGTAAGCACAAAAATGACAACGAGCGAAAAATAAACACATAAAAGAGCAAAGAGATAGAAGGGTGGATTCGTGAGTTCATAGCACAATAACTAGAGAGTAGAGAGTTTAGGGATAGAAAAACATAAAATATTTTTGCGGCCAGTGACATCCGTACAAAATAAAGAAAAAATAATGAAATAAAATGATCAAAATCGAAAAAATTGAAAATTTTGAAAAAAATGTAAAATAAATGTTTTAAAAATAATTAAACTGCATTAAAAATCCGAAAAAGGCCTAAAAAATAATAAATAAATATAAAAACAATTTTTAATAATTTAGGCCTTCTATGGTATCAAAGGTATCAAAGATGATGTGGCAACTAGACCATATGGGCCGAGCCCTTCAATCCAGAGGCTTATGTCAGTAAGTACAAAAATGACAACGAGCGAAAAATAAACACATAAAAGAGCAAAGAGATAGAAGGTTGGATTCGTGAGTTCATAACACAAAACTAGAGAGTAGAGTGTTTAGGGATAGAAAAACATAAAATATTTTGCGGCTAGTGACATTCGTACGAAAAAAGCCGAAAATGTTGAATGATAGTGATCAAGATCGAAAAAAAATTAAAAATTTTGGAAAAAATAAAAATATATGTTTTAAAAATAAATAAATTGTATTAAAAATCCGAAAAGGGCCTTAATAATAATATTTAAACATAAAAATAATTTTTATTAATTTAGAACCTTCTATGGAAAACAGCCAGAAAAAGAAAATGTGACAGTTCTGTAAAATTTTATTGGTAGTTTGCCAGGATCCGATTTACGTTCCTGTGCATATTTTTCTATGTTCTAGTCTTGTATTCAATATATTTACTCTTATTCAATCGTATTTAACATCATTTAATCATATTTTAATCTCTTTTAAACCTTATTTAATCGTATTTAATCTCATGTTAATCCCATTTAATCATTTTTTACTACTATGTACTATTTTAAAATCAATTATTTTTATCTAAATATTAGTTTTTATTCTATTATTATTTTATTTTTAACATTTCTATATATCTTAATATTTTACTGTCTAATTATTTATCTTACTATTTATGTAATTATATTATAGAACGGAAAGATGTTATTTTTTATATTTCATAATTTTAAAATTTATAACACCAGCTCATTCTTTCAGATTTGAGAGGCTTGCTAAATATTTCTGAGGCTAAAAACTAGAGGATATAGCCAAAAATGAAGAAGTATAGCTTTTTTAGAAGTTTTCATAATTTTAAAATTTTAACACCAGCTATTCTTTCACTGAGATTGAGAATCGGGTTAATTTGACTACATATATCAATTTACTGTTAACGCATTACAACATTGTAAGAGGATGTTGAACATTTATAGCATAGAAGTTTTAAATTTCTATTTTAAAGTATCAATTTTTGAACACATTTTAAAGTAGGATTGAGAGTTTCAGCTTGTAAAAATCGCTTTTCAAAAATATTTACGCTATGGATATCAAAATAATAACTGTTGTGCATTTTTGAGTATTATTTATCTCATTTAATACGTTATGGATAACAATCGAAAATAATAACTGTATTTTTTAAGTATATTTTATCTTCTGTTAACGCATAAACATCGAAAATAATAACTGTTGTGCATAAATCAATCTTTAATCAATGATAACAATCGAAAATAATAAACTAACATGGATATTAATTACATAAAGGGAAACATATAAGGAGGGAGTAAAAGTCTGTTTAATACGCTAAGGATAACAACTAATAACTATTGTACAGGAGTATATTTTATCTTATTTTTACGCCATGGATAACAATCGAAAATAATAACTGTTGTTCATTTTTTGGAGTATTATTTTATCTTCTATTTAATACGATATGGATAACAATCGAAAATAACTGTTGTGCATTTTTTGAAGTATTATTTTATCTTCTCGACTGCGGCTTCAAGTTACTGCCTACATAAAATTATATAAGCGTTTTTTCATCTTCATGAGAAATGTTTGTTTTATTTTACAAATGACGAGCAATTAGTGGCTAAATCATTAGTTCAAGAGCTCTCCAATACTTTTTAACAATGCCCTTATACTGAGAAAGTACTACACAATTATTTAAATGTTCAAAAGTCATTGAATGAGTATAGTCACGCAAAACACAGTTCAGTGAATCCACCACCACATTTCTGTACAGATGGTCTTGTAAACAGTCATATCCAGTCAGCCCTCTAAAAAGGGCCACTGCAATCCTTCCGGGAAAACTGGGGCCTAGGTCTCTCTTCTCCCCAAATCCTCCATCTCTGATTCGTCCCACGTTGAACCATATCTTGTTTAGGAGCTTTCTTAAGAGGCTTTAATGTTTTGATCTATCAAGGCTCACTTTTTAGCCTATCAGCCTTTTCATTACCCAAACAAATGTTTGTTATTAAAAGTCTAGATATTTATAAATCAACTTTCGCACATCAGAAAGGATATTGAGATTGATTCATGCTTTGATCTATCAATGCTCCGTTTTTAGCCAGTGTAACAACCGTTTCATTGCCCAGAGAAATGTTTGTTATTAAATGTCCAGATATTTGTAAACTAACTTTAGCACATCGGAAAGCATATTGAGTGTTACATAACGAAAAGGAGGACATCTAGAAGGACACTTTTTGAGGGACGACAGAGCATTCAAAAAGAGGACTGTTCTTACCAGAGGAGGATCACTGGTCACCTTACAATTTACATATGCTTGGTTAAGGCCAATTCAGCAGCCGATAAATCTTCTATCCGTTTAAAAACATTTTACACAGTTTTGAATGTCCCTTGAAAAATGGATTTTAGTGGAGATAAAAATCAGACACAAACGTAATGCTTTGTTTCAATACTAACATCTTCGACAAATATGAGGCATTCACTTTTTAGATTCGTGCTATTAACTGTTATCGAAAACTGAATCAAATCATCGTATATGAGGCCTAAATGTCTAAAATGTGTCAACGAAGGTAAAAATTTATGGAAAAATTTATGGAAAAACTCATTTAAACTATTTTTTATGTATTTCATCAAGAGTTTCATTTGAGATACTGTTGAACTAGAAGGTTATTCTTTTGGACGACTGGTACTTTTAAACAACCATGGAGAGGGGCGATAGTGAGGTAAGTTTTAAGACAAAGTTCTATCTTTAGAAACTCCAAAAATCATTACAGTAATCAGAAGCATGTTTGAAAAGTTTTGATACATATCGCTAGTGAAAGTGCAGTTTCAGTAATCAAATAGTAATGACCAATCCTTAAATGTATTAAAAATGATAGTGATCAATCACTAAATTTATCAAAAATAGTAATAATCAATCAATAAAAAGAAAGAATAACATATTTTGGTAAGTAATATCTATTAAGATCTAATATACGATAATAAATATAATTTAACGCAGTATAGGAGCCGAAAACGAAAGATGTTTTTGTTTGTTCGATTCTGTAATCTGCGATTGCCGTTCTTACAATCGATACTACGGCCTAGGGGTATATCTGTAGAATCTTGCATTTTAAGGATGATGGTGTTTATTTTCTGTTTTCTATTCACAAACCTTAAGTGGTTTTTTAGATTCTGTTCATTTGTGTCACCAAGAAATAAGGTGTAGTATAGATTTAAAAATTTTTGAGAAATTCATTTGCAAATAACTAAATATTATTCTGAATATTTAAAAAAAGACAATATCTTTAAGATTATAAAATATATAGTTAACAAAATAAAACTGTAAAAGCTTAAAACTTAATATTTGTACATTCAAATGTGACTTGCATCGTACATTTTTCTAGGGTATTTAGACATCCCTGTTTCCTCGTTATATTCCTGGTTATAAACAAAATGATATGGCTCCCCGAAATTTTTCTTAAATGTTCTATTTTTTAATAAATCTATGTGAATGTCTCTGATTTTAATGAACACCCGTAATTATCGTATTTTCCTGATCGTTCAGCATTTAAAAATGATTGAACAGGTTTTGTTTCTGTGAAAGAAATTACATATATTATATAACAAAAAAAAACCACTTCATTTAGAGAAAACCAAAAATTTAAAAGGAATTCCTTTTAGAAATAATTATAATTTTTGTCTTCTTTTCTCGTCTGCATAGGCTTCATCAGCATTTATACTTTGCGTCCCGTTTTCTTTTCTTTGAAATATGATCATCGTAAATCTTTTTTACGAGAGAAGTACGATACTGCGCAGGATAAACAGTAAAATTGAAACAGAATTGTAAGGGAAGCGCCCATCAAAGTTGACGAAAGACATAGTAGGGTTTTGTGCGGACAATAGGACGTTATCCATCAACTTTGAATTAAAGAGTCATCCGTTTCCCCATTAATGATCTTCTTCGACATTCGAACTTAGTGTTTCTAACAATCGAAGAGTAGAGAAAAACACAGGTGGTTTTTACCGTAAGGAAACTTTAATGTGGAGATTATTTTCCCACGCTAGATGGATGCCAAGAGTTAGACTATTCAATAATCTGAAGGGGGGAGATCTAAGGAGCGGGGACGCGATACAACCCCTTTCCTCAAGGTTTCTTAAAGAAAGAAGAAAGGGATGGAAAAGAGATCGTGTTGATCAGCTAGAGAGACGTTCTTAGTAGTCTAGTAGACTACTAAGTAGTTCTTAGTAGTTCTTAGTAGACGTTCTAGGTAGTCTGAGGCTGTGTATTTTGAAAGCAAGGAAATTGTTCCCCTAGAGGCGACGATGCCCTGATATTCTTTTTACTTATTTTTTGTTATTTAAATAAATGTTAAGTACATTGTTAGAAAATTTTTGACCAATATGTCATGCCAAATTATGTTTTTCGACCTCTTGGAAAGACAATTTCCATCTCTGGACCAGAGGGAACTACACCGTAGTCGGAGAGCTATTACAAGAATATTCAAAATAGACCAAACTCATTTGTCAAGATATTCATCATCTCAAAAGGAGGGTACGGTTAAAAGAATCAACAACAATGATTTTTTTTTTAATTTTTTGCTATGAAGACGTAATAAGAAATATCCCGTTTATAAGAAAATCCAAGCTTGTGTACCCACTGAAAGGTTAAGACAATTAATGTTATATTGAATTTATATAGAATTTTTAAATACCGTCAGTTACTAGTGTATTATTACTCCAGTACATCTTGGTCTTATATGTTACTTTTCATATGATTGAGTTCTCGATAAGAATTGGTAAAAATTGTAGCTTTAGATATGTCATCGAAAGGGCTAAAGAAACTAAAATAATACAGTTTATTTGCGTTGGATTTTTCTCTCTTCACTAGGATTTTTTGAGAACAACATTTTGGAATAGGAATAAAATTTACGTTATAATTTCGCTGTCTGTTTATATCTTCTAAACATACATACATTTGAGTCCTGTCCTCCCCAACAAGAAGCCTCTCACAAAAATTTTGAATTTTACTCAGGTTTTATAATATAACACTGAGCTAGTTTTTTTTTTCTGTATAATCTAAAATACCATTTTAAGTATAACAATTCACAAAGTACTTTCGTTGACTTTCGTATAACAAGTGAGTAAGAGGGTTCATAATCAGTTATCATCGAATACTTTTCTGATATGACTGTCCCATAGTCCGTTCTTTTATAATCATTTTTTTTTACATTGTGGAAACAAGCGATTTGACAGCTGCAATGAGGTCAAAAGGTAGGACGCTCCAAACCAGATATTGCAATGTGAGAGTAAAAAGGAGCCCACAGCGAAAGATGACCGTAACGTCATTACCGGTAGTAAACATTGTTCTGTTTGCTAGAATTTCTGCTGACCGGGGGTGAACTGAACGGAGTTAGAGGTTACTAATTTGCAGTCAAGGCCGTTTTTGAAAAAGTTAAATAAAGCCCAGTATCTCGGGGTCATATTTTCATTCGCTGAGCTGTAAAATTCTTGTTTATTTACGTAGTCTGTTGCATAATTATTATTACTTTTGCTTTCAAGAGAAGATTGGTGATTCACATGATTTGCACAACGAAGAAAAGGAAAATTAGAAGAAAAAAATAAGGAACTTTGCGGTGTTGCTCTTTCTATAAATTTATGTTTTAAAATGTACCACAACAAAGCAAATTTTACTTAATAATGTTATTTACACATAAAAGCTATTTGTAGATATTTATAAACTATTTGAGTATCATTTTATTCAAAATTATATTACAATTTTATGGTATAAAAGTTACATTTTCTTATTCTTAACTTTTTTACTTTAAAACATGCTTTCTTCTATACTTTTTCATTAAATTTTCATTAAATTTAATTAAACTTATTTTTCTAATAATTTAAATTTGTTTCAAAGTTAAATAGCTTCGACGATATGAACAAAATTGTAAACAAATAAACATATTTATTAAGATATATCTTTAACGTATACTAAAAAGGATTGGCACCAAAATTAGCACCAAAACCCCAGTCTACAAATAGAAAAGCGGGTGATATAGTTCAGACCTTAAAATGTTAAACTTTGGTATCTGAATAATCCCGAATTTAAAAATATGTCAAGATACATTTCAAGCTTGTCAAAAATAATTTGAAAACATTTAAAATTTATTGGCAGAGTGTGTAATTTTTACAAACTACTATCCTATAGTCGAAGACAATTGTTGTCTTTGCCTATAGAATTTGAAATTGTCTGTGAGAAATGTTCTTCTGGTGATTCCACATTTTTTTAAAAACATACATTTAACAAAACTAAAATTAAGTTTAACGAAACTTAAGTTTAAAAAAGTTTGTTTTAGTTAGTCATGTGCATTCATTCAAACCACAAGTGAAAATTTTGATACGAATATTAAGCTTATTGGTATTGACATCTGACAGGGATTCTACGGTCTATTTGTGATAACTGCAGCTTTACAGAATAGACGAAATAGTTTTTTAAAGTTTGCTGTGTAAATAATATCAATTTTGGGGTATTTTGGAGATCTGTAACATCGTAATACAGTATTACATGAAGGTGAATTTTGGATGATCGAGGATGAATTTTACTTTATACTATATATGTTTGTATATTTTCAAATTCTTTAAGCAACAATGTCTGTTGTACAAAGAATTTATAATATGTGTAATAAATATCTATTTTTTCGTTTGTGGAAAATACACTTTTTGAGAATAAAGGTGTTATCACACGCGACCATGTACGTATTAGTTTGGGATACCTTTTACTGAAGAATATGTTGATTATAGCGAGTGTTATAACGAAAAATTTTCAACCAATTTATGTTAGTTTAAGCTGATTTGTGATAATTAATTTAATTAGTTGAAAAATTTTCACTATTACACGAAAACTTTTCGTATTCTTCAGCGAAAAAAGAATTTTATACTGAAATTTCTCCTTTTTCAACAGGTACAAGTTGATACCTTTAATTTTCACTTTTATTTCACACATTTTTGTAATTTAATTTTGACATGTTTGATTTAATCTAAATGATGTGCAAGTTATTTTTCCTACATAACTTATAATACCATTCTAAGTATAACAATTCACAATTGTTTCTCTTCATTTTCATACAGTAAATTGACGATGGGGTGGGATAATACCTATGCCAATCAACAAAAACACTTTTATGAATTGACAGCTTCCATGTTCCGTGTTTCTTTATCAACTTCTTTTTTCCATTGTGGTGGCAAGCGATGTGACAGTTTTAGCGAGGTCAACAAGTAGAATCAAACCAGATATTCCAATACGAGAGTAAAAGGGACGTCGAACGAAAAGATGCTCGTGACGTCATCAAGTTAGTAAACACTTGCTGGCATACTTTACTGGAATTTCTGTTGACCGCAGATGAACTGAACGGAGTTAAAGGTTAAGTGCTTCTATAGAGAGGTCACTCAGAATTGATAGCACATGTTTGAGATCACGTAAGAAGTGTTCTCCTATATATTGATTACCTCTTCTTAAATTAAAAATTAATGATTTTGTGACAAGGTTGAAATTTTTCCAGTTTTCTCTAGAAGATTCTTTATAGAAGAACTTATATAATAATGACTATGCCACTTTTAGGGTCAACTTAATCATGAAAATTGTATGACGAAATTTTTGTTGCTGTTGTTGTAAATTGCAGGTAGTCTAATAACAAAATTTTTACCATAAGCTTTTTTGCTAGTTTTTTTGTTTAAAATTACATAGTTGATTAAAAACATTCTAATTCATAATGAACATAAAACCCCAACTTTTCTAATACTAGCATATAGCCCGTCATATGATGGGATGTGTAAAATTGTTAATTTTCCAGAATTATAAAGTACCCAATCCGTCATGTAAAAAATGGTTTGTTTTAAGTCTGAGAATTATCTGGTACACGCTCAATAATTTTTGTTTATATTCATACTCCTCTAAAGTCTCCCGATACTGTGAATGCAGTTTAAAATCAAATTGAATTCCTTTAAAAAGATAATTAAACGTTTTCAGAACTACGTCGAAATTATCGTTAAGTCTTCCCGATTTTTCCACAGTAATTAATGGAAGTAAAGGAATGAAACTATCATTTCCACTACACCCTGGAGGTAGATATAATTTGTTGTTAATACCGGGATAAAATTTTAGTTTCAACAAAAAATAATCGATGATTAAATTTAAAACTATCCCATATGTACCTAATCTATTATTTAAGCCAAACAAAAATCAAAATTATTTACGTAGTATCTCAGTTCAGTGATGAAATGTTTGAAAACAATACAGATGATATTTAAATAATTTAAAATAAGAAATGATTAAATGAGATGGTTAAAGGAATGACGTCATAATGCTAGGAAAAAAATGTTATTTTTACCTATTCATCATTATGTGATAAATTGATAAATTTAATCGCCTTCTCTTAACCGGAGAAAATAGGGCTTGGAATAATAGCATTAATGCTCGAAAAGGCGGGAAGGGGTGGATTTCGAATGATTTAAAGAAGACAGTATGTTTAGCTGTGATATGAAGCATATTTATATCAATTAAGTTTAGAATCGCTGATTTTTTTTTAGGATCGATAGTTTAGGAGAAGATAAACTTTACTCGCTTTGAAATTTGCTAACCCTAACTCATCAAGAATCCAATATGGATGCCTCTTGCCATTCCAGTTCCAACTGCTTTCTAAATTCTAGGACAGACGGACAGATAACTTAAGCTATTATTATATAGGGAGAAAAATCTCTCCTTTAAATTTCATAAAAATTTAAGTCATGAACTAATTAATAATCTAGTGAACTACGAACACAATGATATCGCTAATGAAAGAATATCGGAATTTAGCTAAAGAGCTTTAGCTTTTTGTGTTTTTATTAAAATAAAAAATTTTAAACATACCAAAAAATATAAGAAATTTCATAAAAATATAATAAATTTCAGCCACTTTGCCGAACGAAGCACGTGGATCGAAGATTACATGAATTAAGTCGAAAGGGTGCGTCTTTTGCTTCACAAGCACCGCTAGGACGTCTTAGTTCAATTGGGTCCTCGTAATTTAAAAGCAGGAACCAAGCAGAAGACTTTGAAGTTCCGTTAAACACTAAAAATAAGCTGCGAAAGCAGAATAGCGTAGCATTCGTAGAGCAGAATGCTATGCTATTCTGCTTTCGCAGCTTATTTTTAGTGTTTAACGTAACTTCAACCTACTGTCTTTCCAGCAACTTCACTTAATTTTATTTTGCTGGTTTTGTATGCCTGCCACTTCATTGTTTTTACCTGTTCTCGTCGAAACTCATGAATCTCTCCCCTCTCATCTTAGATCTTTTTAATTTGTTGTCAAGCCGACTCATTTTCCTAGTTTTTGTACATTACCATCGTCAGTATCCCAGCACTAGTGGGCTTGGCCCAGGAAGTGCTGTAGTCAACTCTTTCTGTGAGCTTCTGTGAAGACTTCCCCATGCTAAGCCTGTTACCCCGAGATGTGTTTTTGAGAACTTCGAGGACATTGTGATCACGGACATATTTTCAGTGTCCCAGTCACCTTTATCGAACACGGCGTATCTTAGGTCGGCTAGATCTCGGAACCCGCAACTATATTGAACTAAGATTTAATTCGTTAAGCAGCTATTTTGGTCGAAAAAATTGATGTAAGGAATCCATCTCATTGAACCGTGATTCATTTCGAACAAACACGCGAAATATTTTAAACAGACTTCTTTCCTCGTTATTTATCCTAGAAATGAATTTTTTATGGGAAATGTTTGAGTTCTATATCGTTATTATTTACAATATAGTGTTACAAAACTATCTGTGATGAAAAGGGGTCATGAATGAAAAAAAGGTTTCAGAAGTGCCGAACGAGAATGTTCTAAGGGAAGTGCGATATTTTCTTAACCTAGAATGGTATCCTGCTTTTGTAGAACTTGTTGTTGTTGTTAAAACTGTGAGATAACTTTTTAAAATTTATTCTAAAGCAAGGGAATACGAGTAAACAGAACACTGTCATTTATAAAATGATTTATTGCAGTTTAGTTATTTTCAGTTTCTAACAATTTATAATTTAAGTTTACAAAACTTAGTAAAGAAGATCATGTGCAGAAACGGGCAGTATCCGTAAGTTAGTAATAGGACTTGTGAATTAGCCAAATTTGTCAATTACCAGAAATGTGGTAGATAATAATGTGAATATTAACTTATCAGTAACTTACCGGTAGCAAATTTCCTAATAACAGCAAAAAGGAAGATAAAAGTAAAATGCTAAAAGCATAGAACGTTTGGTTTGTGTACTATACTATAGCCAGGACATCTGATATCCCTTTTTGAGATGGCCTAAAGGGTAAAGCGCTGCTTTTCGTTAATGGAGTTCATGTGTTCAAGTCCCACTATTAGCATGAACATTCTGACATGCATATTTGTAGCCGTTCAGAATCCGGCATAAGCCGTAGGTTCAGTTCATGGAAAAAAATCAAAATTGATACAAAAGTGTGTGAACATCCTGTGCATATCAATTGTAAATAAACTATCGTCATCGGAGAAGAGGATTCTAAAATAATTTCAAATAGAAAATAAACAAAATTAACTTTATAAAAAAGACGGAAGGAAATGTCCTGCAAATTGTTATTACTCGTTGAAAATATAAGGCATGAAAACAGCTCACTGTTTGGTACATAAAAAATAATAGGTTAAATAAGTCGGGTTTGGAGTATCTGCTTTCCAGATTAGTATCTACTCAGCTTTCTGGGATTGTTTCCTAATGCGGCCGAAGTCCTGCTGTCCCTGTTACTTCCTTGTACTAAATAATGTAAGTGTTATAATTTCGAAAACTTTCGGCCTTCAGACTTCAATGGAAATACTCATTTTGACCATGTGTCAATCCATTTTCACCAGTTGAAGCTTTACGTCTGTACTCATCTATAAGGAAACTTTAACATTAACACTTTGCTTGTCCTGTACGTCACATACACATATGATATGCGCGTGTAATGATTTATACTCTTGTAGGTCACCTGTGATACACAATGAAATACATTTCAAACGGAAAATAATTTGGTGTAGCTTCTTAAATTTCATTATATTTTTCAATTTTGTGTATGTATAAAAAAAATAGAAAAGAAAATATAAATATATTTTCATTGTGTGTGTGTTAAAATAGAGGTCGGTAAACTTTAAAACTTCAAGGACCACTACATACAAGGCCGTAGGCGAGGGTGGAGATTTAGGAGACCGGTCACTCCCCGAAGTTTCAAAATTCTAAAAAACAGCTTCCTGGAAAGAAAAATGACCACGTGTGTGGGTGTGTCATCTGCCAAGCTTTGCATAGATAGCAGTGTTCTCAGAAAGAGACTGCTTCGGC
>CM063501.1:30688265-30738265 GCA_032207245.1 Pardosa pseudoannulata | reverse complement strand
TAGGACCATTAGTTATAACTCTTTTTTAAGTCACGAAATATAGGCTGAATAAAAGATTGTGGATGTTTTATTCTAATGTATGTAATATATTGGATTATTTATATCTTTTAATTTCGGCTCATACATTTTAATTCGTTCAGGTGTTTTAAAGTAAATTGTTGTTCTGTAGTGAAGAATAATCGTATACTTTTGTTAATGTTTATAATGTATGTAGCATAGTTTATGAATTTACTGACTGTATAGACAGGCCAACATTCAGGCACATGTGTCCGGAGCACCAGCGTGTTTGAAAATTTTAGCATGCTAATTACAGATTATACATAAGTACCCATCTTATTGGTTTTTAAATTAAAATTAAATTTAAAACATTTACATAGCTGTAAATTGTAAAAGATAAATTAAAATTTATCAATTTTAAATAACTTATGAGTAGCTTTTTTAGCTTTAAAAACTTATTAGCTTTCAAAACTTATGAGTAGTTTTTATATTTAAACAGTGTGTCTTCCAGCAGCATTGACCCTGATTAAAATAATTTTATTTTTCAATCATCAGGGATTCTAGAGTTTGTATTTGACCTAAATTCAATTTGGTTTCAGCATTATTTTTACCAAAACTTTGTATTTAATTGCTGAATCGTAATCTTTTAGCTGTTCAAAAGTTTTGTTATTTTCCGGAGAAATTTGAGAAGTTTCCGGAGGTATCAAATTTTCTTATTTCTCCGGAGCTGCTCCGGAGAATCCGGAGTAGTTGGCATGTCTGATAGTTGGCATGTTCGAAATATATATTCAAAAAGGGCAATTCTGTCCTATTGAACTTTTTCTGTTCTTTTACTCTTTGTAATGAGAAAATAAATGTGTCGGGCTGGAGCAAAAGATTTTAAATTCTTTGAGCAAAATATTTTTAACACATAATCCACAGTTTCAGAAAAGATTTAGATATAGTCTTAAGCGGGAACTTCGCAATTGGTTTACACTGTGCATATATTTGTGTGTATGTACCGTATTTATTGGTAACGGGAACTATATTTTTTTTCTTCTTGGGAACCACAGTTTATAGCAGGTCAAGTCCGTCCAAATAAGGTTATGGTATGATGACGTATATAACGTCATGGCTCTCTAGTTTGTTACACCGATTTCATGTTCTTCTAAACTGTATCTAGCCACCAAGATGATGCATGACCCTTTTTTCTTATTCTTTATTGTTCAGAGAACTTTGCTGTTTTTTGCAGGGTTTTGGTCTTCAGATCGCGATAAAAGTGTCCTAGCTATCGAATACAATTATCTTAAATGACATTAACTGTGTATCGTTGTTTCTATTTTCGATAAAACTCGCGATTATATGGGATGCGCCCTTTCAAATCGCTTCAAAGATTTTTCAGTGTATCTTTTTTTTTAAATAATTTTTTTGACACATTACGCAAACTATTTTATATAATATTATTCTGTACAGTAAAAAATAGTGCTGAAAAACCCTTTACACATTTTAGGGTTTTCTTCGCAAATATATTATGTGTCTTAGAGTGTAGAGTCACGCCACACCTGGAAGGTATAATGCTAAATTTTACAATATTGTAAAAACCAGATTATAAATTTTACGAGCCGGTTTTCTTTTGAAGTATTGACCACATTTTTATATAACTTGGAACTCAAAGTGTCCTTCCTCTAATACTATAATATATAGCTACTAAATTTTATTTACAAGAATGTGCGAGGCATGATCATTTTTTATTGTAAATTTTGCTTTTTATCTACCAAGTGTAGCGGACCTACACATAAGTCGAATTTTACTTCTTTTCGGATAAAGCCTTAAATTTTTAAAAGGGGTTTGTGAACAACATTGTAAAATTTCATTGAAAAATTTAGCATTATACTTTCCAGGTGTGGTGTGACTCTACACTATAAGGTACATATTATATATTTGCGAAGAAAACCTTAAAATGTATAAAGGGTTTTCCAGTACTAGCAAAATATATCGCGTGTTCTAATAAGAACTTAATTTAACATACAAGGGACCTTCCAGTTTCAGAACACATTGCTACCTGGACCCAATGAATTAAGATCAAACTCTTTTCTAGTGTCCTTCTAAAAGATGACTCCAGTATTAACGAATTTCTATCTACTTGTAAGGTTATTATTGAGGAAGCGGAGGAAGCGGAGAGGGTTGGATACTGGGAGCTTAAACTGAAGCTTTCATATATCTATTTCTATTTTAGGGGATCATCTTTGTTGATATACCAGGAACTGTATTTTCCTTAGTCCTCTTCATTCTATAGGAGAAGTGTTTTCTGACAACCTGCTAGTAAGATGAAAAGCTCTAATTACACAGCAGCATCTAAGCAAGTCATTCATTATGGCTTAGTATGCAAAATAACTGCAAACCACGCTGCAAATAGAAAATGAAGCATTCAAATTTAATTTTAATGTTGTTAGCAGCGTTGTATATAAGAAGGACAAATGGAATGAAATATACATGCAGAAATACTTCTGTTGACTAAAATTATTCTTTTAATTAGTTTTTTTCTTTCTTGAATACCTGTCTTTATTCACAAGTATATCCTGAAATTACATAAAGCGGTAAAATTATTCCTTATCAGGCATTTCTCTTTTTGGCCTAAATTTTTGGAAATAAAATGTATACACGACTAAATATAGCAAATACGGTAAAAGTCTTAACAGTATGAAGCTATCATGCACATTAAATATTCCTAAATAAAAAACAACCAAACATCGTGTTTACTTTATACTTGATAAAATGAATTTTCTGCCCTTTGTAGGTAAATGTAATTAATCTTGCAGTGAATTTCAATCCAGTGAATCAGCAACTTATGGGTTGAGAAGAAATTTTGTGCCACTTTCCGGTCCTTTACAAAAATGAGAATATTTTAAAGTTAGATTATTTTTCAATGAAGACATAACATATATCGACAAATTAAGTTTTTATTTTGTTCGCGCACGTGCAAAGAAAGATTTGATTGAGAAATTTAATTTAATAAATGATTTACTGCATGATTTCAGAACATATAAATATGGGCGTATAATTAAATACAGCTTCTCTACCCCGATTAGACTTTTAGCAAGAATGGATATAATCGATTAAAATTGATATAGATCTTAAATTGTTTTTTATTTATTCGAGAAAATATAGCAAAATATATAAGAAAATAATAAGTATATTTAGATACTTCTGTTCGCGAACTGGTAAAATAAATTGATTTTTTATTTTAAAAGCGCTTTATTTAATTTTTCCTTGTTGGGTTTATAGTACAATAGGAAAGCAAAATTATAATTTTCATTCCTTTCCTTTTAAACCGAGGGTTGACAGATTTTGGAGAAAGAAGAGCTGATTGTCAAAGGAACGAGATAGCGAAGATAAAGAACCATTTATATCTATATATAGGTTGTCCCAAGAAGTTAAGATAAACTTTGCCAGATTTGTTTTTAGGCTTACATAAAAAATTCCCAAATAACTGTAACGCTACGACCGAGAGTTTTTGAGAAAAATGCTAAAGAAATTTTATGACTTAATTAAAAAAAAGGGATGCTTATTTTTTAAGTTTGAAGTGTCCACTAAAGTACACGCACCATGGAGACGAATTTATTTCTAAAGTAACTGGCTCTCGATAGGCCAATTCCTTCAGATGGTTCCACAGAAAGAAACCTAAAGCGATCAGATCTGGAGATTGGTGTGACTATAAAACAGGACTGCACGCGAATAACAAAGTTCATGTTTCGAATAAGGATACTTTATATAAACCTGTTATGACTTCATAGTTTACTCTTTCATTTTTTTCCGAAAACTTTAAGTTTTAGAGGTACAGTTCTTTGAGAATTTTTAACGTATTACAAAAAACGAATTTGGTTATGCAGAGTTTATCTGGTCTTGTTGGGACACCCTGCATATTGTTATGCTTGGTTTGGAGCACTACGGTTTACTGTTTTGCTACACGAGGACTAATGAGACCTGGACCTACTGCTCAAAGCCGATTCCAAACTGCGACAAACATGCATGATATCAGTGGTATTCGATCGCCCGAACTCCCTTACCTAAGAGCAGAGCTGTACTATTCGGTCATTTTTCGGTCCTTGTATATGCTATTAGTACAATATATAGAGCAGAAGTCTGAAGAGTCACAAACTCCTATATAAAGAGCCTATGTGGATCGCAAGCCGTAGTCAGTCGACCCCTGTCCGATGCCGTCTGTATGAAATAAGTGCGACAGCAGCGTATTTGCTATTTCGCGAATTGGCACTTCATCGTTGAAAGGTTACTCACCTCTACGATAGGCAATAAAAATCAAATTAGACGTTTTCTAAACATTTTTGGAGGACTTCCTTAATTTAAATGCAGAGTCTTTCCGGGTATAAATTATTTCCTTCTTTAAGTAACGCTGTGCTAAAAGCCCCATTAAAGGTTAAACCCTACTGAAAGAGTACAAATTTGACCTTCAAAAATATGAAAAAAAAAGGGATGCGTCTATTTTCAGAATCAGTTCAAAGGGCTGGAAAAGTACAAGATCTTCCGCGTCTGTTACACAAAATTTCAAAATTGATTATTGCAATAATTGCTCATTCTATTACATTTTTAATCTCTTTCGTTCTATTACATTTCTAAATCATTCAACAAGATGTTTTTCCTAAAAACTTTCTTTTCTAGTTCGAAATTAGTTAGTTCTATTCATATGCTATTCATTGTTCTATGTTTTTATTTAGTCATTAAAGGGCTTTCCTCCTTGTTAATCACTTTTACGAACTGTTATGGCCAAAAACATGGCACGGCCTAATGGTACGGGCTTTGAACGTCATTGTCAGCATAGATGTTCATGGTCATTCAAAATCAGCTTTAAGCAGTTTTCTAATTAGTCTGTTACAAAACCTTAATCATAGCAGTTCTAACCAAACCAAATGAACTGTTAAGACAGACATTTATTTTATGCATGTTTATAACTGAGATTAATAAGAATAATTTAAAAGAGGGTAAACAACGTTCCTTTTATGTCATTTTTGTTCGAAAACTGATAACATTAGTCGATGTATCGATCAGATAAAGCGATAATTTTAACATACAAATGAATAGAGAAAATGGGGATCAAGTTATTTCGAAAACAATAAGCGATTGATAACATTAACTACGATCAAATTAAGCGGAGTCCACTGTACTGCCATAGAAATTCTACGGTACCTAGATATTCTTGAAAGTTTTTATAAAATGAACACTCGATATAAACTTCTCTCCAGCCGAATTTTAATTGTCAGCAAAAGTTTTTTTTTAATGGTTGCATCTGATTTTCATTTGATATTAATTCCATATGGATAGTAGAACGAAGTAAATCAAAAACCAATAACTGAATTTATTTTTATTTTACAAACCATGTCTATTGTATTAGCCTTCTATATCCTAGAGGCTCCCCTGATGCATTATTAATATAATATTCTTTTAATGAGCGAGACATGGAAAGATTAGTTAATTGAATACCTATATATATGCATCACAGGAACTTAAACTTTCAGCGTTTGTACTCCTTAATAATGCTGACTGAATGGATCTGTTTTTTTTTTTTTTTTTTTAACTGTCTATAATTACCTCTTGACCTGTAGAAGACGCGATGAAAACGAGGAGCGATATTTTGGCTTCGGGGTAGCTGTCAATTTCAAGTTCGCTGAACTTTCCTTTTACGATGTACAGCTTGCAGGAAAATGGCAAATATTACATCATCATCCACAACAGGATTCTTGTTGTTGTTGAGATGAGTTTCTCTGGAGACAAGAAACTGAGAAGAAGTATGTCAGGACCTTCGAATTCTGGTCTGTCTGTGAGAAGTTATTGTAAATCCGGGAAATAAAAATCATTAAGGTTATGTAAGAGCCATGAACAGCAGTTTATAAATGCTTCATTGAGTTTTTGAGTTTTTATATCTGTTCATACCCATTGCTGAGCCGTTGCTGAGCCGATCCCCTTTACTTTAAATACTATTTTTACTCATTTAATTCTTAATAATTTATTTTAATTTAATTGACTTTAAACCCATAAGGTTATCCAGGTTCTATCCTATACAGAATATCGGCTCAGAATAATTAATTTCATTAAGACATCGAAAAAATTTATATTAAAAAAAAAGAATTTATTTACAATTTACATATGTACACAAAATATTACTTCAATTGTCACTGCTTTAAAAAATAGTAAAAACAGAACTTACCCCACTGCAGAGAAAAAAACATCTTGACTCGGTCAAAATAATCTCGCTCAATAATAACACGCTCAATAATAAAAGACCGCAGAAAATTTTACTGCGAAAAATTAAAAGAGGAATCTCTTCTCCTCTCTATATCACTATCTCGATTCTATCCCCCTTTCTCCTCTTTTCTCTCGTATATATATCCTTTACCCTTTTCCTTAGCCCCTCCTTAGTTCCGTCCCCATTTGGGAAATTATCCACTCTTGAAAATTTAGGTGGTCAGTTCTGAAATTCTGATGTTTCATTGGATTAGTACCCCATGCTCGTATTTATTTATTTATTTGCATTTTTATATTTTTATTTCTTCTAGACTCTCTTCTCGAAAACATGCCCATCTTGAAAACGTGCTCATATTATCTTTTCTCCCTCCTTTTTTTTTCTGGGTCCCTTTTCTCAACATCTTTCGTATACTGTCCCTTCTTTTATGTATTGAAGGGGTATAGGGAGTTATTCGTAGACGCGGCTTCTTTTATGATTTTCCGAAAATACTTTCTCATTCTTAAATCTATTTACTATAAGTGCGGTATCTTTGTACCTATTACACCTGGCTTAAATTCCGTTCAAATCGAGAAGTTCTTTTTCAAAAGCTCGCGGTTTTGCGTAAGTTTTACGAGCCGGTTTTCTTTTGAAGTATTGACCACAATTTTATATAATTCGGAACTCAAACTGTCCTTTCTTTAATTCTATAATGCTTAGCTACTAACTTCTATTTCTAAGATTGTGCGAGGCATGAGCGTTTCTTATAATAACTTTTGCTTTTTCTCTACCAGGTGTGGTGGACTTACACGTATGCCGTATTTTCCTTCCTTTTGGATAAAGCCTTAAATTTCTAAACGGGGTTTGTGAATAACATTGTAGAATGTCATTGTAAAATTTTGCATTATAACCTTACAGGTGTGGCGTGACTTTACACCATAAGGTGCATATTACATATTTGCGAAGAAAACCCTAAAATATGAAAGGGGTTTTCCAGCACCATGATGAAAATTTTTACTAAGTTACATCTTAATACTGCCTGAAATAGAAAAGGCGCTCCTAAATTAATTGTGAGTGTTATCATTTATTGAGAGCTGCGGTACATCAGTCAGGAAAGGCAAAGGCTGCGGTTCCGAAACCCGAGCCGGCCTAAGTTCAGCCGTGTTCGTTAAAGGTGACTGGAGCATGTAAAATATGTTCTTGGTCACAATGTCTTCCAAGTTCTCAATCAATACCTCTGGGGGTGGCAAGCCAAGCCTATGGGTCTTCTTGGTCCCTGCTTCAAAATTAAGATGACATACTTCAGCGAAGTCGTTCTTTCACCTTAATGGTGCTCATTAAAAAAAAAAGCGAAAGGTGCACCCTGTGGCCTTAACACGAGATCCTGAAGGCTCAATCGTGATTGGTTTGTCCAAGTGCCATGAGAAACAACAGCAACACCATCATTTATTGACGATTTCCATTTTGTCAAGTTTGTAAGAAAATGACAAGGATTACATCATCCTTTGCAATAGAATTCTTGCTGTTAAAATGAGTATCTTGTAAGTCAGAAGTATGTCAGATCATCGAAATTTTAGTCTGTGCTAAACATTTTACTGTAAATACGGAAAAGGGAGTTTTACCAAAGAAATATTCAACCTGATGAAACAGGGGGAGGTTTGCTTCAGTGTCAAGGCCATTTTACGTGCCTGGCACGCCAAATAAGAACTATTCAGCTTGTGAACGGAAACTTTTTGATCGTTTTTTATATATTGTGAGAGATATTACTATAATTTAGGATTACCAAATATATTACTGAATTTACACATTACTCGGAGAAATTGGATCTATTAGTGACTTTTCTTATCGAGTTTGATCTGGGATTGGCAATGCTTTAATCAGAGTGTCATTCGTCGGGTCGCGTGAGAGAGGTTATTATCATCTGATGTTACAATTGAAAGTTCTGAGATCGGGGTCATCTCGTCCACTCTTTATTTCATGGAGATAAAAGGGAAAGATGCTCTCGAGGCCATTTTATCTCTGGCACGCAGTCTCCCCTACCACGAGGAAGTTTTCTCAAAACGAAACTGGCAGCACGGTGGTAAAAGTGGATCAAGAGACACCCCGAAGCAAAGCTGGTCAAAACAGGATTCAATTTCGAGTGAAGTAAAATCCCTGAAGAGGGGATAGGATTAAATGGTTTTATTTTGTTTCACTTTAGGACAGCAGAGCTAACTCAATAGAAATGCGCTGCTGTAGGAAAACATGAGTTTTCCATTATTTGTTTTCAGGAAACGGTGTCATATCATTATAAACTTTTGTATTTCAAGACTCAAATTTAAATTGATGGTATAAAAATGTTACTTCCTTTCAATAATTAGCCTTCGCTTGTAATGACCTTCTTTCTTTAATCTTTCTTCAGGTTTGCTCCTAATCAACTTATTATCCCTTTTATTATCCCCTGCAATGAATATATATATATATATATATATATATATATATATAGATATATATATATATGTGTGTGTGTGTGTGAGTAATAAGACGGACTTCATAATGGGTGGTTGCGGTCATGACTTATAAAAATGGCACCGTTTTAATTAAAGACGTTTATTAACAGAACATTGGAGGACAGGCTCCCACTTCACCATAAAGACAGGAAAACTGAGGGGTCAGCTAGCATGAAGTAGAAAGCCCTTAACACCTGGGTCAACATCTCAGTCAAAATATGTGGGAAAATCTCTAGAAAATCTGCCTCCGATAGCGTGCATTTCCTTTTTGTTTGGAAATTTCCTAAATTGTCCGATAGGGTAATGTAGAATTATAATTGGTTAGACCCCTTCTATGAGGGCGTAAACTGTAGCCTCAGTGGTCAATTTAGGTTAGGGGTTAAAAAGGGGAAATCAAAAGGACCCGGGAATTATTGCCCTTGACTTAAGATTTGAAAACCTCTGAGAATTTTTTCGGGGTGTCTTAAGGGTTTTATATAAAATAACTTCAGTAGTTTCCTGATTTACTTTTCCTTACAATATCTTCCCTGAGCAAAAAGAAAGGGAAGAACGAAATGACAACCTTTCCGTTAACATAAAATTTTTAGAAAATTTTAAGTAACAAAATAAGGAGAATTTTCTTGGGGTGTGTCTTAGGGGTTTTATATAAAATGTCTTCATTAGTTTCATGATATAGTTTACTTTTCTTTACACACACACACACACACACACACACACACATATATATATATATATATATATATATATATATATATATATATATATATATATATATATATATATATATATATATATATATAATTTGTCATAAAATTATTTATAAAGGGTTTTACACTCATTGAGCATATGAAGGTATAAAGGAACACTGTTTGGGTTGTCACTTTTGTAGATGGGAGTGATTTCTGGCTTTGTAGCTCTTCAGCACAGCGAACAATGCTTAGCAAACCTTCGCTTTCTCTGGAATCAATGCGTCGTGGATGACATACCGCTAACTGGCGACTAGTTGTTTCCCCATCCATACAGCACTTACGTCATGTGCTCACAACAACTACACGTGAGACCCCATTGAACACTCCGTTTTTGATGCTGGTGTTCCCAGTCTCGGAACCATAGCAATTTGACCTTTATCGAAGTCCGACAAATCAGCTGTTTTTCCCATTCTATCTCCACTGCCGTAACTAGGTCCTTTAGCACCTGTGGAAAAAACTGATCTGCGCTCCTACCACCGGATACAGTGAGAAAATATATAAATGCTTTTTTCTATATCATATATTTAGAATTAACTCGAAATATTTTGTTAATTCTTAACACATTGCATGCGGGACACGTACGAGTACGTTTTGTGACGATTGATACTTAAGCGCGGAGCACGTACTAGTACGTGTTAGTGCAACAACATAGTTTGTTTATGGATACAAAAATATCGGTATATACAGGAAAACGAAGCCGAATGTTCTTGTCTTTCATATTTTTATGATGTAAAAATGTTTATACATAACATAATTCGAAAAAATTAAAACTATGTACTACTATTTCTGTCTGTTGTTTTATATTTAAGATACTATTATAAATTTATGCACTATAAAATATATTTTTTGTTTACAAAAATCTTATGGTTGTTTTTTTTATATATTTCTATTTATATATTTGTTTACATATTTCATTTTAAAATACGAAAAGATGGTTAAAAAATTAAATAGTTTTCGGCCTAATGAGATTTAACTGAATATCTACATTTAAGCTCAAAACGCCCGCTCCCGGTACAATTCCGCTGCAAAATGTACCCTCACACAATGTGTTAAAATGTTCCTAGTATATTAATTTTTAATTTTTTCTTCTATATTTATTTTATTAATCTTAAAAATATTTTCGAAAACTCCAGAAGTATTATTTAACTGATAAACTGGATAGTTTATTTGAGGGGAATATTTTTTGTTGAATTTTCATTAAAAAATTGATGATCTTCTATATTTAAATTTAGTTTTAGTAAATTTAGTAAATTCAGCATTTAAATAGAGTACCCGAATTTATATAAAGGCATATTAGAAGCAACAAGTTTAAAAACTAAGAAAAGGCATAAAACAGTAATATTTAAACACATTAGATTTTAAAAATAAAATCTGATTCTATTATAAAAAAAATACTTTTCAACTTTTTCTTATTTCTACTTGGGGCGAATCGTCTTCTTTCTGACACCATTTTCCTCACGGTGCAACATCCCTATGACTGATGCGCCCGTCGCAAATGCCACCTTTTCGAGCACGCGCAGTGGCTTTGTTCCTGAGCTAGCCCATTATTATAGTGTTCTTTCGCCGCTTTGTGCATCATCTTTTGCGGCTGAAGTGCTTCGCGGGTTTTTCAAAAATAAAAATGAAAAATACAACCATGCCGGTAGCTACATTGCGGAAAGGAGCATTGTTCGAGCTGTCGAGTTCAGCAATCGCGTTCATGGGGTTATATTCTTGTAGAGGGGAATTTTGATGGAAAAGTAAAAGCAAAGATAACAATTACCCATCACCATGTTTCTCTCCAAGGTAAATTCCCCTGGCTCTACCGTCAGTGCCACCAGCAAATGAGTCTCCGAAAAACTCCGAGGCAAGTGAGAGCCTCTCCTCCGCCACCAACATAAGACTCTTCGCCTTCTCTTTCAAAGCAATGTCGATTAACGTTTATTACTCTGTAAGGTTTCGTAATTATCATTATTAATTAGCACTGACACGTTTAAGTAAATACGCATACTGTTATAATTTTTGTTTTAAATGTGTAAAGTGTAAATGCTGTTTACATATTTAAAACATTCGTGTACCCGCATACACGAAAATCCCTAGGAGCTAATCCTACTTATCAGTTTTTCAGCTTTCGCGGAAGGTTCTGTTCCCCATTAACCACGAAAAAAGATTGATCACTGTAAATGGAGGGTGATCATAATAAAATGACTCTTCATTGTATATCTTATACTTCAAATGACATAAATAACATGAAGGTTTTTATTGCACAGCACCTATGGGATGCTCTCCCAAACTATTAACAAACTTGCACCGTGCTTGACTGTAGTAGCATAAGTAAAATTTCCAATTTTGTCTGCGTTTCACTATTGCATCGCCGACTTTTAAATACTTTAGCCTGGGGAAAAATAGAGGCAAAACAGAAAAAAAATTATAACAGCAAATTCCCTTTTTTAATAATGACTATTTCGGCATCCTCAAAGTTAAACGCCTGAATGTCGGTATTATGACTATAATTACAAAATTTCAGTAAAATAAATAAATAAAAGCTATGAGATAATTATTTCCTTGGTTGTATTACGGGGTTCTTTCACCGATGGAAGGTCTCATAAAAAGTAAACAGTAAAGTAAAAAGTAAAGAGACGAAAAGGAGTAATTAAAAACGCTCTGCTCTCAAAAGCATTTTCAGAATTTGTCGACAAAACTAATATCTAACAGGATCAAAATTATTCGAAAGATAAAGTAATATAAAACCAGTAATTTTAATTTCCACTTGCAGATTGCGCCAAGTTTCTTATCGCGAGAACGGGTTGCATGATTAAATGTTTTAAATCATAACTTTTTTTTGTTTAAAGAGATATATGAACTTTTCAAAAATTTTTAAAGAAGTGTTACAGTAAACTTTGTAGTTATTTGTTACTTAGATTCAACTTAAAGTACTATACTTTAGAAAATAAAATCTATTTTAACAGTACATTTAAATAAGATAAAACTTAAACACTTTTAAAATCTGTTTAATTTTTTTAAATTTAATTATTTTTGCTACCGAATATTTATAGATTGATACAACCCTTTTTCTACCATAGTGATAAGTTGTCCTTTTAATCATAAGAAACTGTTTAGAAGAAACGAAAAACTTATGAAGTTCTCTGATAAGAGACTCGCTTGCTGTCATATATAAAATTTTATAGTATATTCAAGATTTCAGTCGGGGTACTCATCAAAAAAGTAAATATATGTGCAATGTTAGAAAAATCATAAAATGTCCACTCAAATGACAAAACCCCCTATGTAATAATAGCTTAAGTTATCTGTCCGTTTGTCATCCAATTTACTAAGCGGTTGTACCTGGAATATATAGAGGTATCCATATTGGGTTTTTGGTGAGTTAGGGTTAGCAACGTTCGAAATCCACTCCTTCCCTCCTTTTCTACCATTTAATGCAATTTTTTTAAAGTCCTATTTTCCTCGGTCAAGAGAAGGTGATTAAATTTATCAATTTGTCACATAATCGTACTTGCGAGAAGAAATTCTAAAAAAGGGAATTCCAAAATATTTATCTACACTCGTAGTTCGGGAAGGACGGCTTGCATACAAAAGGAATAAGGGCAAAAAGAAAACTTTAAAAATGCATGTTTGTAAAGAGAAAATTTTGGATGATAGTAGAAAGTGAAAACAAAAAGTGAATAAGAAACCGACTTCGATTAACGGAGAGTTTCGGTTAATCGAGGTTCTACAGTAATTTGTCACCAATATGTATTAAATTTTTTCTGTTAAAAATTTTATACGTTTCTACTCAAAAGGTTTCTAGTTTTATGAACAATTGAAACACTAAAAGGCATATATATATATATATATATATATATATATATATATATATATATATATATATATATATATATATGTATATATATATATATATATATATATATATATATATATATCTATATATATAATATATATATATATATATATATATATATGTATATATATGTATATATATATATATATGTATATATATATATATATGTATATATATGTATATCTATATATATCTATATATATATGTATATCTATCTATCTATATATCTATATATATATAATTATATTTAAATATATTTAAATATATATTTAATAAATTTCAAAGTAGTATGACAGAAGTGACATACTCCTTTGAAATTTATGAAATATATTCTTTATAGAGTTTAAAATTGAATTAAGTTAATGTTTATGTCCATTTTGAACTAACAAATTGATAACTAGTTATTGATAGTTTATTCAGGATAAAAGGATGCTTCCAGAATTAGTAAATTTTTTTCTTACATTGTTCATTCTAATACTAATGTATTCTAATGTATGTCACAAAAAACACATTGATTTAAAAATAAAAGGAATACAAACGTTTTTAGTGAAAGTAATCTTTAAAGAATGCAATTAATAGCTTAAAAATGCAGTTGGCAGTGACAGATTTTTTTTAACAATTTTTATCTGGCGATATAAACAATTTTTTTTTCAGAATAATGCTTGACTTGCTTTATAAAAAGAATGAGAAAAATATATTTAATTTTCATCGATTCGTTAAAAGATTTGATGTAGTGTTTTTAAACTAATAAGGACATCTTACCAACATTAATTTTAAAAAAGTTCCCATATTTGTTTGGAGAATGTTCCGCGCTATCACGCAGCAAAATGTTTTTTCTTTCAATGCAAATAACTGAGAAGAACAGTTTTTCTCACAGATTTATCTGCAGCAAATGAAATCCAATATAGCCGGTAACAAACCACCTCAATCCAATATTATTTTTTTTTTTTAATAAATTAACTTAAACAGTAAAATATTGTACCTCCGGACTGATAAGTAATCTTCTCGAAATGCAGATAATTGTTTGCAACGCATGCCTTCAACGTGACATGTATAAATACTTGTCCTTGTTTGCATCCTGTGAGGTCGTTAAACTGGACGTGAAAATGCGTTGTTTGCTGAAATTAGCATACATTTTACTCTTCTTCTGGTCGGAGTACTTTTCTGTAATTCGTTGGACAATGAAAGCGATACTGATTAGGAGCACCTTAAGATGCTTGAAAGCTGCTGTAATAACTTTCGTTTGTGAGGTTATTCAGACCGTTATTTTAATCTAAATTATTGAAGAGGAATTCATTATAAATTATAATAGGGTTATTCGTTCATAGCTTATTTTCCTGAATATAAGTTGCTTCACACACACGTGTGAGCATGTACACGCAAACACACACACACACACACACACACACACACACACACACACACACACACACACACACATATATATATATATATATATATATATATATATATATATATATATATATATAACTAAACGGACAGGGATAGAAATACATAGTTTATTGTAATATCCTTTAGAAAATAGTAATTTTTCAGATTAACTTTTAAAATTAGTTACAATATTCCACAACAGATGGCGCTGCAGTCTGGAAAAATCTAAACTACGATATTATTCTGTGGGGACTTTTAAAAGACCAGGCGTACCGCCACTATCCAGAAACAATTGAATAACTGTAGCAGTACATCTCTTCTGCAGGCGCAGCCATCCCACATGAGACGTTTACACGGGTATCTGATAATTTCGTTCTGACAATACACTAGATTATTGCTCAGCCTGGTGAATATCTGGAAAATATCGCAGTTTAGATTTTTCCAGATTGCAACGCCATCTGTTGGGGAACATTATAACTAATTTTAAAAGATTGTCTGTATGAAAATTTAATATTGTCCCAAGCGTATTGTAATAAACTGTGTATTTCTATCACTGTCCGGTTAGTTTTTATTGATTTCTCAAACATACCAGTCATTTTTGAAACACCCTGTATGTGTATATGAATATGTCGTAAAACGTGGGGGAGATAGGAGTCGTGGCCAGTTAGTGAGGTAAAGCTAGACACCTTTTAAGCTACGAATTATATTTATTGCCAGATCATCGGTTGGATCGATGATCCAAATCATTTAGTTAGATATAAGTCTTACACAAATTTCTAGAATAATCTAAAGGATTCTACACGATTCTAAGGAAAAAAATCTTTGGTAAAATCTAAGGAGAAATCTATTTCCAATAGCATGCATACCTTTTTTGTTTAGAATTTCCTAAATCAGCCACTAGAGCGCAATAAAGTTTTGATTCTCTAGACCACTTGCCTGAGAGAGTGAACTGTAGCCTCAGTGGTTTGTTTATATTAGGGGTTAAAAGGGGAAAAGGCAAAGGGACGCGGGGGTTTTGCCCTTAACTTTAGATTTGATAACCCCTGATAATTTTCTCGGCAGTAAAGAGGGCTTTCAAATATAAATTTACCTATGCACGATTGAACTATTAAATTACAGTTTGCAATTTGACAGTATATTTTTTAAGGAACCATTTTCGGGGTTTTATACAAAATATCTACATTTGTTTACCGATTTAGTTTATTTTTCCCTTAGTGCATACAAATACATACATACATACATACATACATATACATACATATATATATATATGTATAGTATATATATATATGTATATATATATATATATATATATATATATATATATATATATATATATATATATATATATATATATATATATATATATATATATATATATATATATATATATATGTAATATATCAAAATTATTTAACTTTAATATTTTCTTAGAAACCTCCTCTCTCCCATTCTAATTTCTTAAAATTTTTCCCCTCTTCTAAATTCCTTAATCAAAGGAGCGTTCTTGACTTAAGATTCGTTTGATCTATTTCACAAAGCTTTTTACCCTATAGATGTAAATTTTCTGTCTATTCAATACGTTTCCCAACTGTCACCGGCAAATGGCTCCGCGTTTTTCCTGATCTCATACTTAGATTTGCTGGGTAAAGTTTTAATTAGACTTGTGTCGTTCTCTTCAATGTCGGCCGACTGCATTTTTGTTACTGCTAGCTGGATCAGTCTTCTCCTTGCCCAGTACCCGGGGCAAGTAAAAACGATAAGGGCTGCATAATTATTGTGACTAGAAGAAATAATTTATTATATATGTAATATAGAAAAACAGATTGAGGAATAAGACACCTGAAAATAAAACGTAATAGAGGAAAACCCCTTAGTGTGAAACAAATAAGATTTGAAACACAGATATCAGCCATCTGTGGGCCATGAAGACGAAATTTTAATCCCCCTTTGACGTTACAGAAGTCGTCATTTAAACCAGTTAATCCCATTTTGACACTAGACAGTCACATAACTTTTAGTCCCCCAATATCTGTGGTTTGACTTACACATTAACACTTAACTCGAAGCAACTGCAGCCACAAAACGGCGTCCCACACGCTATCTGTTCGGCCACACTAAAAACAAAACAAAAAACTGCAACGGCCAATGAAGAGATTCAAGAACGCCTAAAACACTCCCTCGAAGAGTGTAAATGGCCAGGCACAACACCCCCCCCCAAAAAAAAAACCCTTAGATGATATTTTATATTTTTAAGTAAGGAGTTCACACTCTCTAGTCTGACAGCATGTCATATAGTCAGTTAGACATCTCTCTCCCCAGCCGTATCTGCCATCACAGTGCTTCGTACAAAATAACTTAGTATATGCCTCATGTCTGGACTATCAAGAATAAATAAAAATTTTAGGAGGACAATAATGGACTCTTCGTGACTGCTTTATCCAAGACACGACACACACACACACACACACATATATATATATATATATATATATATATATATATATATATATATATATATATATATATATATATATATATATATATATATATATATATATATATATATATATATATATATATATATACATATATATATATATATATATATATATATATATATATATATATATATATATATATATATATATATATATATATATATATATATATATATATATATATATATATATATATATATATATATGTATATATATATATATATATATATATATATATATATATATATATATATATATATATATATATATATATATATATATATATATATATATATATATATATATATATATATATATATATATATATATATATATATATAAATATATATATATATATATATATATATATATATATATATATAAACCTACACTACAAGAAAGTGTTTAAGTGATTTAGATATTTTGTCAGATGTATCGAATACGACGATTTATCCTAAAATTTCGTCAATGTATAGTCATATTTTCAAGTAAAGAATATGTCACAAAGAAAAATAAAAGACCAAAATCTAAACTGAAGGATACCATAAATTTTTGACATCGCCGTGTAAAAAGTAATGTTTCAAATACTTTGTAGTTTTAACATAAAATTGTGAAGCTGTTTTACAGTTATCTATGCTAATTTGAGAAATATGCGTATATTTATGAAAAAATAAAGGAAAGATATCAGACATTATATATATATATATATATATATATATATATATATATATATATATATGCATATTATTTCTATAATAAATCAATTTATCTTCATGCTACTTCATACACATCTTAGAAACGTTGACGCAACTTAAAAAAAACTGGAAAAAGATTTATAGAAGCAAAGAAAATATTTGTAGGTAAATCATTATCAACAACTATTTTTGGTCGTACACATTTTACTGCCTTCGCTTCAAAATCTGCTCTATTTTATAATAAGGCATTCAGCTGTATTTCCCTTTTTTTAACTAAACGCAATGTTTTAATTTAAATTTTTTTAAATTTATTATTTTTTTTACAAAACGATGCATCGGTTGAAGATATTTACAAGTTATATTCAATGTGTGTAAAATTACATTTTGAAACTAGAACAGACTTTTTAGACTGTGAACCACAACTATATTTTTAGATTATAATAAACAGATTTCTTTCCATGCATGCAATGTTTATGCAACCTAATTCTAATTTAAAGACCACAAGTAGTTCATATTGATAATAAATAAAAGTGTGTATCACTTTTTTCCCCTTTTTTGTTAACTACATTAATTTTTCAGTATTCCTGAAGGAAATTTGCTACTTCTAAAGCATTTATTCTTTAACAATCCTAGCTTTTATTGTTTTTAGAGGGAACTATAATCTCAAAAATGGATTTATTTTTCTTTTACTTATCTAACTTAAATTTTATTATTTTTTAAACAATATTGTTATGTGAAAGTCTTTACAAACCCAGGATGCCATAATTATTTTAAAAGCTATTAATTTTGATGGTTTGTAAAAAAGCAACATTGAAAATGTCCCATGCGTATTCCTATTACATTTAATAGGGACATTTTAATTCAGAGGCTATCTCTTAGGTATTAGAATATATTTTATTATTTATTTGTTATGTGTAAGAAATTTTCACCCCACGAACTGTGTTTTGCATATGTGTGCCCTTCTCGGTATCTGCAAAAATAGCCTCCATTGACCCTTTCCACCAGGGGTACATTAGGGAAATAAGAGCTATCTGGCAAAGGG
Organism: Pardosa pseudoannulata; assembly: GCA_032207245.1. Classification (NCBI taxonomy): domain Eukaryota; kingdom Metazoa; phylum Arthropoda; class Arachnida; order Araneae; family Lycosidae; genus Pardosa; species Pardosa pseudoannulata. The sequence continues at coordinate 30,719,348 of CM063501.1, read as the reverse complement.
GGGGCGATAAGGCTTTTCGGATATGTCGTCTGTTTGTTCTTGCAGGGCATCTGAAAGGAGGATTTTTCCCTTTTCGGAAGGGATCAAGTTTAGAGAAACTGACCCCCCGAAGAAGGGAGAGAAGATCTGCAAGAGAGCAGTTAGATTCGGGGAGTCTACATAGAGCCTGCGACCGGGAGATATCTCTCTGTTCGTTGTGAAAGAACACGACGTAGATTTTATTTTGGATATGGAAAAAGCTGGGCCATATAATCTGTATAAGACAAGCTCCGAGACTTAGAAGTATGATATTTGGTTTTATTTTAATTTTCGTCCATTTTTTGTGAATAAATGTTTGTTGTCCTTAAAGTTTCGGAGATAATTTAATGCATCCTCAGAGACGTATTAATACACCTATCTCAGTAAAGTAGGCGGGCAAGTCCCACGCAAGCATAGTACCACAGAAAAGTGGTGCGTTGCAATATGCATTTTTTTGGTGACATAGTTACAAAAATTCTGCCAAGTCTGCAGCCGAACAAGACCACACTGATCTGGAACTTCCTCCAGGGGACTACATCAGGGGTACACTTTGAGAGCGCCAAATAGCTGACTAGCAGGTCACTTGGGACACAGCAGAGAAGTGTAGGTCTGTCTACACCTACTACCCGAAAGTAAACCCCACTAGGCTAATTTCCAATGCAGCCCTTACAGCTTTCCTTACCGAGCATGGCCCATTCCCGGCCTATCTTAGCCGGTTCCAGCTTTCCGATTCTACCAGTACGAGATGTGTTTGCGGTGGCCCGGGTTTGCCCGACCACTACCTATTTGACTGCTCCCTCACTAGGGATTGGCATTTCAAGCGCCCCAGACCAGGCCTGGAGGTGCAGGCCCAGGCCTGCGATGATCAGCTAATTTGTAACAAAACCTTCTCATCCAAACTAAACAAGCTGTTCGGTTGGCTAATGAAAAATTCAGAGAATCTGCAGGCCCCGTAACAAGGCTGATTCTGAATATATAGCTTTCACTGTACTACGATTTTGTATTTATTTATATGCATTTATCTTGTAATAATTATCAATTTTTTTAAAATTTTAATTTAATTTTTTTTTAAATTTTATGATTTTTACTTTTTTTTTGTATTTCCAGTGTTATTTTGTCTGTTTTGTATTTGTATGTGTTAGTTTGAGATATTTTTACTGTATTTACTATAATGCATTGTATATTAAAGAGCTGCTGTGTATTGTACACCCGAGGACACCCAAAACATCTTAAACCTTTGTTTTAAAGTAGATAGTCCTCGTTGGTGCAGACAATAGTTATAATATACTTTTAGCCCACACAAAACATTGATAATTATTCTTTTAATTTAAAATTGATGGATTTTTCTTGGTCTAAAAATAATAAATTTAACTAACTTTTATTAAATACTTTACAAGGTAAATTTTCGATAAATTTCAATTATATATTACAAATAGAAACGCACCTGGAGTGCTCCAAATTTTTACAAAATTCCAAAATTTTTGTTTTAAAAACTATTTAAGGTAGTTATGAGTCACAATTGAGGTCAGTCGGCAAAGACAACGATCTCTTAACTGAAGGGTTGAGGGTTCTAGGATGGAGCCGCTATAAGATCCACCGTGTAATTTTTTATTTTATAATTTTCATTTGTTTAAAAAATATATTAAATACTTAAGCTCACTTGTAGAGTGCAAAACAATATTTTTAACATTATTTTTTGCTTCAACAAATCCTCTTATTTTTAAGCATAACCATAGTTACCGAAGCAATTGGTACTATATTTTCTTTTTTTTGTTTCTTTCTTTTATGTCTCTTTTACATAAATCGGTATCATTTTTCTTTACTTAATTAATAATTTTTGTGCCGGTAAGTTATAAACAAATAAATTTTTAATTAGTATTTAAATATTATTCGTAGCTGACATCGATCACTACTGGGTCTAATTTTTCTGGTGTTAGCAATTCATTCCATTCGTCTGTAATTATTTAAGATCTGTTACATTTTACTTTTTAATATGTGTGGTATATGTAAAGTAGTTTTTGTGGTTATATATGACAAAAAATGAGCTTAATCGGAAAAAGGCGCTTTAATATCAAAAATAAAATACTAAGATATTTAAAACTTCCAAGGCAATTAAAATACCAAAACACTTAACAATGATTAAAAGTCGACAGCAGTTAAAAGAATTATAAAATTATAATTAATCTCCTTAAAATACAAAATAAAAAGAATAGAGTATTCAGTACATGCAATCCTTGGCAAACTAACATAGCAGGCAAACATCAACTCTACGTTGTAACGTAGAGTTGCGGTAGCTCAGTCGGCAAAGCCAACGCTCTTGTAACTGCATGGTTGCGGGTTCGGAACCTGAGCCGGCATAAGATCCATTGTGTTAGTTGAAGGTGACTGGGGTACGTAAAATATGTTCGTGGTCACAATGTCCTCCTGGTTCTCGAACGATATTCGATTTGTCTGCTAGAAGTGACAAGCCATGCCTTGGGAGGGGTCTTCTGATTTATCCCTGCTTCCAACCTACGAGGACCCACTTGAGCAAAGGCATTCTTTTGCGCTATCGGTGTTTGTCAAAAGGAAAACGTACCCTCTCCTTAATTCACGTGGCTTTTGGCCAACGTGCTTGGCTTGTCCAAGTGGTATCGGCAACAACAACAACATAAGTTATAACTAAATTGCCTGTTGCAATAATAACTAAAGATTTATTATCGACCGTCTAATTCTCAGTTATATTTTATCATTCTTCAGGGAGAAAGAAATATCGGATTTTCAGGCCAATTACTACCTGGTGAATGTCTACTGTAGATTTAATGACAAACTTCGTCAGAGATAGATAGTGTAAATAGAGATTTGGAGCGAGCTGAATATATAATAAAATAAACTTAAAGAGATTCTTCTATGTAAAAATTGTAACTGCATTGGTAATACACAATTTCTGAAAGGAGAACATAAAGTCTTGTGAAAGGTCTATGGAATCTTAATTTTGAGGTAACAAATGACTTTAAATTGAAATTTTTAATTCTGAGAATACCCTGACTTTTCTCGAAGGACAAATAAATATTACAAAATAGAGTGACTAGTATTTTGTAAAGAATATACACCTTATTGATGGACATATCTGCTAAAACTTTTAATGAGTAAATTTCATATGTAAAAACACTGGTCTACAATTTTAGTTTTGTTTAATTTACATTCTCAAATATAGCAAAGATACAGGAATAATTTCGTTCCCTCAAGTTAGATGTTCAAGTTTGATGTTTTAAAAAATGCTCCAATATCTTGGAATTCAATATATATATATATATATATATATATATATATATATATATATATATATATATATATATATATATATATATATATATATATATATATATATATATATATATATATATATATATAACAAAAAGGATATCAGGCAGAATATAAAAGAAAATAAAATCCTTATATTAATTTCTATATATAAATATCTTTGCAATATCTTTGTAGAAATGCGCGAAGATCCTCTGTATTTAATGAAAACATACAAATGCAAGGGAAAAAATACAAAAACCTTACAATATACTAAAATTTCATCAATGGTATTGTTATGCGCGTCTACCTCCAGCATCTCTTGTATCACCAGGACAGTAACTAGATTCGTTGATTTAAACACTTTCTACAAGGTCATGGTATTAACAGATGCCACTTCTTCTAATATCCTGCATTAGCAATGTATCATTGAAGAATTTTCGTGCTAATAGAGCCCAGTTCTAAAACATAGACAAAAATCACAGTGCAATGTAATTATCGACTTATTCTTGATACAGTGAACGCTTTTTGTTAAACGGAAGGCATCTTTTTAGCAGACTGCACTAATGACCAACTTCATCCTCTTTCATATTACAAAACCCCATTTAGGTGACAGTTCCTAAAACAGCCACATCTTCATCAGCGACGTAACTTTATTTCCTTATATCTTCGCCATTCCTCAAATAAAACGGTTTAGAATGGGGCAGTTTTTATAGACCGTGTATTTTCTGAAATATGTATGTTTTCCATAGCAATTACGAGATGTGTAGGATTTACGAACTTATCAATTACGTGAACTATGCTTTTATGCTGTGGTGTCCAATGTCTCCAAGGTAGGTTTCAAACCCAACCCTAGTCCGAAGTATGAATAAGGGACAAATAACAAAGTGATGAAACAAACACAGAATATATATTATTTATTACTAAACGCAGACCACTTAAGCGATGGGCTTCAGAAGTGTGCTGGTTTCCTTTCAAGGTGCCATTTCATAAGAAATATTGGCAGCATCCCATGGAGGCAAACAAGCCTTATGTGAGATATGAACCCTCCAGTGTGACAGGGAATACTCTGCAGAAGATTATCAGCCTTTTATGTGTTTGTGTATATTGTCTAAACTGTATATTTTATATATTTGTGTATATTGTGTATTTTAAGTTTTTTATATATTGCTTGTGTGTATTTTATATATTTATGTATATTCTGTACATTGTGTATTTAAAACTATGTAACTATACTCAGACTCTTCGTAATATATGAAAAAGCGATTACGACTCAAAATTACAAATGGGAATAACCCGTATAAATGCTATGCTTTCCGACTAAACGTACAACAAATAATACAAAAAAAAAGTTTCAAAAGAAAATTCACTTCTTCTTGAGAAAGAATAATGTAGTACATATTAACAAAAAAAAAATGAGATTTATGCAAATTCCTATGTCTAACGAGGCCATTAAATGACAAGAATACATTGATTTTGAAGTATGCAAAATCTCGTTTCACGAAATATTGTATTTTAACTTGCCTCAGAGGATTTCATTAAAGGAGAGAAACTACAAATAAAATGATAAAAGCTTCCTTATGGTTCGAAAGTAAAAAAGAAAATTTATGAGCTGGAAATCTAGAGTTACATTGTTAAAAAAGATTTCTAAAAGAGACGTAGTTATTTATCGTGTGAAAAAATTGTCATAATTAGCGCCTTTTTAAAATTCGCCACAAAAGTAAAAGCTGTTCTTGATTTTGAATAATATTTTTACAAGTTCTATAATAAATTACATAAGTATAAAAAGTTATTTAGTTTTGTCCTTTTAGATAATTCATTTTAAAATACAAAGTAAAATATATTGTAAAATACAAAATATATACATTACATTAAAAGAAAATTAGCACCAATATAAGTTTTGAATTATATATACAGAACTCTTTTAAGAATAAAGATTTCGATTAACAAATCAAAAAGCTAAAAATAACACTTACCGATTATGCAGCTCTGTTATATACTTTCAATGAGTACAATATGTAAAGTAGTACTTTCACTTAATTTTAATTTTTTTAATTTTAGAAAAATATATGACAGAGTTAAATGTATGAGTTTTCAAAAAAATGCCTTAAAACTCATCTAAGTCTTATGAAAAAAAAAGTGAGGCATTTAAATATAAGAATCGTCAAGAAAAGCTTTCCAATTCATTCAAGTTTTAGAAAAAAAAAAAAAGTAAGGTCTTTAAATGCAAGAATTGTTAAGGAATAATAGTAAAGATAAAAGGAAGGCCAATGCATTTATCGACAGCTGAATCCCCCGCAATATTTGATAACGGAGACTTTTGGTTTGGTTTGGTTTGGTTCGGAGTGCTACGGTCTACTGTTTTGCACTCGAGGGCTAAGGAAACTTTTGACAATATTTATAAAATCTATGTTAGAAATGAAACAACAACCAAAAAAACCTTTAATTTGAACTTATATCTCAATCACAAAATATATTGCTAAAAGTAAGATCTACCGAATATCCAGCTCTTTTAAATTCTCCTACTTTATAGCAAATGATATACGATAGTACATTCAATCATCCTCTAATAAGCCTTAGAAAATAGTAGACATAAAAAAGAAAGGAAAGCATTTATTGACTTATTGACGTTTGAATCCCTCTCTAGTATTTGACAACGAAAACAAAATCTGTCAGGCTTTAGAAAAACATTGGAACAAAGAAATTTACCAGTTCATAAGAACGTAGATCTTCGTCAACAAATCATCATGCTAAAAATAAGATCTGACGATAACCCATCTCTTTTAAATCGTCAGAAAAGAGTTAAACTTCTCGAGTCATTAAGTCGTGTGTGAAAGTGAATTTTTTACAGATAATTTTTACCTCTCATTTGACAAAAGGGAAAGTAGAATATATTAATTTGATAGTAATACAACTTGAAAATTGTTCCGAGCTCTTTCTGTTGACGTTTAAATGGGAGGTCTGTACGCGAGTCAAACTTGTAAACGAGAGTGAGTGATTAGTACTCCAAGCTTGCGGTTCCAGATAGACGAGGAGTTCGTTATAGTTTCTGACAAGGAAATGACGGCCACGAAAAGTAGGCTACATATATAAAGGATGGGTTCTTGAACCTGAGCTTGGAGATCTAAATTGGAACTACGCTCTAGCAAGAGGACGTCTGCATCTTCATAGACATTCTTTCTTCTATTTCGGACGTTTCTGTCAGGTGAATATTTGTTATTGTTATATTCTCATAATTATGCCTATCTTTTGCTTTTATTTCCTGATTGTTTTTATTTCCCTCAAAATTGAATTAAAATAAAATAAGCTAAAAAGATCAACCCTTGGAATAGGCATTAATTCAGACATTTCTATAGCCGATTTATGTCTAAATAAGCAATGTTCATTTAGACATAATAAGTTTTTAGAAGAACATTATTTAAAAATATCAGTATTTCAATTATATGCTTATGTATTGCTATTGCTTTATGTAACACTAATATTAGTCACTTGCTTTAGATTTCAATTTTTTTATAAGAATTAGCTATGTAATTTTTTATAAGAAATTACTATGTATTTTTTAAAGAAATTACTACGTAATTTTTTATAAGAAATTACTGTGTAAATGATTAATACTTGATTTGAAAAAAAGGTTATCAATTATATTAAACCAAACGGTAAAAAACTATAGGTAATGAATATCTGACAAACGCTGGGGAAGGAAAAAAATGGTTTTAAATGTCGATCAACATAATTCAGTAATAAAAATATATCAATAACTAAAAGAAAATAAAAAAATATACACATACTTAAATATATAAAATATTATAAAAATTAATGTTCTTATTCATAATTTAAATAATTATCACTGTTTGGTTAAAAAAATTTTTAAATAAAAAATCTTTAAATATTAAAATTTTTATAAATAATTTGTTTTTAGAAAGGGTGTTCGAGTAAGAATATTCTGTGTGATATTATGTAAATAAATGTAAAAAAATGCTTCAATAAGTATTGGTTATTAAAAATAATATGAAATAATAATACCAAGTAATAATGATGAGAATTACAGTTAGTAACATAAAGCCTAATAAAAACAATGAATTTAAACTCATTATTTTGAAGAGTAAATACACTTTAAAAAATGTTACTGAATGTTCGAAAACTCCAAATATTTGCAGTTGCCTTATCTGATGATACTAACTTTTTAGAGAGGATATATTCAAAAGTATAACCTTTCAATTTGTACAAAAGTGTAAACACAATTTTTTTATTTATATTTTTAAGGATGATTTAAATATAATTTCAAATATATGAAAACTAATTTCTTTCTTATGATTTAAATATTTTAATTATTTTATATGTCATCAATATTGATACATAAATGTATATTTTGTATTGTAAATATACATGCATTTATAAAACATTTTGATCTTGACAACATATAAATGAAATTCATTCAAATCTTTTTCGAATGTTCTTTTTTACTCTTCTTTGAGTATCACCAGCATTCAAATAGGTATCTTAAATGCATTCCAATTTATATCTTAAAAGTATTTTAATATATACATTCTAATTGTTTTAAGTTTTAATGTAATTTTTCTTCTGTTCTTATGGAATTTTTTTTTTTACTTAAATCTAGTATCACGATTTTGATGGATAGATGTAAATTTTGGAGTGTTTGAGAACTGAAAAGATACGTGGTATTTACAAGGTACAAAACTATTAACTTTTTTGAATTATAATTATCAGGTCTAAAAAAGGAATAGTTGGAAATTACGTGAGTTATAAACGTGATATTACATGATTTTAAAAAGGGAACTCTTTTATAATAATAAAATAAATGAAAAAGGAATAAGCTTGAATAAGCTTTTGGTATCATCCGGTCCAGCGGAAAGATATTTCAAGTATTTGATGATTAAGAGAACCGATATGAGTCAGTTAACGCGTGGATATAGAGCTGTCAACACTTTTCTATGCATGTCTCCGCCATGAACAAATGAAAATGGCGCAAGTTTTGCTTAAAAGAAACGATGATTTAATAAACTTATTGTTAGCAAGAGAGACTGTTTTCCATTCGCCTTAACACTGGATCACGATATATATATATATATATATATATATATATATATGCAACTAGAAATATTATGATACTAAACATATTTCATCTCGAAAAGATTCTGAAAAATAATTTCTTTCTCTAGAAACATTTTAGAAAATAAATCGAATACTTTTGAAACCAAATGTTTGTTTACAGGAACATCTAAAACTTTCAAATCAAAGTCCAAGCACGCACAAAGACCATGGATAAGCCTTTTAAGAGTGCCATTTAATGTCAAAAGAGATTAAACTTTTTACTCCCAGCTTAAATTTATTTTCGACTACAGTCGATTTCGTTCAACTTACGAACTTACGCAAACTTACGAAATTAATGGATATTCTTACTAATCGTAAGATAGATATAATATTTATGTGTAATCGAACCAATTAGTTGTAAGTTTTTATTAGACAATATCTGTAAGTGTTGGATTTATAAAGGTTCAACTTACGAACTTACGTAAAATTACGAAATTAATGGATATTCTTACTAATCTTAAGGTAGATATAACATTTATGTTTAATTGAGTCAATTACTTGTAATTTTTTATTAGACAATAACTGTAAATATTGGATTTATAAATGTTTTAAATTCGTAACATCCAAACAATGTTAATCAATTCAACTTAATTTTCAGAAGCGATCAGGTAAATACTTTTGTGATAGCTTTATAGTATTTTTTTTATCTATTTTTAATATCAGTTATCATATATCTGATTAAAATGAAAATCTGGAAGTTTAATGGACTTTTAAATGAATCTCTGAGATGTTACAGCTATACTTTATGATATGAGATAATTTTCCTTTGGTGTGAGGTGTACGTCTTTCTAGAATTTTAATAGACTGATAAAAAGTGAAAATATAATTTTACTTTGAAATAACAACTGGATTTTTATTGTAGAATTTTAAAATAGAAAAACCTGATTAAAAAAGTGTTTTAGTGTCAACGTTTTAAAGTTTCAGTCAGAATTTATACAATTAAGGGAAAATTTAAGAGGTGAAGTCTAGTAATAAAATAAAAATAGAATAATTGATAACAGGACAACTGACAATAAATATTTTCAAAGAAGATTAAAATATCCTTGCGTGTACGGGTACTAAATGTTTGATGCCACAGAACAATTAGAACCTCGTAGAGATCGATTTACAGTAACAGTTACAAGTTTGATAAATTTCTTTTATATGTCCAACTCAGTATTGAGTTGTATCAGTAATTTAGAATACAAAACTACTAAGAATTAATAACACCAGGCAATCACATACAGGCTTTTAAACAGCTGACACTAAAAAACTGAACTAAAATAAAAGCAGACATCCACCTGTTATAACCTTGGCTTCTAGCAAAAACTTCAAGAACTCTCGAGAATGTTCTAAAAAAGTTCAGAATCTCACCAACTTCGGGAGAATATTGTGGACGTGTAGCAAAATCAGTACTCAGTTGTACTCTCCCGGTAATTTACAATACAAAACTCTAAGGGCCGAACGATGGCCGAATGGTTGAGCGCTGCTCTTCGGAACCGGAGTTCGCGGGTTCGAATCCCGCTGATGGCATGGATGTTTGTAGCCGTTCGGAATCGGCTTTAAACTGTAGGTCCCGGTCTCATTAGCCCTCGTGTGCAAAACAGTAGACCGTAGCGCTCCAAACCAAACCAAACCAAACCAAAAACTCTAAGAACTGATATCATAAGACCAAAAAATTACATGTAGGCTTGTCAACAAGCTAAAGATTGAACTGAAGTAAAAGGGCGAACATCCTCATGTTATAGAATCTCCACTTAGTGAGATATACGAAGAGCCTTTAGAATAATGTAAAAATTCGGAATCTGGCCAGCTTGGCTAGAATCTTGGTGACCTTTAGCGAAATAATTCCAGATTAGTGACAAAAATTAAGTGTCTAAAAATATCGTCAAATTCGCAACATATTACTGAATGAAGGTCTATTGTATTTATTTAAAAAAAAAATCAACTTTGCTTGTACTTCGCGCAGGCTTGCAATTCCGTCACTTTTTTCACCTTTAGTCACTTTCTTTACAATTGATCACTTTTAGTCACTTTTTAAATAAACAGTCACTTTTAGTCACTCTTTTCATGGTGCATCACAGTAAAAGTTTATTGTTAAAAAAAGAAAATCTGAATTAATAACAAAATATTTTAATAAAAGACAAAAAATATAATGCTCTAATCTTATTTTTCTTATTAAAATGTAATAAGTCATATGGTTTCCAGAATTTAGTGATTTTAAAAAGTCGTAAAGAAGTTCCTGAAATTTACATTTGTACTGAAATGTACATTTAATACATTAAAGTAATTTACGTCAAAGCACACATTTCTCTTTTTCTTTAGATACTCTAATCTAGCTATGTACATATTTCAAAACATCATTAATATATGCAGAAAATAGTGATGATAAAATTAATGTATTGTATGTATTCAAATCTAATTTATGGATTTTGTTGAATAAAAAGCATTGTTGAGTTGTGTTAAACAAAATTTTTAACCTTTTTTGTATTTGACGCTAAAATCATGTCTTGCATGAAGCATTTGATTTAGAGTTAAAATAAATAGAAAAATCTTAATAATAGCATCTGTAATCAAGAGGAGGAAAAAAAACACTTTTTTTCAATGTTTTGTCACTTTTTAGTCACTTATTATGTATTATTTGTCACTTTTCTCACCTTTTTGAAAGTACCTCAGCAATTGCAAGCCTGTACGTGTTTCACGGCTTGACTATCAAAATTACTGATAAACTCTGATTGCTGGCATTTCATAGCAGTTTAAATCACATTTATATATATTTTCCGATATTTATAGCATATACAATAGTGGAGTAGAATATTCACATTTATATACAGCAATACTAAATTCATGACAATACAATAAAAATAGATATTTTGACAGTTATCATCTATAAAGGATTTGTTTTAATTTATATTTATATTTATTTTTAGATTACAACTATGAATCCTCGCATATCCCTCGTACTTGTAGTCTTCTTAGTCAGCATTGTATCTTGCAAAAACCTTCCTCTGGAAAAAAGAGATACATCAGCACAAGTGGCTCAAGAGTTGGTGAATATGGCAGCCAATAACAAACAAGTTGCCGGAGCTGGTCTCTTTAGTTTTGGAACCCTCGTCTCGCCCCTTCTTTTCCTGATGGGTATGGGTTCTTTCATGTCTATGCTACCACAGATGTTCCAGAACGTCATGCGGGGTGTCGGTCCAAACTTATTCCAGCTCTTAAGACCTAATCTTGCCGCCACTGGAGGCTCATCCAGATTGAAGAGAAGTGCTGATTTGAAGTATTTGACACAAGAAGACATTTTGGATGAAATAGAAAAGAGACTTAATTTGGCTTTGGAGAATGAGTACTGAAACCTTTCAAAAGACATCTTTTAACAGATCTGGCAGGCTTGCTCTGTGCAAAGTAGTGGTTTTTCTACTACCAAATCTTTCCCAAACCAAAGAACTTAAATGTTTATACAGAAGGATGCATGTATTGGACAATTTTTAGAAGAAAAGTATCTTGCTATGAGTTTCTCATTAAGACATCGGGTATGTTGGAAGAGAAATAATTACATAAGTGTTGGAACTTTTACTCGTTACTAATAATCTTATTGTCTACAAAGTTAATATCAATCATTTTGCACTAGTTTCCGATAGCGTTATTATTCCATAGACTTTTCCAAATAGCAGATTTCATTATGTATATTTTACCAAAACATTTAGCATAAAAATAAATTAAAAGGCTGCACTTCTATTCAAGGCAGTTCGAAATGGCACCTAATTTTATTTTATTACCGTCCTTAGCTTCTAACTTAGTTCAGGTCAATAGCATGTTAAAATTTTGTAAAATGCCACGCATTGTATATATTTTTTATTTTAATTATGTTAACGTAATTCATATGGCCTGGCTAGCTAGAATATTTTGAATATTTTTCTGAATGTTTTAGTGTTATAACGCTGTGTTTAGTAAAAGTATTTTGTATTCAGTTCTTTATTATAAAACTGAAATTTATCTAAGTGATCAGCAATTGGATTGAAAGTCCTCATTTGGATTCTATTTTGGTCTTCTTCTAAATTTAGAACTAAAAGCAAACGATGTTTCAATTCTCGCATTAGTATTTATATTATTCATAATATTTAGATTTTATTGCATCTAAAATTCTGTAAAAAGGATAATAATCGAATGTTTATAGTGTTTTAAAACAAAGACTGGCTTTTATTTTCATTGCAAAGTTTCAATTTGTCTGTACTTGATCCCGAGGGAAATGATAGTGTTAAAAGTCTCAAAAATGTTTTGCATTTGGTAAATACTGATATTTTTTAAGTTTCCATCAGAATAATCTCTGTAGGAGACACCAAAGAATAGAAAAAAGAGGTATGTCGCCTGAAAATAGATTTATCCCATCATTGGATATTAAAGCTAAAACGCGTAGGATTTGTAAAATTTATTGGGTTTTAAAACAAAGAACGGCTTTAATTTTCATTGTAAAATTTGGATTTTTCTGTACTTGATCCCAAGGGAAATGATAGTGTTAAAAGTTGTCTTCTGACTCAAACTAAAACTTTAGTGAAGATAAAATCAGCTTCATTTGAACAAAAGACTAATTTATAAGGAAGATTTTCAAGAAAGCAGGTGAATTTTTACTGCTTGGTATAGATATGCTTGGATTATCCCTTTACCAAGTTTTATTTTCCACTTTTTACTGATAGCAATAAAATTCTTTAAATTTTCTTTTTAATGTTACATTTCAACAGTGGATTTTATAACAGCGTTATAACTGGTAAAACTTTTTGCAGTTTCTTTTAAGATTTTATAAATCTATTTTACGATATATTCTTGGAAGTCAAAATTAAAGGCCATATTTTTTTACTTTTGCAACTATGTTTCTAACTTACATATAAAAAATTATTTTTGCGTTGTTGCCTTAAGTAGGTTGTTAAATTTTTATTTGCTTATATTTACTTTTCAATCCATGAACATTGCATTAGCTTACGTAATAACATCATTAATGGTACCCTCTGTTAATCATGCCATTCAATTTAATCTGTAAAATGATTATGAGAAATATTTATTTTTTTAATGAATGATTCAGTTGTACCAATATAAACACAAAATAAAGCACGTTAATATTTTATAGTGTTTTATAAGTTTTTATGTTGCATTTGTTTTTAATTATTTCTAATAAATAAAGGGGTTCATAGATCATTTTGCTAGGAACGGTTGTATTATACTTAAAAAATATCTTTTAATAATTTTAAGAGGATTAAGATATTTAACATCCAATGTAGTAAAACAAGAATAATGTAATTTATTAATTATGTTTTATTCAGTATGCATGTGTAAAAAACCCCATCTTTTATTAATAAATAATGCATTTTTTACCTTTTTTTATTTTTAAGGAACAAAATAAAATATTTAATACATACTCTTGCTTTCACAAAAATATTTTAGTATTTCACTACCATTTCTTCATAATATAAATATTCTGAATTACTGTGAATGGAATAAACTTAAATCTGAGATCTAAGATAATAAATTCCAGAGATGCACTCATTCAAACAATTTTGTCATTGTGTTTTAAAATATTTTACTATAGCTTTTCAAACAGCTCTAAAATGTTTTATGTCCATTGTACATAACACTCTTGGTATCACATAGAATGTACATTAAAAAACTCATGAGATATACCCATAACTTCTAAACTTATCATTTGAGTCGCAACTAGTTATTCGAAAAAAATCTCATTCCTTACAAAGTACATCTGACTTATTTTCATCTTACTTACGGTTTATCAGCAAATCTACAAACAGTTCTAATTAAGCTTCTAATGAACGTGCAGGCTAAATATTAACAGTCAGCTGTTCACGTTGTAATACACACGAGGGTATTATCTGATCTGCCTAGGTCTGGCCTTTTAGATCAGATAAAATTACAATATTATCACCTACATTAAGCTACGTAAAAAGTAAGATCCACGAGTTCAGCGAGGGAAGTTGCGATACAAAAATTTATATATGATACTAAAGCAGAGTGCAATAAACAAATTAATTGACCATTAAATAATTGACAAATATATTGACCTTAATATACAAATATAGAGCTCTGAATTCCTTTAGGCCGAACGATGGCCGAATGGTTAGGGTGCTGGCCTTCGGAACCGGAGTTCGTGGGTTCGAATCCCACTTATGGCATGGATGTTCGTAGCCGTTCGGAATCGGCTTTAAGCAGTAGGTCCCGGTCTCATTAGCCCTCGTGTTGCAAAAAGTAGACCGTAGCGCTCCAAACCAAACCTGAATTCCTTTAGCCAAAAGAATGGTAGGGCAATGCTCTTGGTACCGAGTTCGAATCCTGCTACTGGCATGAATCATCGAAATGGGCTTTAAGCAGTAGGTCCCGACCAAACAAACCAAACTGAATTCCTTATTTTTAATAAGGGTAATATCACGACCATGACCAGACTATTATATCCCCTTTCGGTTACGTGGTCTCCAGGAATTTTCCTGGAGTAGGTTTCTGCAAATACCTTTTTCCTTTTGGGAGTTATAGTTGCTGATTTGTATTTGTGGAATAAAACACTCCCAATGACGCTGAATGTCCTTTGTTTTGCTTTAAATTTGGCAGTTTGTATATATTTGTTTTTAAATTAAGTAAATAACGTATTTTGATATTAAACGATTAGAAAGATATCGAAACAGTGTAGAAAGTTTCCACTTTTTGATGAAAATGAATGTTTAGACGTAGTACATTCAAATAAACCTAAAAAAGTTTAGACTACACAATAAAATGGAAGTTTTAAAGACTTCAGCAATATTTCAAAATGATAGTTATGAAAACGGAAGCTCCGTGTTAATCCTGCCCTCATTTATAAAAAAAAAAAAGTTTGAATTCATGCTATGATAAAATGATCTTTCAAATTCGGTGACATTACCGTGACTAATCGGTTGAAGGGATATTTTTCTTATAACATCTGCAAGGAAACCAACTTTTATAAGGGTCAATTTACAAAACTGATAGATAGAATTAATAAGATATTTATATTCTTTTCTTTCCGAATAATATTAAATTTCTTAACTATCTTGAAATAAAATAAAACACTTTTTTTTAAGACTGATTAATTTTTGTTTACTACATTTTATACATGTTTTTATTTGCGTAAAAGCAACAGCACTCGGCTACGAGATGCACATATTACTCGCGAGCCTTGCTATGGACGGTTTGATCTAAAACGTAATCTAAAATTGTTCAATACCGTTTTTTATCGAACCTTTAGCCGATTTATTTTATATTTACCTTTTTTATCGAAAATTAGCTGTAAAAATATAATTTAGTATAATTTTTCAATTTTTTTTTCAAATTTAAATCCCTAGATACATTTTAAATTAAATTTAAAAAATTGTCTGTTATTTAATTAAGGCATAAAATCATAATATGAAATTAAAATTGAGTAACTTTATGGCTTAATGACAATTTTTATTAACAGTTTTGTGAAATTTTGCATTTACACAGAATCAGGTAAAAGTTAATATATTTCGATAACTTTGGTTTCAATTAATGCTTATAAATAACTAATTTTAATGAATATATTTCAACAGCTTGTTTATAGATTAAATCTTACACACACTATATAAATGATATTAAATATTATTTACCTGTGTTAGGTGCTGAAACTTTTTCAGTGCTTATTAAAGTTATAAAAAAACTACAAACATTTTTTTAATCAAAAATTTTATATTTATGTAAAGAAAATAAAGAAAAGTGTAGTAGTTTCTCGGGAAAAGAAGAGGTAGCCGTTCTACCTGAGTCTTATTTTTTTAGGTGTAAATGCATTTTTGTGTCATTATTTAATTTATAATTCATTACATTCATTTAAAATATAATTCATTTGTTATAAGTTATTAGAGAGTGAAAGTTATTTTATTATAATTTTTATAACAATAATTTTTATATCTCTCAGTATTTAACAATTAAAGATCAATTAGGACCAAGGTACAACGCTGTGCAAATTGCCGAGTGGTTTTGAAAGTCACATCCAAACTGTCGATTTACTTTTTTCAACATCTAGATTTTATTTCAGGACAGAGTACAAATTACTACCGGGCAATTAAATATACAATTAAAACAATATTTACACAAAACAATTCTATGAATTCAGTTATCTGTTTAAATTCTAAAGAACCTAGCTTAAACGTACGGAGTCCATCATTACCTTCGACATTTTATCCTATACGATTTACTTTCTTTATCACCTTGAGGGCCGAACGATGGCCGATTTGTTAGGCTGCTGGCCTTTGGGTACCGGAGTTCGTGGGTTCGAATCCCACTGTTGCATGGATGTTCGTAGCCGTTCGGAATCGGCTTTAAGCTGTAGGTCCCGGTCTCATTAGCCTTCGTGTTGCAAAAAGTAGACCGTAGCCCTCCAAACCAAACTAAACTTATCCCCTTGAGGACCGCATGTAAATGCTAAACCGTTGCCATTTAACACCATCTAGTAATTAAATCTAACATTTAAAAATTCAAATTAAACGTTCCAATCTCCGATTCCACATACTCGACTCTGGTCTCGCAATATCAACCGGAGCTCTTCACGTGGAGGCAACGCTAGGCTGATAAATGTGGAATTGCTACGTTGTGTCCACGAGACGTTGGTCCCGCACGGGTTATAGAACGCGCTCTCTCGCTGATTACGATTAGTCACTTGTACCTATAAACACTTAGATTTGCTTTGGATCTACTGATGTCTTTCTAAATAATATTTACTTTTCAATGCATAAGTACTTGTTTCTATTCTAATAAGGAATCGGGATACTTAAATGGTATTCAGTTACATTTGACATTTAACTGTAAACAAATTTTACTGTAACATAAACAAAAGTTTAGATATATACAGAACATTAAGTTCAATATACTACAAAGTACGGTGTTTATATTGAAAGAGTAGAAATGTTTGTTATAAAATCAAATGACTTCAAGGATAACTGATTTATTAAATAAATTTAAAAAGTTTAACATAGAAATTTTTTATCTTGGAAATAAGTTGTGGTTAAACAAAAAAAATTGTTCAATGTACAGTATTTTCAGTATTAGTATTTACTTAGCTTCCCAAACTATATAAAAAATTGGAGTGAATATTGTGTAAATGAAGAAAGTTATAATCGTTATCGAAAGAATATTCTAAACTTCTAAAGGAAAAAAACGATGCCCGTAAATGATACGGATTTAGAGGAACATTTATAATTATATTTCTAAAGCTTTTTTCTAATGTTCTAAATTTTTTACTGTAACATAAACAACATACATTAGATATATGCCGATCATTAAGTTCAATATACTACAAAGTATGGTGGTTATATTGAAACAATAGAAATATTTATTATAAAATCAAATGCCTTCACGGATACCTGATTTATTAAGAAAATTTAAAAAGTTTAACATAGAAAATTTTTATCTTGGACATTAGTTGTGGTAACACAAAAAAATTAGTCCAATATACAGTATCTCCAGTATTAATATTTAGTTAGCTGCACAAACTATACAAAAAAATTCAAGTGAATATTGTGTAAATTAAGAAAGATATAATTGTTATCAAAAGAATATTCTAAACTTCTAAAAGAAAAAAAAACGATGCCCATAAATGATACAGAATTATAGGAACATTTATAATTATATTTCTAAAGCTTTTTTTAATGTTCCAAATTTTTTATTGCAACATAAACAACATACATTAGATACATGCAGAGCATTAAGTTCAATATACTACAAAGTATCGTGGTTATATTGAAACAATAGAAATATTTATTATAAAATCAAATGCCTTCACGGATACCTGATTTATTATGAAAATTTAAAAAGTTTAACAAAGAAAATTTTTATCTTGGACATTAGTTGTGGTAAAGCAAAAAAATTGGTCCAATATACAGTATCTTCAGTATTAATATTTACTTAGCTGCACAAACTATACAAAAAAATTCAAATGAATATTGTGTAAATTAAGAAAGATATAATTGTTATCGAAAGAATATTCTAAACTTCTAAAAGAAAAAAAACGATGCCCGTAAATGATATAGAATTATAGGAACATTTATAATTATATTTCTAAAGCTTTTTTTAATGTTCCAAATCTTTTATTGCAACATAAACAACATACATTAGATACATGCAGAGCATTAAGTTCAATATACTACAAAGTATCGTGGTTATATTGAAACAATAGAAATATTTATTATAAAGTCAAATACCTTCACGGATACCTGATTTATTAAGAAAATTTAAAAAGTTTAACATAGAAAATTTTTATCTTGGACCTAAGTTGTGGTAATGCAAAAAATTGCTCCAATGTACAATATCGTCAGTATTAGTATTTACTTAGCTGCACAAACTATACAAAAAAATTCGAGTGAATATTGTGTAAATTAAGAAAGATATAATCGTTATCGAAAGAATATTCTAAACTTCTAAAAGAAAAAAAAAACGATGCCCGTAAATAATACAGAATTATAGGAACATTTATAATTATATTTCTAAAGCTTTTTTTAATGTTCCAAATTTTTTATTGCAACATAAACAACATACATTAGATAATGCAGAGCATTAAGTTCAATATACTACAAAGTATCGTGGTTATATTGAAACAATAGAAATATTTATTATAAAGTCAAATACCTTCACGGATACCTGATTTATTAAGAAAATTTAAAAAGTTTAACATAGAAAATTTTTATCTTGGACCTAAGTTGTGGTAATGCAAAAAATTGCTCCAATGTACAATATCGTCAGTATTAGTATTTACTTAGCTGCACAAACTATATAAAAACTTTTAGTGAATATTGTGTAAACGAAAAAAGGTATAATAGTTATCGAAATAATATTCCAAACTTCTAAAGGAAAAAAGTGATGCCCGTAAAATGATACAGATTTACAGAAACATTAATAATTATATTTCTAAAGTTTTTTACTAATGTTCTGAAATTTTTTAACAGACGTTAGAGTTTTTAATATATTGCAAAAAACTCACCATCCCACTCTAACCCAAACTGCCGAACGATGACCGAATGTGTTGCCTTTCAGAATCGACTTTAAGCAGTAGGATCCGATCTCATTAGCTATCTTGTAGCAATAAAGTGAACCGTTCAAACCAAACTAAATTAGAGAACTACTAGTATAAAGGAGTTAGCTTTTTTCTATGCAATGAACGTGCCATTAATATCAACTACAGGAAATTCCAGCACGGTTGTAAGAAAATAAAATAACAATCAAACGAAAATGGCTCGTGTATGCCATAACCGGTGCGAGTTAATTTTACTTCAATAATTTGGAAAGGAAGTTAAAAATGATTTATTTAGTTTCAGATGTGACGGATAGAATCAGTTTGCTTTCATCTTTGCGGGTGTCATTGAATAACATGCATAACTCGTTTTAATTGGCAGTGGAATCGAATCAGCAGGGGGAATCATGTACTCGTATTTTTCAATCCTTTAGCATGTGTACCTAGAAATATAATTCAGAAGACATACTGGGTCAATTTCACTTGCTTGTAGTTTCATTACTTGTTAACATATTCGACCTTCTTAGAAACATTATGTTAGGCTTCCTGTTTGAAGTTGTTTACTAAAGTAGAAGTATTATTTTAAAAATGGGATTTCAAACATTCGTGTGGGCACCAAATGATTTTTTGTGTGTGTATTAATTGATCCAGTTAAAACAACTGACTCTACGATAAGTCACCAGATTTTTAATTTGCAATTTCCTTAATGGTCGAGTCTTAGTTTTGTTTCTCACGGTAATGGTGTTGTCTCACTAGACCCCTAAGTTCTGTCTAATTCTGCCGGTGACAGCCGGCAACGATAATATCTGTAATAATGAGATTTTTCGTACATAGGTATTTCGTCCCAAACTAAAAATGTTCATAATGACAAATTTTATTTTTATTTTTTTAAATGAACTTAAAAAATATAACCAACAACTTAAGAATTATTTCAACTGAATGCAAATAAGTCGAAAATTTTTCTTTGTTTTTGTTGTGGATTGACAGCTTTAATGTCAAATATATTAAGATTTTTTAATATACACTGTGTTGACTGCTATAAGAAAATTATGTAAAAACTGTGTACACCTTAAATTTTAGTTGCACACAAGTAGTTTAATTACAGTTTTACATAAAAATTGCAGCATTCTAAGACTAATCATTTTTGAATAATTCTTATTATTTTGAAAATTTTCGTGATATGAGCGTTTATTCCAATTAAAAAGAGAAGATCACAACTAAACATCACTACAGTTTTAAATATAAATTATATGTACAGTCGTAACACTGAATCTTTTCAAAATTGATCTAGGCATAGAAATTTAAAATTTTAAAACTTAAAATTTTTGCTCTGAAGTAAAAAAAAAGTAAAAAAAAACTTATATTTGGTTTTCTAACGCTTTTTACTATTAATTTCTACTTATGCATTTCCTACAACTTTTCCATATACGTAAAATAATTCTTTTTTTTTCTACATAGAAACGTTCAAATAAAGATAAAATTAAATTTTCAAGTATATTAACTATCATCAATTAGCAGTAAATGGTAGCTAGAAAATTTCCATTGACCTTAAATTTCAATATCAAAATTTTACTTTTCTCTACAGATTAAATAGAAATGTTTTACTCATTATACAATAATTGAAATTTTTAGATATTACTGTAACAAACTGTGGTTATTCGAATATAATCTGTTTTCCTAATTACGGCTAAGTACACGCACTAGACAAATTTGACTCGAGCCCTGCGAAATTAATGGAATTTCTTGTTTTGTCATGTGTTAAATCTTATATTTTGTGAAGGCCTCATGCTAAAAGACATAGATATCTTAGCTGTAATAGACTTTGCCCAATTCTCCAGGGGATTTCAGAAAATCACTGAGAACTAAATGCCAATGAGCAAGCTGATGCCCTGGTAAAGTAAAAAGCCAATGTTCTTTTCAATTTTGGCATGTCCGTGTAACGTTTAATAACATAACGACTTTTCAAGATTCTTGAATCCCCCAGGTACAACGACGAAATGAAAACTCAATCTACTCCTGAGAATTGGAGAGGCTTGGATTAAACTACTATACATGAGTGACCTCGCGGTTGTAATTTTTAGGCTCTACACGACTGTCTGGGTCGTCACCTTTTTAAAATTGGCCCCGAGGCTTTTTTATACCCTTTGTGGGGATCATGTTATTATGGATAGTGATGACATTCTGGATTGCGGAGCTATTCATGAAGCTTTCCTGGTTCGGAGGCGAAAGGCCGAATGAAAAAATAACGTTTTTCGTTTTTAATATTTCAGTTCCATTTTTTATATGTAAGTTGTTCTTTGTTATAGGAAGTAAATCAAAATCCTGTGCTTCCTTCCAGCATGCCCATACAGTAAGTACCGGATGATAAATTACTGTTGTACAGAACTTCTTGGAAATTTTTATTAAATAGGAATTACTGGGTAAAAATGTTCTGGTGCGTATACTAAAGGGTTAAGATACATTTATTTAGTATTAGACTTGGGTTTGGTTTGTAGCGCTAAGGTCTTCTGTTTTGCACACGAGGGCTAATGAGACCGGGACATACTGCTTAAAGCTGATTCTGAACAGCTACGAATATCCATGCCAAAGTGGGATTCGAAACCACGAACTCCGATACCGACGATCAGCTCCCTAATCGATCACCGTTTGGCTGTTAGACTTGGAAGAGAAATTTAGTTCATAAGTCCGTATATGTCATATGTTTGGATGTCATTTAATGACATGCATGGTAGCGTATAATTTGAGGGGAATTCACGAAGCAGGGAATTACTACATTGTTTTAACCCTTTTGCTCATTTATTAAATTAAAATAAGGGAAAATGATTCAGTGAATTGTTATATGTATGATAAACGACCACGTTCAAATAAGGATTTTCATGAAAAAAGTTTTAAAAAAGTATTCGCTCCACACTTTGACCGTTATTCTGTAAAAAGTAGTAAATAGCATATTATATCTTTTAAGTAAAGAAATAATCTACTGCAGCATATTTCTCATTACCTATCGAATTATAAATTACATATTTACTATTTATCCAATAAAAAATTTGAATTGGTCTTCTGAAAAACTCTGATTTTAAGTACTGTTTAGCAATCCTAACCGTTAAAACATTTATTTTAACTGCATAATTTTATGATTTTAATTGTGCATTAAAACTAAAAATTATAAATATTTTATTTTAATGATATTTATATTAGAAACTTTTTTCATAAAATTTCTCTAATTTACTGGATTGGCTGTAATATTTATACTTTAGAACATTTCCATTCTTTCATATGGCGGGATCATTAAAATTTTTAATTTTCCAGAATTGTAAAGTACCCTATGAGGCAGGTAAAAAAATGGTTTGTTTTTTGGCTTAGAATTATCTGGTACATGCTCAACAATTTGTTTATTAACAAATAAATGTCAGCTTTACTGACCGCATGTTAGTTGCCAACCTTAATCTATCTAGACATATTACGTGAAAGGATAGACAGCAGATGTTTTTATACTGATAGTGATTATTTGGCGGTTTATATGAATGATGTCTAAAATTAGGTGAATCGATTGCAAACCGTGTTGTTATGTATAAAAATCAAACACTCAAACAAACAAACTTCTCAATTTTTAAAGGTATATAACTTAAACGCTAGATGTTTATCAGTACGTGAAATAGACTCCTACACTTTTATAACAGGATTTGTTGTTAATACCGGTGATAAAATTTTCATTGCAACAAAAAATAATCCATGATTTAATTTGAAATTATCACTTATGTACCTAATCTATTATTTAAGCTAAATATAAAAGACAGTTATATACGTAATATCTAAGTTCAGTAATAAAACCTATGAAAATAATACAATACAGACGATATTTAAATAATTTAAAATACTAAATGATTAAATGAGATGGTTAAAGGAATGACGTCATAATGCTAGAAAAAATGTGTATTTTCATATATTTATTATGGGATAAATTGATGAATTTAACCCGAATCCAACAGCTTCATAAATTCGTTGACAGAGGGACAGATAACTTAGGCTGTTGTTATATAGGGAAGGACTAAATAAACTGTCGGTCAAAGAAGAAAAAACCGTTTTCAGTGAAACTACCTTTTTCAAATTTAAGACTAGCAGTCAATTATGGGGGAAAAAAGCACAAAATTCTTAGTTTTACAGATAGTAGAAATTGATTGATTACTTGGTTTAATAATTTCACATATTTTCGGAGATATGAAAATAGTGCATACGACATTTAAATAATATAAAATAAGAAATGATTAAATAATATGGTTTAAGGAATGACGACATAATGCTAGAAAAAAAAATGTTATTTTCTTTACTTATAATGTGATAAATTGATGAATTTAATCATCACCTGCTCTTAACTGGGGAAAATAGGGCTTGATATAATGCATTAAGGGGTAGAAGGGGTGGATTTCGAACGTTTTTCAACTCGGTTTGAATTTTGCTAACCCTAACTCATCAAGAATCCAATAAGGCGATTTTATGCAGTAGGGCACATCTCAACTTATGACAATTCTGGCTTTAATTTCAAATGGAAGGGCAGTTTGTTGTTTGTCTATTGGCTGTTGTAAACATGAAAATGAATGGGAAATATTATAATAGTACGTGACGTTGACGTGACGTACATTATAGTAGTACGTGACGTTGCGATAAATTGCTCTATATGGATGGCTCTATCCATTCCAGGTCCAACCGCTTCATAAATTCCAGGACAGACGGACAGATAACTTAGGTTATTATTATACAGGGGATAGGTTTAAAATGTATTTATACAACTTCTGATTTGGGGTTGAAAGTCAGGTTGCTTTTATTTTACCTCACCGGATATCGAATGAAGCTACTTAATAGCCCGTGAAATTGACTCGGCGTGACAAAATGCCTTAACACTTTTTAATGACACCTATTGTTGACAGTCCGAATCTCGATTTCAGATTCCCGAGAAAGTAATTAGTCTGATCTGAGAATATGAGCGCCGAGGACCGATTGCGGTGTGGGACAAGACGAGTGAGTGACCCAGATATAGCGTCGGCGAAAGTAGGCTACGGATATAAAGCTTGGGTTCTTGAACTTGGAGCTAAATTCAGAATACGCACGGCAGGTAGACATCATTCGCCATCCTCAGGTGAAATCGACTCTTTTTTTTCTTGTACACAGACACTGCTAGGTAAGAAATTGCTTATCTCTTATGTACATTTTTATGTTCCTTTAAATTTTCAATTAATAAATGTTTTGTTTTCATGGGTGAATGGAATAGTTAAGGCACAAAGGATTTTCACGTGGGCGAAACCTGCTTAAGGAGACGTCGGCTTTTATAAAGCGGTTTTGCATAAGTGCAAAATTTAATATAGTTCTCACAAAAGTTAATGAACATTTTGAGCGCAATGCAGCTATAAAGCAGCATAAAATATTAAAAATCTCAAAATTTTGTTCCTTTTTGAAACATTTCCCGAGTTTAAATTTTCCATTTTTTTACCCCTAATTTTCCTATATAGTTACTAATAAACCTATTTTGAAATAATTGTATCTTTTTGATGATTTATTGAACAGTTAATTAATAGGAAATATTTTAATGCTATACTTTAAATTTTCAGAAACATTCAAATTTTTTATTGTTTAAATCGAGTTTAATAATCTACACAGAAAATCTTAAAAGGAATACTCAAATATATTTTAATGTTTATTAGAGTTTAATAAAACTTTTGTCAGAATTTAAGATTACATAAAAAACATTTAAAAATTAACAAAAAAATTTTAAAAATACCCTAATTCAAAAAGGATTTTTAATACGATTGATTTAGTTATACTTTAGTATATATGTGTTATAATTCCGAAACAGTGATTAACAAAAGTTTTTATCATGTATAGTGTTTCCTTAACGGGATAGTGGTTGTTACAATGAGACTTTGTCAATTATCAGTTAGCAGCTAATAATTGAAAAAATTAATGACAATTATTAGTTAGCATTGTCAATTATCAGTTTGTTATAAAACTTTGTGCACATATTTATTGAAGTATAACTACACGAAACACAATAAATAAATTTTTATTATCATATGATAATTTAAAAATTCAACTTTTTAGAATTTTTCTATTAATTTTAAAATCATTCTGGTGTTTTAATTTGCAGTTATTCTTTTCATTTTGCTTTATTATTACTTCAGTATACATTTTGAGTGCATTTGTGTATTTTTTTGTTTAAATGATTATTTTATCAGGAATAAAATACATAGTTAATTAATAGGGAATATTTTAATGTTATATATTAAATTTTCGGAAAATTTCAAATTTGTTATTGTTTAAATCGAGTTTAATAACCTAAAAAGAAAACCTTAAAATGAATACCCAAATATATTTTAGTGTTTATTAGGACAGTTTAATATAAAATTTTGTCCCAATTTAAGGAAAATTACATAAAAGACATTTTAAAATTAACAAAATAATTTTAAAATTACCCATTTAAATTTAAAAAGGATTTTTAATACGATTGATTTAGTTATACTTTAGTATATATGTGTTATAATTCCAAGATAGTCATTTACACAAGTTCTTATCATGTCTGCTGTTTTCTTAACGGGATGGTACTTGTTACAATGAGATTTTGTCAATTATTAGTTAGCAATTAACAATTAACAAATTAATGACAACCGTTAGTTAGCATTGTCAATTATCAGATAGCTGTAAAACTTATCGCACATATTAATTGAAGTATAACTACACGAAACACAGTAAATAAATTTTTTATCATCATATGATATTTTAAAAATTCAATTTTTTAGAATTTTTAAATTAATATAAAAATATTTTTGGTGTTTTAATTTGCAGTTATTCTTTTCATTTTGCCTTATTATTACTTCAATAGACATTTTGAGTGCATTTGTGTATTGTTTTTATCGGTTAAAGGGTTATTTTATCAGGAATACTTTTATGTCTATACATTGATTTTTTTTTTGTGAAAAAATTTGGACTCCCTTGAAATTGAGTTTTAACAACTCTAATGATATTAAAGCTTAACCCATTAACCCTAATAATTTTTGCTTACTATATACTGGTAAATATTTCATGTAGGAGCTATTGTGAACACCTAGAAGTAAAACAGAATGTGAAATTTACCCACTTTGCTTATTACAATGAGATTTATGCATTATTTTAAACATTTATGAAAAGCATTCAAAAGTAATTTATTTGCTGTTATATGTGAACACAGTACTATAAAGTGATATTTTATGGTAGATATAGCTATTCATAATGATTTCAGCTGGTGGACTTTTTAAAAACGTAAGTCCATGTGCGTAGCTCATCGGTTCAAGTGACAAAATTATAATGAATAGCAGAATCTTGAAAATTCGAGAATTATTCAACGGATTTGTTTCTACCCTTAAAAAAATGAACAATAATTTCAAGGGAATATAAAAATTCTACAAACTATTTTTTTCCTGCCTTTAAACAAGAACACTGGGTTTTGATAAGTTACTCTACGATGTTTTCAGTGCTGTTTGTTGAATTTATTTTAAATATTTAGGTTATATTTATATATATATCCTTGTAGAGTGTATGAGAGCGTAACAAATAAATAACGTTTCTTAGTATAGTTAACACGCCACCGAAGGAAACTATGTATTACAAAATAAATATTTTGACTTTCAATTTATTTTTTTCAGTCGAACTCAATCATATAAAATCTCCAATGTTTTTTTTCAGTAAAACAATTACTATTTATTATTACTCTTTTCCGTGTCATTAATTTTATTCCTAGATGAGTATGAATAAATGTTTTGACAATCTAATCTTTGAATCTCTGACCGATTTATTTGTTTTACCACAAATTTGATTCAGGATGTAATTGCTTTTAAATTGAATGCAGGATAAATCGGTTGTTTGTGCAAGCATTTCAATTTTTGTAACTGATATTACTTTTTTAATGTCTCCATTTCATAAACATCATTCCCTAAATAACATCAGACGATAAACAGTCATGTGTAAATTCATTGCTAATGGCACATCACATTTTTCAAGCAGGTAGTTAAAAACCATTAAATGTAGTTCTAAAATTTCACATTTGTCTTAAATTAGAAACATATTTTAGCAGTTTTTTTATAAACGCTATTGTATAATGGAAAACATTAAACTGGATTGTTATATAGAAACTAATAAATAACTAAATATAAACTAAAAAATGAATGCCACATTTAGCTTATATACAAATGAGCCGTGGTAGCTCAGTCGGCAAAGCAGCTTTCTCGTAACTGAAAGGTTGCGGGTTCGGGACTGGTGCCGGCCTTAGATTCGCTGTGTTCGCTAAAGGTGATTGGAGCACGTAAAGGATGTTCGTGGTCACAAAGTCCTCCAAGTTCTCAAACGATACCTCTAGGGGTGGAAAGCCAAACCTTGGGGTCTTCTGATTGGTCCCTGCTTCTAAATTACGAGGACCTAGCGGGGGTAATGTTACTCGCGTCCATAGCATACCTTAAGCTACACGTGCTCTCCGGGTATGCTAAATGAGTAACAGGTTCGTAGCCTTGTTAGGATAATGTCTGCATTACCTGCTGCGTTGGGAAAAAATCTTATATACAAATGTAGTTTTTATTGTTGTTACTAATGGCATTTGTACGAGCCAAGATCGTAATCCGAGAGCTACTCGATTTAAAGTGAAGGGTATTTTTTTATCATGAAGAGCACAGATAAAGTAAAAGAACGACTTTTTCGCTCAAAATGGGTCCTTGTAATTTGAAAGAAGGGGCAAAGCAGAAAAATCCCCAAGCTTGGCCTGATACCACCAGAGATATCGCTTGAAATTGAAATAAATTTTGATAAAAAAAACCTATTTTATGTATCCCCAGCGCCTTTAGTGAACAAGAAATTCTTTGTTCATCTCTAGCGTCAAACACACAACTCCTAAGCTATGAGTTGATGCCTGTATGAATGAATATGTACATTTAGGAACTATTATTAAATAACGGTAGTTAAGATGCGTTCATAAAAGAACATATTATAATAGGGTAATATGTAATGAAAATTATAAACCAGAGAGTATAATAAATCAGATATTTTAAAATGATACGATATAAATTAATATATAGCAATAAGATTAAAGTAACACGAAATAAATTCGATGCTATTAAAAATACAACTAAATTGATTTATAAAACTATAATTATAAAACTATTACTAATATTTATAAAACTGTTTTATGTGTAAAAAGGGCTTTATAAAAGTATTTATGACATTTTAATTGTAATTATACTATATTGAGTAATCTTTAATTAAAGACATTCTAAATGTTAACTACACAAATTTGAAAAATTAGCTTGTTTGAGATTCGTTTTGAGAAGCTCTCTGATCAAATAGGTTATAGGTTAAATTAAATTAGAAGTGTAATAAATGGAATAGTTAAAAAAAGAAAGACTATGAAATCGATTATTTCCTGTATTGTTCAGGAATTAATTGTATGGAGGAAGAAAACCTACGAGATTTGTAAAATTGTGAGCAAAAGGTTTAGCAACACTTCATTTAAGATCGATTCTTCAAGCTTATGAGATATTATTTATAGAAAAATGTTTAGTATTAAAAATATTGAGAAAATATAGATATAAGTGAATGCCACTAAATATGTTTTAAAGCATTATCTAAACTTAACGTGAGTTCATTTTGATGATATTTGTAAAATACACACCGTATAATTATATCTAAAAATAATTTTTATATAAGGAAAAGTCATTGAAATTTCAAAAACGAGCCATTTATATTACTAAGATAGATCCTTAAAGGTGTCGGGTCTCAGACAATTCTTTTTTCAAGCTGTAAAATAATGTCCCTCTGCTATTATAAGAATAGTTTTGGAAATGTGACCATTTTAAGAGTTCAGGCTATAAAGCCTTATAGTACTTTATTGTGCCTTATAGTGTAATCGCGTGATATTTTCTCTAAAACTTTACTGTAGTGACATCTAAAATAGTGGATAAAATTCTGGAAGTCTTAAATAGCATTTTAGGAAGCAGCTGTTCTAAGGATACAAAGGCTTTCCTTATTTACCAAATATTTCTTCTAAGATTTTTCTTCTAAAATTTTTCTTCTAAGCCGTGATTCCTCTTTTATACATTTCGAAGTGATACTTTTTGAAAAGACAATAAGAAATAATAATAATATAAGGATTCTGACGACAAAAAAAGCAATACGTAGAATAAAAAAAATAATCATAGATAATCTGGATTCACATCTACGTAATTATCACTGACAAAATAATAAGAATAAGTTTTCACCAAAATGAATTTTGTACACTTAAGATTGTACTTTTCAGGTTTCAACAACCATGATTTAAACTTTTCATTCTCTATCATATAGTTTCCTGGTATAGAAATTTTAAAAATAGTTTTAGTTGTTAAAAATACGAAACAAAATAATGATTTAAAAATTTTCCAATCGATATTCAAAAAATTAATAGCATTTAATTCCTTTACAATAACTAGTAATAAAGGTTTCTATACTGAACTGTGAACGTGTTTTAAAAACATTTAGCAAGCTAAAAGTGAAATTCCTAAATTATATTTTCCCGATTTTTAACTTTATTTGAATTTTATTGTTTTATTACATTTTAGCATAGAGTAAAGGATCTATTGTAATCTCAAAATCTTTTGGTTTATAACGAAATATTTATATAACGAACAAAAATCTCAATGGATATTACGCCCTAACCATTAGCTGTCACTCTTTGAGGATACCTGAGATATTTTATATTTTCTCTTTCCATTAAATGAGAAAACAATTCCATGAACAAACCACCGTATTTTCAAGAATCTGCTATCATTTGTAATTTTGTAACTTGGATCGTAATTTTAGAATTTTTCGAGCATCGCACATAAATAATTTTTCGGTATAATAACTTTTTCGGTAGGTACTTAGACTGAAATCATAACAAATAGCCTTATTTCTTTTATAAAGTTTAACTATACATTATAGATTTTACATGTGACATATTATAAATATCTTATCACGAACTTTAACTTTTTTTATAAATGGCATCCTATGATATTTAAAATGACAGCTGATCACTAATGAGAACAGGTTGTAATATTTAATGTAGTTTGAAATTCATATTTGTTTTACTCTGTATAATCCATTATAACTTAAACTTAACATTTTCATCGATTTATAATCATGAGTAATCATTCTGGCATTAATAGATTAACACATTGTGTGCTGTACATTTCGCAGGATTGTACCGGCAGCGGGCGTTTTGCGCGTCAATTTAGTTATTCATTTAAATCTCAATAGATCGATAATTATTTCATTTTTTAACCAACGTTTCGTATTTTATATTGAAATATATAAACAAATATATAAATAGAAATATATAAATAACAACCATAAGACGGTTGTAAACAAAAATATATTTTTTAGTCGATAAATTTATAATAGTATCGTAAATATGAAAAATCAAATAGAAATAGTAGTATATAGTTTAAATTTTTTCGAATTATGTTATAAATAAACATTTTTACATGATAAAAAAATGAAAAGAGCAATCATAAAACTAATAATATAAAAACTTTTTTTTATTTGTCCAAATTTTTTCAGAATCTATGTAGTAGACAAGAACATTCGGTTTCGTTTTCCCTATATACCGTTATTTTTGTACCCACAAATAAACCATGTTTTTACAC
>CM063501.1:30633265-30680765 GCA_032207245.1 Pardosa pseudoannulata | reverse complement strand
TGCTGCCCACCATGTTCCAGACAGTCATGCAGGGCGTCAGCCCCAACCTTTCACAGCTCTTCAACCCCACTGCGGCCGCTTCTGCATCTACTGGAAGTTCTACGAGACTGAAGAGGAGCTCGGAGGATCCCTACATCACTGACGATCTTCTGGACGAAATTGAAAAAAGACTGAACTTGGCAGTTCTGAAATACGAAAGGCCATTGATCTAGTGAAGCAGATTCAGCATCTAGATCTAGCTGGCTTGATCTATGAAAAATCCTATGGTGTTCATTCTAGTTCTTATATGTATTCCGACATACAAGGTGTGATCAATAAATCAGGTGAATGATGAAATAAGTTTTACACTTAGGAGGGCCTCCCAATTACTGCTTACACAGTTTAAATTCCTCCATACCAAACCACGTCGTATACTGTGGACCTCTGACAACATGTGTACATATAATCGAAATCTCTTAAAATCCTCCACTAGTACACGTGTCAAATTCAATGCAACAATGCTTCATTGAGTAGAATATTTTTAAATCTTTGTACTTTCAAACCACTGTTCGAAAAAAGAAAAAGTTTGATGGAATAGGAAAGGAAAGCAGCATGCGGTCGTGTATTATCGTGCAAGTTGCTGTGCTCCATGCCACAATGGAAAAGTATTGTACAGGAAGAAGTGTATAATAAATTTATCAAAACTCACGTTTGCACGAAATCTAATATAATCCATAGCTTCATATTATTGGAACATGGTGAGGTATTGCCGATATTCGGTATCGTCTTCATTCTTGGTGTGAAGAATTACACACCCTACTTATTGATCACAGCTTGTATACACATACACACATTTTAAAAAAAGAATACAAAAATATCTTGGGTAAAAAATAATTTATAAAACCTCCTAAAACCCCGAGAACTATTAAGTTACTACTCTATTATTCTACTAGTAGTAGCCTATACATATCATCTCCTTCATTTTTCAAGAATTTCGATATTAAATTCATTAGTTGGTACATATCATTTCCATCATTTTGGCTGAATATATATGCCAAATAGATTTAAACATATTCTATAAGTTTCATAAGAATTTTGATTTTGAGGAAAAAAATCATTATTATTTAAAAACACTGGTTGTTTTAAATAATATTTTAACCTTTTCTGGACTAGTGGTCACTCCGGAATTCTGTCAATATTCTGCTTGACATTATATTGCTTTTCTTCTTTTAATGCTATTGCTGGTTGTTAACACATTGTATGTGGGTAACGTACTAGTACGTGTTAGTGTAACAACATGGGTTGTTCGGGGGTACAAAAATAATGTTATATACAGGAAAACGAAGCCGAATGTTCTTGTCTTTCATTTTTTATAATGTAAAAATGTTTATATATAACATAATTCGAAAAAATTAAAACTATATACTACTATTTCTATTTGATTTTTCATATTTACGATACTATTATACATTTATCCACTAAAAAATATATTTTTTGTTTACAAAAATCTTATGGTTGTTATTTATATATTTCTATTTATATATATCTATTTATATATTTCAACATAAAATACGACAAGTTGGTTAAAAAATTAAGTAATTTTTGATCTATTAAGATTTAACTAAATAACTAAATTTACACGCAAAACGCCCGCTGCCGGTACAATTCCTTTGCGAAAGGTATCCGCACACAATGTGTTAAGTTTATATCCCACAATAGTATAGAATATGTATAATTAGTATACATCAATGTCTATGTAATTTTTGTAAAAAAAACATGTTTCTGAATCTCATGTTGAACTAAAATATATTTCTAATGTTTGAATTTAATTTTGAAAAATTCTTTTATAAATTTTATTGTTTGGTTTTTATATATTTTATATGAAAATATAAATGAAAATTTATTTTTATAAAGAATTATTTTGATGTGTAAAAATCTTATGGTTGTTATGTATTTGTTTATATATTTCAATATAAAATACGAAAAGTTGGTTAAAAAATTAAGTAATTTTTGATCTATTGAGATTTAACTGAATAACTAAATTTACACGGAAAACGCCCGCTCCCGGTACAATTCCTTTGCGAAAGGTATCCGCACACAATGTGTTAAGTTTATATCCCACAATAGTATAGAATATGTATAATTAGTATGCATCAATGTCTATGTAATTTTTGTAAAAAAAAAATGTTTCTGAATCTCACGTTGAACTAAAATATATTTCTAATGTTTGAATTTAATTTTGAAAAATTCTTTTATAAATTTTATTGTTTGGTTTATATATATTTTATATGAAAATATAAATGAAAATTTATTTTTATAAAGAATTATTTTGATTTGTAAAATACGATAATAAAGATATTTTATTTTTACATAAGTTTTAGTGGTTTTCTTTTTTGCTTTTGCATATTTTTTGTAGCACTTTGTGACACAGAATGTCAGAAAAATTTTAAAGTTTTAAAAGAAGCTCTTGCTTTTCGCTTTATATAAAAAGTTCTTATTTTTAGAAAGAAAGTACGTTTATCAACATTAAGTAAAATTAGAGAACAAATGCTGAAAATCCTATGTATTTATGATAAATTAAAAAATAATTAAGGCAAAAAATAAGAATATAAGCTTCTATTTATAGTTGATTAAAGGTGATGCATCTAGTTATTGTGGTTTTTTTCTAATTCTTCCTTAGTTAATTCTAGAAGTTTTTAGAATATTCTCTAGCTATCTTCAATGTTTATCCAGAATATTTCTTTAAGGTATAAAATATCAAGTAGCTCAGTTTTTCAGTCAGTTCTTATTTTTGTGAACAAAGTGTTGAGCATTGAATAAAGCGTTCTATGTCCTACTACTGTTCAAGTGTTCTTATTTTTCCATTCCTACCACCTATATAATAATAGCTTAAGTTATCTGTCCGTCTGTCCTCGAATTTACGCTCGAATTTATTATTTAAGCTACTAACATTCCATACAATAAGCCAACATGTAATCTTGGTATGAAACATGGCATTTTAAACGGATTGGCCAAAAGGATTGATTTTGCCATCTGTAACGAATATTTTACTTAAGTTAATGATATTCCATACAATAAACAAACATATAAGCTTGGTATGAAACATGACATTTTAAACCTATTGTACAAAAGAAGTGATTTTGCTATATGTAACGAACCTTTAACCCTTTAAAGGTCATCTACATAAATTCTTCGTAATATAATGAAATTAGTTTATAAATATTACCTATGAAACTTATAAATGCAAAATGTTATTTTTTTAAATTTACAATCCTTAGAGGAGTTTGCCTTAGAGGGCACCATAGAAGGGACTGAGGTTGGTTAACTGACAAATTCATCCCCTTGAACACAATACTTTTTCAAATTTTAATTACATTGAGAGAACAATAAATAAGTGTTCTTAAAAAAGTAAAATAAATAAACAGTTCAACAGAATATAAGTGTTGTTAAAATCTATATTTTTGTTTTGGGTCATAAGTGATAAAGAAATCTAATTACTAAATTTCCAGGTACAGCATGTATAAATACATATATTTTAAAAGATAGATTAAATTGAATGCGGTACTATCATCTATTGTAAATTTTAACTGTCAAAATTAAAATATATATATATATATATATATATATATATATATATATATATATATATATATATATATATATATATATATGTATATATATATATATATATATATATATATATATATATATATATACTATATATATAAATATATATATATATATATATATATATTTATATATATATATATATATAACATATATATATATATATATATATATATATATATATATATATATATATATATATATACTTCTCTAAAAATTAGAGAAATAAATTTTTAACAAGAGGTTTCACTGTGAAACCACTGTCCACTAAAGAGTTAAGTCAATGATATTCTGTACAATAAGCCAATATATAAGCTTATTATGAAACATGGCATTTTAAACCTACTGTACACAATGTGAATTTGCTACCTGTAACGAACCTTTTATTTAAGCTACTGACATTCCATACAATAAGGCAACATGTGAACTTCGTATGAAACATAGCATTTTAAACGGATTGTACAAAAGGAGTGATTTTGCTATCTGTAACCAATATTTTAAATATTTCATACAATAAACAAACATATAAGCTTAGTATGAAACATGACATTTTAAATCTATTGTACAAAAGAAGTGATTTCGCTATCTGTAACGAAACTTTAAGCCAATGATATTCTATACAATAAGCCAATATATAAGCTTGGTATCGTCAAGAATGATTTCTAGTCCCCGAACGACTCCTACGACAGACGATAGACGCTTTCTACATCTTGTTTACATTTTAGAATCGCCAAGATAGAAGGGAGTACGCTAAGGATCGAAGCCTGACGTATTTGTACGAGACTCCTTAGCAATTTCCCTGTCTAAGAATCCCTGTTTTTTATTTTCTTTG
The DNA here is from genome assembly GCA_032207245.1 of Pardosa pseudoannulata. NCBI lineage: Eukaryota > Metazoa > Arthropoda > Arachnida > Araneae > Lycosidae > Pardosa > Pardosa pseudoannulata. The sequence goes on along the minus strand of CM063501.1, from coordinate 30,676,327 downwards.
TGTGCTTCTTTAGTGTGTGTGTGTGTGTTGGTAAATAAATGTTTGTCCTTATAAAGAATGAAGTCAATTTCGATACCAACTTACAGCAGAAAACCCAGACCCTGCGCATTCCAGATGACATTAGAAGTGATTTTGCTATCTGTGACGAAGCTTTAAGTCAATGATATTATATACAATAAGCCAATGTATAAGCTTGGTATTGTCAAGAATGATTCCTAGTCCCCGAACAACTCCCACGACAGACGTCTTCTACATCTTGTTTGCATTTTAGGGAGAGGCTGAACCGCCAAGAGAGAAGGGAGAACGCTAGGAATCGACAGCTGACTTACTTGTACGAGACTCCTTAACAATTTCACTATATAAGAATCCCTGTTTTTTTATTCTTTGTGTGCTTCTTTAGTGTGTGTGTGTTGGTAAATAAATGATTATCCTTATAAAGACTGAAGTCAATTTCGATACCAACTTACACCAGAAAACCCAGACCCTCCGCATTCTAGATGACATTAGAAGTGATTTTGCTATCTGTGACGAAGCTTTAAGTCAATGATATTATATACAATAAGCCAATGTATAAGCTTGGTATTGTCAAGAATGATTCCTAGTCCCCGAACGACTTCTACGACTGACGCCCTCTACATCTTGTTTGCATTTTAGGGAGAAACTGAACCGCCAAGAGAGAAGCGAGGGATCGACGGCTGACGTACTTGTACGAGAATCCTTAGCAATTTCACTGTCTAATAATCCTTGTTTATTTTATTCTTTGTGTGCTTCTTTAGTGTGTGTGTGTTGGTAAATAAATGTTTGTCCTTATAAAGACTGAACTCAATTTCGATAGTATCTTACACCAGAAAACCCAGATCCTCCGCATTCCAGATGACATTAGAAGTGATTTTGCTATCTGTGACGAACCTTTAAGTCAATGATATTCTATACAATAAGCCAATATAAGCTTGGTATGAAACATAACATTTAAAACCGACCGCACACAAGTAGAAATTTTGCTATCTGTAACGAATTCTTTATTTAAATCAAACACATTTAATACAATCAGCAAACATATAAGCCTGGTATGAAACGAGGCATTTTATACCAATTCTACCCAAGGAGTGATTTTGCTATCTTTGAAGAAGCTTTTATTTAAAGGAGTGATATTTCATTAAATAAAATAAATGTACAAAAATGTGTTTATAAGTATTCCAACTTAGGTGGGGAAGGATATCCATATTCTTATTGTTTTAATATGGAGATTATTGTAATTATAGTGACTACAAATATAAAGACACAAAAATATTACATAACTCTAAAAATCCCAGTAACTGTTCATATCAAAATAAATAATTTAATAAAAAATTAATAATGCTCCATTTGCAGTTTAATTAAAAAAATTTTTCACTGTGTAGGAGTTTGTTATGTAATTTCTTTCATTAATTAATAAAGAATGTATTTATTTTATAATATAAATTATTACTTTAAAACCACAGTAACTATTCACATCAAAATAAATAATTTACTAAAAATGAATTAATGCTGCATTTGCAATTTAATTTAAAAAAATTTTCACTGCGTAGGAGTTTATCTGTTATGTAATTTCTTTAATTAATTATTAAAGAATGTATTTTATAATATAAATCATTACTTTAAAACCACAGTAACTGTTCATATCAAAATAAATAATTTATTAAAAATGAAATAATGCTGCATTTGCAATTTAATTTAATTTTTTTTCACTGTGAAGGAGCTGGTCTGTTATGTAATTTCTTTAATTAATTAATAAAGAATGTATTTTATAATATAAATCATTACTTTAAAACCACAGTAACTGTTCATATCAAAATAAATAATTTATTAAAAATGAAATAATGCTGCATTTGCAATTTAATTTAATTTTTTTTCACTGTGAAGGAGCTGGTCTGTTATGTAATTTCTTTGATTAATTAATAAAGAATGTATTTTATAATATAAATCATTACTTTAAAACCACAGTAACTGTTCATATCAAAATAAATAATTTATTAAAAATGAAATAATGCTGCATTTGCAATTTAATTTAATTTTTTTCACTGTGAAGGAGCTGGTCTGTTATGTAATTTCTTTGATTAATTAAAAAAGAATGTATTTTATAATATTATTCATTATTTTAAATCATTTTCAATTTTTAATGAATTTTATTCCCAAAAAAAAGTTAATGCTTATAAATTGAATCCCTTTGTATGGTATTTCGTAGTGACAGAATTGAGGTTTTAAATTATAATTTAAGCTATCCCAATTACTAATACTCATATATTTTAACAAACTATTCCCATTAAACTCTTATATGGCTAGTATTATGAATAGACATTTATCATTAGCCAATTATACATACTGGCTATAATCTATATTAAACTTAAAGTACTTTTAACTTACAATTAATATAACCTAATGCTGACAATAAATAATGCAACTGCGTTAACTCGTGTCTCACACAACACACGTTAAAATTTATTTCGAAATTTATTTCCTAGTTGGATATATTTAATAATTACGAGTATAGGTAATTAATTCCAAGAAATTTAACACTATAACAGCTTTGCTTCCATTATCATTCATAATAATCGATTTATTACATTAACAGTAATATATATAAATATATATGTCTCCTACCTGTAATTCTCGTTATACATATAGAACCATCAATGTAGTACTTCGGTATTAATTGTACCAATGAAATACTTTTTTTAAACATTGTGATTGAACATGTAGGGAGAAATTTTATTACTTTTAATTAGAATTTTATCATGAATAAACGAAAATTTGAAATGTTTTAAAAATTTAATGTTTAGTTGTTCTTTAATTTAGCAGCCTTTTAAAAAACTTATGAACGTATTTCTTTATTTTAAAATTTTAAATTAAAAATTTGGATTTATTTTAAAGTGTAACAGTGTATCAGAATGTTGAATAATTCTAATAAATACACAAATAAATTAAATTAGAAAAATTAGTTTGAGTAAAACTCCGCCGTCATCGTATAGATGGCAGCACAATTCAAAGATGAATACAGAATTCAAAAATAAATATGGATTTTTCTTTTGTTTTGACTGAAATATAAATTATATAATCTGGATAAAAAATTTAAAAATGCCTTTCTCCTATAAATTTTTCTTTCTTTTCTACAACAAATTAAAATGATTCTGCAATATCATTCTAAAGAAAGGTTTATGAAAACGATATAGGAAAAAAAATTGAATTACCGTGCATAATGTGATTGTAAAATCGATTGTAGATAATTACTGAATGAGACACTTAATCAGGAATTAGTTTTCAGTGTATAAAGCACTGGTAAATAGAAAAATAAGTTCCTGTAACATTGTTCCATTACTGTGTTTGTCATGAAACATCATACGATGGGTGATGTGCAGTCATGACCAGTTGGTATGCTTTAGCATGGCACCCTTTTCAGTTACGGAAGGTATTTATTGCCAGATCGTGGATTGGATGGGTTTCCTCTTCAACGAACAGAAAAATCCTCTAATATGAAAATCTAAGAATGTCTGAAAAATCTGCAAAAACAAGTAATAAAAGGAAAAAAATCTGGAAATATTTAAGAAAAATCTCCCTTGGACACCCCTTTTTGTTCAGAATTTTCTAAATTGGTCCCTATAGGGTCCCTATAGGGCACTATAAAGTTTTAATATGCTAAACAGTTTTTCTGAGGTCGTGAACTGTAGCCCCAATGGACAGTCAGAGAGACGTGAGGTTTTTGCCCTTGACTTTAGACGGAAACAACTAAAAATTCTCTCTAGCCGTAATGAGAACTTACGTCTATAAATTTTCTTTATATATATATATATATATATATATATATATATATATATATATATATATATATATATATATATATATATATATATATATATATATATACATATATATATATATATACATATATATATATATATATACATATATATATATATATATATATATATATATATATATATATATATATATATATATATACATATATATATATACATATATATAATATATATATATATATATATATATATATATATATATATATATATATATATATATATATATATATATATATATATATATATATTTACATATATATATATATATATATATATATATATATATAAGTGTTCTATTTAAAAATGTCTGTTGGTATTTATAGATGTGTTTACTGAATATAGAAAGTTGCTCTATGTCGTATAGACAATTAAGTATGTTTTTATAATTTATAGATATCAATATAAAAAATCTATTACCTTTATGCTAGGTACATTTAATTAAAAAGCCTCTAAACAGAACAGTATAGTTTTCATTTTTACATAGGTGGAAATAATTATTATTCACCACATCTATATATATAATTCCGTTTTAACAAATTATAAATTAATTATTATTTCTCTTGGGTCAAATTACTTGCATTACAGTGTTGTGGTCGTCAACCGAGAGTCGTATAGATTTTACGATGTTCCCCGTGTGGGCGATATTCGTGCAGCTGAAAGCCTCTAATGACAGCGATGTCGTTTCCAAGAATATTTCAGCAGGAACTTGCGCAACAGATTATTACTACTTTAGCTTGAACTAGATGCTACGAATTCTAGGTACCGGTCTATACAATAGCTAGAATATTCAATGTTTACTTAACGCTAAAGAAGAGTTATATCAACTCAAATATTCTATTTTTTTTATAGAAAAAGAATGTTCGAATTTTTTAAACTTAAGAGGACATAGTACCTTTCGAGATTTAAAATCTTCATTATAACAGCCTTTATTCGATCGATTATAAAACATGATGTACTACTTCTTTAAGAATGGATCTTATACAAATATTTTGACTAAGTTCTAGATTTCAGAAAACTATATATTTTTGCCATTTTAAGTAGAATAATCTTTAAGCAACACAGAAATTATACACTAAATTATAAAAGTAAATTTCCATTTATGTAAGATAGATTTTTAAATACATGTATTAGAAACTAATTTTTTATCAAATTGTAAAATTCATTTTTTACTTTTGTAAACCTAAAACTTGAAAGATATTTGGCATTTAAAATTAAAAACACTAAAAATTGTTCAGAAATTGGAATTAAAAAAAAAAGGTAAATAGATTCTATTTCATATAAAAAATGTTATTTTTATATGAAAATATTTTTATATTCTTTTTTTTATAGAAAAAGAATGTTCAATTTTTTTAAACGTAAGAGGACATAGTACCTTTCGAGATTTAAAATTTTCCTTAGCCTTTACTCGATTGATTATAAAACAAGATGTACTACTTCATTTAGAATGAATCTTATACAAATATTTTGACTAATTTCTAGATTTCAGAAAATTATATATTTTTGTCATTTTAAGTAGAATAATCTTTAAGCCACACAGAAGTTATACATTTACACTAAGTTATAAAAGTACATTCCCATTTTCTTAAGATATATTTTTAAATATATGCATCAGAAACTAATTTTTTTTATCAAATTGTAGTAAAATTCATTTTACACTTTTTTAACCTAAAACTTGAAAGGTATTTGGCATTTAAAATTAAAAAACACTAAAAATTGTTCAGAAACTGTAATTAAAAAAACTAGTTTTTATCATGTTATTAAAACAAACGGTATTGTTTGCATTAATTTAATTGATGTTTATAGAATAAAAAAAAGGTAAATCGATTCTATTTTATATAAAAAATGTTATTTTTGTTCATAAATTTTACTGAAAGTTGATTTCTACTTTCTTCTCTCTTCGTTTTTAAGCCTGCATTGCTGCATACAAAAAAATTAAATATTTTTTATAAATCTAGAACTTTATTAATGATCTTGGAACGGTGAAGAATGTATACTTTAATAGTATATAAAAAATAAATCAGTTTTTTCCATTAAAAGGAGGTTTTTCAATTTGAACGGTTTCCTTAAGGAGAAAGTAAACTATACAAAGCACTTTTATAATTTATTAATTTACAGATAGGGAACTTTGCCCACATAAAATGTAAAGTATAACTAAATAAATCCTATTATAATTTTTAGAATTTCTAGAAAATTTTAGTTAAGTTTTAAGATGTTTGTTGCTATTTAATTCTTCATAGATTTCTACAAACCTAATATACATTAAAAAAATAGGGGTTTTAATTTCGATTTCATTTAGACTATCAAAAAAATTTTAAGTAGGAAATACTCGAATTTGTCTCGTAAATTCGACATACAGACATAACTTTTTCAGTAAATTAACTATGGTTTACTAACAAAAAAATACCCAAATATGTTCCAAAGATGGTTTAATTAGTGTTTAGGAAAAAATAGAAAAGAAATTAATATAAAAGAAGTAATTTAAAAACAAACAAAATATTAAAAAGAATTTTTTCTAAACTATCTGATTTTCAATTTTTATAAAATAGAATTGATTTAAATACACTTTAGTGTATATATGCACAAAGTTCCTTGGTTATTAATTTCCTAAAACTTTTTGTTTAGATTATCGTCCCCTTAAATGAGAACTTTTTCGTATTTCTTAGAGTATTATATATTATAGACTTAGAGCATTCTATAGTCTTGAATTTTGCAGATAAACATAGAATTAGTATTAAGAGAAAAATTGTGGAATAGTTTCATGCTTTTCAGATGAAAAATAAATACCAATAGTGTAAATTACGGCATAATACTTAACTAGTTTTGCAGTTTATGCCATTGGATTGGAATCTTATGTCTTTTTTTTAATTCAAATGTAACATATGAGTTAGATTTAACCAATCACGATATAACTTCCTTCATCAGCAGCATTAAGTTGTAAATTTCCTAATTTACTCCCAACAAATAACGAACTATTTTGCCAATATAATTGTATTTATTTTTCTGCGTTTTTCCCTTTATACATTGCCAGCAAATCCTGTTTTATAATAAATTACAACTGATAAACGGATTTTAATGGTAAATTTTAGACCATACTTATTCCTCAGTAAAAATATATATCAAACAGAACTTACAAAATTTTACACATATTTTTGTTTGACATTTGGTTATAGCTGACTTTTTTAATTAGCTTAATTTCAAACAATGATAAAGAGAATTAAAAATATCTGCTTAATTTGATCTGACAAAGCTTAATTTCAAACAATGATAAAGAGAATTAAAGATATCTGATAAAAAGAATTAAAAAAGTGAACCTTCAGATTGTTTCTGCATATTCCTGTATGTGAAATATATCTGAAACAGTACTTTTGGAGAATATATATAATACCCCCCATATATATACAGTATGTATATGTTTCAAATTAGTGAAGCTTTCTAGATTGATCCTTAAGAGAATTATTTGAGTTAAAGTTCTGTCAGATCTTTCAGATGCTTTTTATACCGAAAGAGCTTTGAGACAGGGTGATGCCCTTGCTTGTCTGTTTTTCAATATTGTCTTTGAAGAAGGCCATCGGAGATATTGGAATCGTAACTAGGGGAATGATTATTCAGAGACCCTTGCCATTACTAGCATTTGTCGAAGATATTGATATTATCGAAGAAATAAAAATACATATGTGGAGGCTTTATTTACTTGGAGACTGTTGCCAAAGTTATCGAATTGACCATTAACGAGAACAATGTTGTTTCATGGTGTTCCTATATCTTCCTCCCACTGAAAGTGAATTCTTATCCCTTTGAGTGTGTAGACCAATTTACTTATCTAGATAAGGATGTTTCTAGAGATAATGATGTTAAGCATGAAATTGAGAATAGACAATTTAGGGCCAATAGGTATTACTATGGTTTGAAGAATTTGTTAAAGTCTAAACTCTAAAGTTATAGATATAAACTCTTGAAACTCAATACAAAATTAAATTTTTATACTACCCTTGTTATAGCTATCATATTGTACTGTCGTGAATGTCGGCCTCTAACTAAATATATTGAGAACATACCTTTAATTCTTGAAAGAAATATTATCCTTAAAATTTTTAGTCCACTTAGGGAAAATAAAAATTGTAGAGCTCTATACAATCATGAGATTTATAATATATTTAACCCTTTCGTGGGCCATTTATTTCTTCCACAACGTTTTCAAACTTTCAAAACAGAAAACTAATTATATTCAGTTGATCAAATAATATATGATAGCGCAAAACTGAAGCCGGAAGCAGTCTTCCCACAGTTATAATAACAAGGCCAATATATAATAATCCGTTTTACACTTCTCACAGGTGTATTTTGTAAGATTATGCAGGTAGGAAATAATCTTCCCACCGCCTTCGAAGGGGTTAAACAGCCTAAAATTTTCCACGTCATCAAGTCATTTGTGTTATGATGGCTAGGACATATTTTCAGAAGTTAATATGTCTAGGACATATTTTCAGAAGATAGAATTTAAACTCAGTTAAGATGATAACTTTTAAAACTGTGGAGGGTTCCAGGGGAAGAGAAAGACCGCGTACTAGATGATTGGACAGAGTTGAAGCATATCTTAAAATCCTAGGCATCAATTTCTGGCGGACACTGGAGTCTAACCGAGTCTGCTAGAGGAGGCTTGTTGAGACGATCTTAGCCTGTGATTGGCTGTAGTGCATTTAAAGAAACAGAAGATGTATATATTTCCTATTGATATACAGTTAAAACTACTTTTTTTAAAAGACTAATTTCAAAAATCATATTTATAAATAGAAATTTTTTATTTTCTCCATTATAAAAAATACATTAATTTTCAATACACAATTCACATTTGGCTAAACATCATCACATTCAAAATGAAGACACACTTGAGAACAAATCACAAACGAAGACAAATAAATAGTTAAGGTTTTTCTCAGTCCCCGGAGCACAAAGGCTTAAAATAAAAACATTTTTTTATAAAAAAAATAAAAAAGTGCAAAAAAAATTTGTGAAACAATAAAAACTACAGACCACTCATAAAATACATTCATTAAATAAATACGTTAAAAACAAAACACAGAAGGACGGTAATACTACAAAGCGACCATTAGAAAGCAGAAGTATGCAAAAAGGGTGATTTTAAGCGGTGCTAGAGCTGATATGATATACAAAGCACTACAACACATTAGACTATCACACTGCTTGCTTGGACACTAGAGCTTGAAGTACCTTAGCAGGCTGCGAAAAGCTGAATGGTAGAGATAAAAATGCGCTGTGCATCCCCCCAAAACTCAAGAAGCGGCGTGGACGACACATTGTTGAAGCTTGCAAGTGAAAATTCCCGCGAAATCCGTGCAGAAGAAGGGAAAGGAACATTCAATATTCATTATTGCACAGTGCCACAAACACACTGATCCTTTTCAAGCTGCATTTCAACTATTTCCTAAGACATAGGTATTAGCATTTTAATATTTTATTAAACATTAAATAGGGAGATTAATACTCCAAACGGCGATGCTTTCGTTGATATTAATACTGCGACATAGATACACAGACAAAATGGACGGAGCAAGACCCGCTTGTCCGAATTTAAAAAAAAAAACACTTAATTCCCTGCCGTTTGCCTGCAGAGACATAGTCTCTTGTATTTAAAAAAAAAAAAACTAAAAAACACACACTTGAACATTCAACATTCATCAATCAACTGTGACCGTACAAGAGACCAATGTGGCATCTCACGGCATTACACCTGGAAAAGAAAAAAAAAATGGCTATAAGTGCACTTGCTAAAATATAAATTCATGCATTTTGATCTAATTTGTTTTATTTTCATCAGTTAATGAAATCAGAAAAATATTAATCGAGATTTTATTAATTACCAATTGATTTGACAAATTTCACAGTCACAGTAAGAAACCAAGACTTTATAAAGAATTTTGATTCAAATAAATTGTGTTCTTAACTGTAAATTATGTATAACATTAATTTAACATCTTAACCCTTTAAAGGTCACGATTAAAAATTCTATTAGATTTAACGGCATTTTTTTTTTGGTAAATTAGGGGTAATTGTGAAACCCTTCCCTTGTACAGCAAGGCTTCTTAAATTTAATTATATTGGAAGAACAATGTATAATTATCACAAAAATGATGTAATAAACAGATAACTACGCAATTTTTCATTGTTGCTTTGAGTAGGTGTTTTTATTTGAAGTCATAAAGAGAAAAATCCAATTCGAGATTTTTCATGTAAAGCAATTTTAAACTAATATATTTCTAAGAGAAAAATAAACTACGCAAAATTCTACTATCTATTGCTACATCAAAAGTCAATAACATAGAAAATCGAAAAAAAAAATCCTTTCTAGGTTTTTAAAAAGAAGGGAAAAAAAGTATTAACAGGTGGTTCTTCTGCGAAACCACTACCCGTTAAAAGGTTAACATAATATTAATAACAAAAATATTGTGATTAATGTATTAGTACTTTTAGCAAATATACTGATTAAAAGTAATAAATGATGAGTTACTCTTTATTCCTATAATTTGATCATAACCTATTTTTCGTTTTCCATGCTTTTATTTTATTTTTACATACATCATGTTTGTGTTACTGCTTTCCCCTCTACTAACTTTTTAGGCATATGAATCTTAGAATTCCACGGATAGCATTGAAATCAATCTCAAGCATTTTCAGAGTTATTTTTGTGGGCGTAAGTCACGCTTAAACATTAAAGATCTCATCAATCAACTCGACACATTTTACGTATAGCGGTTATGTTTCACAAAATACGCGGGTGATTAATCACAAAGGCCGCATTTTGTCGAATGACGTGTTACGAGACCAAGCTGTTAGTCAACCGGAACAACAATCAAAGATCAGTCACGGATTGCTAAGTACATTCTCCACGTGTTTCTGGATTCGTAATCATTTTGCATGTCAGACTCATCTTACCTCATGAAACCATTCACCTGTAGAAACTGGATTATCGGCTACTGCCTTGAGGCCACACCGATTTCATTAACATCGTCTTCCTGCTTTTTTGGTTCGCTGGTGGCTCAAGTTCGAGGTCACTACGTATCACATTTAATCAAAAATAAAAAAAGACGTTGTTTTTCTGCCATTACTCAGAAACGTGCCCTAAATTTTCAATGGCTTCCTGTACGGCGAAACAAATAAATGGAAGAACATAAATAGCAATTAACGTAACAGTTTCAAAACGAATCTTGCAGTCTTGAAAGATTGATATTTGAAAATAGAGAGTACCATTAATTAGTTTAAGGATTTTATAGGATATGTTAATTTTACGATAAAGCTGAATTTAACTGTTCCTTAATGAGATTTAATTTTTTGTAAAAATATTTCAGGTAAGTTATGCATTATAAAGCCATTTATTCATAGGATTAATGAATTTAATTATCTGCGATTCAACAATACAAATTAGGAAAATTGGAGCTATGATATTTTTCTATTTAATTTAAAATCTGATGAACATAAGGCTCCAAGGATTTTATCGCAATTAGGAAAAATAGACACCCATAGATATTAAAATAAAGGAATCCGTCCTGACCTTATTGCTAGAAAAGTCAGGAAGAAGTCCAATGCCTATCTTAAAATAATATAAAAAGCAACTTACCTTTCTATCCATTTATAAATTTTTTTCTTCTAATATTTCTTCTCTACAGAGTCAAGAGCCTTGACGAATTTCTCTAAGATGTCTGTCACTCCTTCGAGGAAAGCTGGGCTGATACTTGGAAGTCCTCGCTTTTGACTTTCCCTAAAGAAGGCTCCTCCGAGGAGAGGGACCAACATGGCGCCGAGGCCGACTACCATGAGGAGAGGGAGTGCAGTGGACAACATGGAGGAACCTCCCATACCACCGAGACTGCTGAGGATACCGCTGAGTCCACCACTGCCGCCTCCTAAACCAAAAGAACATTCGATTCGTCAAATGATGGCAAGTACATGGAATAACAAAATACTACAATCAGGAACTTATATTACATTCGTTTTGTAGATAAGGAGCGAACAATTTAAGTCCCCCCCTTTGAACCTAAGGAATTTTGTGTGGTATGCCATCTCTTGGATATTTTGCATTTTGTTTATCTTCAAAGGGATAACATATATTTACCAAAATCCTGTTCTTGTTTTGTAATCGTATGCGTGAAGAATAAATTAAGTGAAAAATTTAATTTAAAAAATAATTTAATCCACGAAAATATCTGTTTAGTCTATTATCATAAAATAGCCTATTTTGTCTAATTTAACTGCTGTAATAGCTGCAGCTGTTCAACTAAAACTGAAATAGTTCATAAATTATTTCTTATTTAATGAACATTTTTTTTTCTGACTGAGATCAAAAGTTCGTGCTATTATTTAATGACCTACTTTCTACTACCGTACTCAAATGCCAAAATATATTAAGTAAAATTTTATAAACTATACTTAAATGAAATCGAACATTTAAAACTGTTGCAAGATATTAAATTATTAATTATATTTTTAATTTACCTTTAATTGTAAAACGTGTGTATTGGCCGGAACATAAATATTTTGATTCTATCTGTTTCTTATGAAATAAAATCCGTGTTTGCAAATATTTTGCTAAAATCTCAGAAAAAAAAATGGAACAGACAGCATAGTTCTAGACTAGAAATAATAAAGATTTTTACACAGATTCTTGGGAGAAGTAACAGTAGAACAAGTAAAGAACAAGATTAAGAATTTTAGTAGTGTAAAAACGGTTGAACTTCAATAACATATTAAAAGCTATAACTAAGAAACTGTAGATAATATTACGCACTTAATGTTTTCTATAAATTTAATTTTTAACTATTCTTTAGTGACACCATTTGGAATGTCCGAGTTAACAAACGAGGTCAACGGTGTATGGTGATCCGGATATAATCTTGAAGGTCAGGCTGAGACATAACAAACAAGAACGGAAGGGACAAGGCAATGCCCAGAGATAGGGATCCGAAACAGGAAGCGAACGGAAATCTAGGCCACCTGAACTTGACCCTAAACTATGCTAAATTGCCCTCGGTATTAATGAAAGAATAGAATAAAATGTGTTCTAAATTTAGAATTGGTTCGTATACGTCCGGTTTAAAATTAGGTTGAATTAAACTTTTTTTTTTCCATCTTAAATTTTTATTGAGAAAAAAACGAACAAAGTTGAGTTCTCATTCAAAAATTTTCCTTAAAGTTTCATCAAAGCCTGAAAACATTTTTCCTATACTTTCTTGGTTGGTTAGTTGGTTGTATGAAATTTTATGAGACTGAATCTAAATTATAATGTGCCAAATAAAACTATAAATTAGTTAATAGCCTAATAAGACTATTTTTTTCTTGAAGTGAGATATCAGTAAAATTATACTGTATAGAAAGCAACACTAATGACTTAGTACATAAACACCTTTAACCGAAATTTATTAGGGAGTACATTTTTACAGTTTATAGAAAATATAAAATGTCATTGGTTCTTTACTGGGTTGTATGAAACTTTATAGCTCTGGATCTTAATTGGTTATAATGTACCAAATAAAACTATTTTTTACTTGAAGTGAAATATTAATTTCGCTGTACTGCATAGAAAGCAACACTTATGACTTCGTATATAAATAACTTCAATTGAAATTTATTAAAGCATACATTTTTACAGTTTAAATAACATAGAAAATTGTCCATGTGATATACTTTATTACTTCTTCTTAAAGTTAGGGAATAAAATAAAGCCATTCTGGGATCTGGGATGTTTTATCAGTTGTTTTTTGATAATTAAACATTATCTAGTCTAACTACTCATTTATTATTGTACTTTTCACAAGGATAATTACAATTTCAGAATGTTTATCTTCGATTTCAAAAGGGAGTCTTATGAAATAAACATGATGATCTGTCTACAGAATAAGACAAATGATCATTTCTATTTCGCACCTGACTACCACTTAAAATATTTCTTTAATGTATTAATCATGCTAATAGCTGTGCGAGACATTCCATCCTTCTGATAATCCGAGCAAGTAGAACTACTTTAGAATAATTATTTTTGTTTGACATAAAGCGTTGACAAGAACTGCCTTGTGGGCAAATTTACTCTGGAGAAAATGATGATAAAACATGCATAATAATGAAGGCCTCTTTGAACGCTATCAGTGATGATGTTTCTTTAGACAGTTGTTTCGTTTACGTATTTTTTTTTATTAGAATTTCCTAGAAATGAATTTCCTTCAACTATTTATTAAAAATAACTAAAAATTAAAAGAAAACTACCAAAGGAAATGTCAAACTTATTCTTATATCTTTTCATTAATCCATTTTATTTTCTTATGATTTTATAATTTTATTTGTTCTTTTTTATTACTGTCATAAATGTCAATTATTTTCCTTTGCGTTTGTATTAAAGATGACCATTGTGTTTATAAGATATTTTAATCGGTAAAATTCCTTTCGTCTTTTGTTTTAATTCACTGAAAATGTGGTACAGTGACAATACGATTTAGGTTTTGCTATTCAAACTGCTTAAGCCTAGGTCAAAAACATTTCCTAACTAGGTATCTTCATATTTCTTTTTAAGTACAAAAGTGAAAAACACCGATTTTAAAAGTAAAAATTTGGGAAATTTTTGACCAAAGTTAAAAAGGAAAAAAATGACATGTTTTTATTATCGTATAAAGAGGAAAATATATTAATTTGTGAAACTAATTTAGGATAATTTCTCTTAAAATTTTTAGTTTATCAAGCCTGTGGTCAATATAAATAAAATAAAATCTAAATTTGTTATTTTGTTAGTCGAAGACGTAGCACAAGAGATACAGGAATTTGAAGTTTCATATAAAAATAATTTAGGTTATGAACGAGTACATATTGCGGTATTTTTTGAAAGTTCAGCTAAAAATAACTTTCCTAACTTCAAATCCTATACTTATCCTTTCCTGTGGTTGATTATTTATATTTTTTAACTATAATACATACAACTCGAATTCATTTTTGCATTTATGAAAACTTTTAAGTAATTGTATAGAGTTTGGAATACTAATTTTAAAAAGATATGTAATTTTTTATACTTTGAAAGTAATGCCATTACGATGGCAAGCAAAAACAAAAACTCCAAAAGTTTCTGCTTTGCTGAGAAAACTATTAAAAAAAATTCCCAAATTTTTTCTGCTGATTTAAAAAGATGCCAGTTTGACTCTATATTCTAAAAATATTTTTTTTCAATGAAAACCTCAGTTCATACAGCATTTGTGTAGTTTTCAGTTGATCCGAGTTATCTCAAGTTTAACAACATTTTTCTATTTATCTATAGCTATGTAATCTGGAAATAGCTAGATCAATATTCACGAAATTTTACATGATGATTCACGTACACCCTGGGTAGGTTTTATGGGGTTAAATTGATGCAGGTTAAAGTGAAGAGGGAAATATAATGCTCTTTTTTCTCACATCTGGTTTGGTTTATATTTCTTGTAGTTTTCTTTTAATAACTTTATAAAATAATTAAAATCTATTAAATAACTTAATTCTGCTGATTGTGTTTAAACTGTGTTTTGAGATGATATAGGTATTGTTTCTATTTTACAAGGTATATTTCAATTATCTGATGTTATCTATTTTTATTTGTTACATTTCTTTCTTGTTAATTTTTTTTGGCCATTTTAATCTAATTATCCATTTTGTTGCTAATAAGGCGATTTCACGCAGCAGGGTAGATCTCAATTTATGACAATTCTGGCTTTAGTTTCAAAAGGAACGAAAGTTCATTATTTGTCTATTGGCTGTTGTAAACATGAAAATGAATGGGAAGGGCATTATAGTAGTTCGTGACGTTGCGACTAATTGCTGTATAGTAACAGTACAATTTAAGTTGCCAAATTTAAAATATTTAATATTTTATACATGTCAATTGATTAATATTTATATTTTTCGGTTCTCTTTAAATAATCTCCTTAAAAACGCAGATAATTTTACTTTGAGGATGTACAAAGTTAATTTGCCAACTGTTATTACATATAGTATTTAGTTTATGCTTTTAAGGTTAAAAACCATTAAATCTTTAGAATAGATTATCTACTTAAATTTTTAAAACCAGATATATTTCGATGCGTTTTTTTAACATAGAATACTATTCTTTATGTTTCAGAAACATTTTGTAATTAAAATAATAAACTATTATAAGATGAACGTTTTAATTTCACATCAAAGTTAACGCTTTACTATGAAATAAATCATTTTTAAAAGGTAATCACATGTATTATTTGCCATTCCTTGCTTGATAGTAAATTTTAAAAGAGATGCAAATAAAGTAACAACTTTCAAAAAGAAGGAATATTGTTCTAAAATTAATATGCTGAGAAATTATTGCATAAAAGTAATACGTTAAAAAATATTTTGCATGTTTTAAATGCTTAAAATCTGCAAGGCGTCTTAACAAAAATTAAAATTTCAAGCAAGTGAAATTGATATGAATGCTAAGGAACTTACCGAATCCTCCTCCTAAACCACTAAGTCCGCTGAGAGCCCCTCCCAAGCCGCCTTGTCTGGTCACCGGGCTGGGAATGAGGTAGGCTGGAGAATGATGCTGTTGCTGAGATTGGCTACCAGTGCCATGGGACTGTCCAGATGCGTGCTGCTGGCCAGCAACAATCTGGAACAGAACTACGCAGGCAAAAGCAGCAATTCGTCCTGAGTAACCCATCTTAGGCACTAGAAAATTACTGAAAAAGAAATTAAACAAATAGGTCAACTTACAGACACACACCATTAAATATAAATTTATGTTTCTGCTTTTAAACTTTAAAATTGAAACAATGAAGTGCATTCTTATGTAAACAGTAATTTTATCTTAAATTAAAGATATAAAGGAGGACTTAATCTTTTAAGATCTAACTTAATTTTAAGGATTACATTCCTATATTGACATGTATAATAAGATACGTTCTATAAATCCCATAATCTTGCTGACATTTTCGTAACATTGTTGCCATTAGTCGATTAGTTTAATTAATGTTTCCGAGGATTGACAATTAATGTCTAAAACGCTGTGCACTATATTTTTTTTGTTGTAGAAATAAAGCATTAGAGCTTAATTCAGATAATAGAGTGCATTTAAAAATTGTTTACATAAGATATATACTTTAAATTACATAAGGTAGGATTTTATTATAGAAAAATAATTAAAGACCTTATAGCACAGGGAGTCATGGGATAGGTTAACAATCATTGAATTGAAAACATAACTTGAAAAATGTTTCACACTTTAAAGAATCCCGAATGACAAAAATGAATTAAAAGTATTATTAAAACAATTTTAAATATCTTAACAATTTAAAAATATTTCTGGAGTAAAATATTAGATTAAACACTTAATATATTCAAGCAGTAACTATGAGTAATAATCTCTAAAAAATATTTATTGAAATATTTTCTTAGAAAGAATATATACACTTAACAAGAGAGTTGCTTAAAAAAAATTATATGTACTGAAAAATTAGAAAAAAATATCCAAATTTAATACTTTGCTACTAAAATAATAAAAAAAAAACTTTAAATAGTTTTAAAGATCGAAGCGTTTTTAGCGATCTGTTACTTAAAGGTTATTTTCTTGCAAACCGATGCTTTCGGCCGTGAAAAGGTTTTACAGGTATTTAAAATTACCTGTAAAGCACACATGCTATATAAAATATAACATTTTCAGGTGTAAAGAAATGAAACAGTATTTAGCAATAAAATTTCATGGAAAATGTTATTTATTTGATAGCGGATATAATTAATCCTAAAGTGCAAAATAGGCGTATTATCGAATTCAACAAATTTTTATATCAACTAAAAATATACCAACGAAATCACTGTAAAGAAAGAAAATATATTTTACAACATCACTTCTTTAAAACGGATAATTTCTGGGACAAATATTTACTTTCTTTTCTAACCAATTGCTTAAAACTTTCCTGGAAAATGTTATTTAATTGATAGTAGATATCCTAAAGTGCAAAATAGGCGTGTTATAGAATGTAACAAATTTTATATCATATAAAAATATACCAACGAAATCACCGCAAGGAAAGGAAATATTTTACAAAATCACTTCTTTAAAACGGGCAATTTCTGGGACAAATATTTTCTTTCTTTTCTAACCAACTGATTAAAAAATTCAACATTCCTTCTTCAGTCAATTTTAGAAAGATTTTTCTACTTTCCATGCCGGTGCTAAATATTACATCTTTTTGTCTTTGCTTTCCAATCGAAAAGACGGTAAAGGAGAACTAAGTTAATTTCTTTCACACATTTTTGTTAAGTAGATCCTCGTATAAGCATTCCAACTATTCCATTGCTGATCGCTGCACTTACCTTAACGAGAAGTAGAGATGATTCCAAGGTACAGCCTCTGCGGAAGACGCTCTTAAAATGGCTGAAGGCGGGTTAGGCGTCCCGTTTTATAGCGGCCTAGCTAGGGCTGACCTTTTAGTGAGGTCATGAAATAGGATAAATAACTCGGCATGTCACCAAGCATCCAGCCCGGCTGTTCCCTAGTTTACGCATCCCAACAGGTAACGGAAGAAGAGATCCCTCGGAGGCGATTGGGTGGCGAACATGACGTTACGCGTTACGTCATGGTGCCGAAACCGGCTCTGCCGATTTTGATGGGGCATGTTTACAAGCAGCTCGGGATCTCCGGATTGTTTCGGTTTGGGTTAGTTTCGAGAATTATTGCATCAGGGAACAAATATAACGGAACTGACCGACTTTCCGCACCTCGTCAATAACAAAAATAAATAAAAGAGAGCAGAGATAATCTGTCGGGGTTCGAACTGAATCTTACTTTTGATCGCGGAAGGAAAAAATTGGAGGTACTGATAGGGTTACTTGTTTTAGTTGTCATAATGGCGATTCCCTTTTAGGGACCGAATTCTTCTGAAGAAATCCCGTTCGAAATATTAGTTTCCCTTTCAATAGCTTTTCAGTAAAATCGCACTATTTAAATTGTAAATTAATAGAATAGAAAAGGAAAAAATGTATAGAAGTAATAAGATAGAAAATAAATAGACTCTGATTGGGTTGATTTTAATAAAAATAGTTCATCACGGAACAAAGATGGTGAATCAGTCCAACTTTTGGCACTTTTGGTCAAACTTTTGGCAACTTTTGGTCAATATAAAAATAGAGGGTCACAAGAGAAACTGTAGGGGTAGGAAGTAAATCTCACTTTTGTTTACTGAGGAAAAATATATACGGATAGAGTTACCTCTTTTGGTTACCAAAATATCAATTCACTGTTTAGTGCAAAATACAGCAGGAGCAATGATGTTTTTTTATTAATTAATCCTTAATTTGGCAAAATCTGGCAGCTACACCAGACATGTATAGTTATAACTGTGGAAAATTATATACGGATAGAGTTACCTCTTTTGGTTACCAAAATATCAATTCACTGTTTAGTGCAAAATACAGCAGACGCAATGATGTTTTTTTATTAATTAACCCTTAATTTGGCAAAGTCTGGCTGCTACACCAGACATGTATATTTATAACTGAGACAAATTATATACGGATAGAGTTATCTTTTTTGGTTACCAATATATCAATTCACTGTTTAGTGCAAAATACAGCAGAAGCAATGATGTTTTTCATTAATTAACCCTTAATTTGGCAAAGTCTGGCTGCTACACCAGACATGTATATTTATAGCTGAGGAAAATTATATACGGATAGAGTTACCTCTTTTGGTTACCAAAATATCAATTCACTGTTTAGGGCAAAATACAGCAAAAGCAATGATGTTTTTTATTAATTAACCCTTAATTTGGCAAAGTCTGGCCGCTAAACCGGACATGTATATTTATACTACTATATAACATAATTATAAGTGTTCGCCACAGCTGACATTAATTATCTCAAAAATGGAAAATGATATATTTTTTGTTTATTTTACAAAGATCCTAATGTCTATACAGACATGGGAAATTAACAGAAATTAAAAAATATTTAAGAAAACATCTTGTCAAGTTAAGGATTGATATCATCTTTTTGAATCGCTCTTCGGTTCATTTGGCCAATTTAAATTCAAATGAATAACATAAAAAAGGTGTAAATACATAGTCGGAATTTAACCAAAAAGGAACAACGTATATCTAGATAATTTTGGTTTGGGTTAGTTTTAAAAAAGGTATTGTATGAGAGAAAAAAGTTAATGAAAATGCTTTTCGATAGTTTTTGAACAAGAATTAATGAAAAAATAGTGCTGAGAGAAGTTGTCAAGTTAAGATCCAAAACTTATTTTTCACAACGGAAGAGTAGATCAGAGGTACCTATAGGGTTTCATTTGTCAAAACGGCAAATAATTTTTAAGGGCTAAATTCCACTGAGGCAATCACGTTTGAAATATTAATTTATCTTTGAATCATTCCTATATGAAGTCTGGCAATTTAAATTGTAAATAAATAGAATGTAAATAGAATAAGAATGTTAATCCGATTAAGTAGAAGATAAAACACGTAAAGAAAGGTTTTGTTGACATTTGAGATTTGTATAAATCACAATAAATCTTTAAATTAAACAGAGGAAGTACATAGAAATCTTAGAACTTCCGCTATTTTCGTAAACTGCCATTTTACAGGCTTTTGATTAAAAAAAAAATAGAAGCTTTGCTCAATGTTTTTATGCATAATAAAAAACTTTTTGGTGTAATAACTTCTTTCAAAAGATATTTATTTCACATTTCTGAGGTTATTAATCTTATTTATTATATTGTCTCGGTTTACTATTTTTAAAAACAAAAATATTTATGAAAAGAAATTCATCTTAAATTAATTTTTTCCTCAGAATAATGCATTGTATTATTAATAAAAAGATTAACTTATGATTTATGAATGAAAAAACACATCCCTTTTTACTTCTTTAAATTAAAAGAATTATGTTAGAAGCAAAAAACCTTTAAAAGATGAATAGATATTTTGAAATAATTGCAATGAATGATGTAGTATACTTGAATATAAACTAAAAATAGTATCAAGAAAATAGCTTTTCTGTTACTTCTTTTGTAATGTTTATTAGTGTTTTTACCTTTATTTTAAAATTGTTTAATTCAGAATTGTTTAATAGCGTTATAAGATTAAAATAGTTTTATTAATTTTTGAAAATGAGTGTAAACCTATTTAGATCATAAAACTAAATATATTTACAAAAATGATGATATGCCGTAATATTGTAATAAATTATATATGTCATACATGTATATACATCATATATATATATATATATATATATATATATATATATATATATGTGGGGGGGAGGGGGTAATATGGTCGAGAATCATTCAAACACACAACACATTTTATTTTTGGTGAGATACATGAAACCGATTCAACAGGCAAGCTCTTTTACAACATTGTACACATATACAATGTGATCCTGCACACACACACATTTCAAGTAGGGATTACTCAGGTAAAACGACTCCAAATAATCCCTAAACACAATTGATCACGATAAAAATACCCATGTTTAAAGAGAACGCGCTGACTATTGGCTAAAGTGGTACAGACAGATGCTGAATTAAGTCTATAGCATGTCTGGAGGGAAAAATCAGAATTACTGCTCAAACCCCAACGTACTTTATGAACAAAAGTTATTAAATTAATATTAAAGTAGTATGTAATTAAGATATTCTAATATTACACACACACACGCATATATATATATATATATATATATATATATATATATATATATATATATATATATATATATATATATATATATATATATATATATATATATATATATATATATATATATATATATATATATATATAGTATATATATATATATATATATATATATATATATATAGATATATATATGCATATGTATATATATATATATATATATATATATATATATATATATATATATATATATATATATATATATATATATATGTGTGTATATGTGTGTGTATGTGTGTGTGTGTGTGGGAGGTTTATCCCCACGGTGAAAAGATGCTCCAAAGCTTAACAAACACTAAATTATTTAATGAAAATTATTTACAACTTATGTACAAATTATATGGTGTCTAGAGACAATTAAAATGAGAGTTGGCATCGGTGCCCGTCTGGCATAACATAAGCGCCCGTCTTGGCGATCAGTCGGTAGTGCCGTCTGCACTCGGTACCGTCCAGCTTAAGTCTGTCAATCTCGGCGTTCCACTCGGGAGGGTTGTTGCCATACCATAGAAGTAAAAGTTCGTTTGCTCTAAGCGCGCATCAAATCTGGTGTTCGATGTCATCCAGGCTACCACACACACACACACACACACACACACACACACACACACATATATATATATATATATATATATATATATATATATATATATATATATATATATATATATATATATATATATATATATATATGTATATATATATATATATATATATATATATATATATATATATATATATATATATATATATATATATATATATATATATATATATATATATATATATACCTCTCTCTCATCTTCAAACTTCCAATCATATCTTGGCGTACTGCAAGATGTTCCTTACTTCTTCTAGACTCTAGACTTGAACCCTGAAATTTCAGTTTTGTTCTTCGATCGTTAATCCATTTTTAGACCATGTTTATTATGTTTATACCTCTCAACGTTTATTATGTTTATAATGCCACACTGGTAATCCTTGACATGTGTGAGGTTATAACATGCCACAGGTAATTTCCCAAATTCTAGCTTTATGATATTCTGGAAAGGAGATTTTTGCCTGTGTGAAATTGGTATTTTGTCGTCTCGCATGCTCAAGGATCTCATGTCATCCAATCTAGTATTACTGACAGTCAAAGTTGTAAGCAGCCAGGAGCTCTGCTGAAATAAGATTTTTTTTGGCTTCCAGAATATAAATTGTATTTTTCATATTCCATGTGACTTGTTTTTTGCAGTACTATTAACACTAGGTTATTCTCTAATATATCTTATATCTATTCATTACTGACAGTCAACATAAAGTAGTAAAGCACAAAAGCTCTGCTGAAATTTTAAGATTTTTTTTTCTAAATTCTGTATAAACGTATGAATAAATAATTTCATATTTTTAAACCTTTATGTGACTTTTTTGACTATTAATAACTCTTAAAAATATCTATTAAAAAACTAATATAAAATTTTTTTTCACTAGAAAATTAAGTTAAACATTTAGTTCAATATACAAGTATCAAGAAAACAATATAAATAATAAAAAAAAATGAAATTAATTTGTATAAATGTTTGTGTAATGTAAAAACATGTGTGTGAAAAAAAAAAGTTTTATTATTAAAATATAAAGCATTATATAACAGGGGCAGGGAATTATATATAATATGTATATATATTTATATTTCATATTTATTATATTTTTTTATTTTTTTTTTTAAGGAGTAAGATTTTTTCTCACTAGAAGGAAAGTTAAGTTAACATTTTGTTCAATACCTGTTTTCACGTGTATTTATTCAGATATATATGTGCATGTATGAAAAAGAATATACGTGTACACGTATATTATAACATCCATATGTAAGTAAAATTTATTTTGCATAGTATATTATCGTTATATACCCAATGTTGATTTGTTTAGCTTCAGGAAGCTATATATTAAGTAATTTATAGTAAGGACAAGACAGAAAATCCCAGTATGATTGTCGTAAAATTTTAATTATTAGTAAGAAATGAACTAAATACCCGGATAAAAACATTTCTACGTATTGATTTGTCATTATGTTCACAATGTTGGGAATTACAGATGTTAATTTTAATTTAGTTTAGGTTCAGGAAGCCGTAGCTCGAAGTAATTCCCAATATAAAGAAAATAAAGGATCGCAGAATAATTGTTGGGAAAATAATTTTAATTATTACTAAGAAATAACATAGGCATCTCAATAAAATTAAGTCATTATAATTGGTTTGGTTTGGAGTGGTACAGTCTACTTTTTTGCAACACGAGGGATAATGAAACCGGGACCTACAGTTTAAAGCCGATTCCGAACGGCTACGAACCTCCATTCCACAGTGGGATTAAATCCACGAACTCCGGTCCCGAAGGCCAGCATCCTAACCAATCGGCCATCGTTCGGAGTCTTCGTAATTGATATTTACTGTACTTAATATACAGATACGGATGTTGAACTGTTTGAATTTGGGAAGACAGTACATTCAGTAAATTGAAGTAACTGGCAGTATGGAGAAGACAGAAGACTGCAAAGCGATTATTGTAAAGTTTTAATTATTTTTTTAAGAAATGAGATACACTTTGACAGTATTTATTCAGCTTATTAGTTTATTATTACCTAAATAATGTTATAGATTACAGCTATCAATGATCATTTATTTGGTTGTAAGAGAACGTAAACTGACATAATCCGCAGTATGAAGTTGTTAGGTTTGGTTTAGTTTGGAGCACTACGGTCTACGGTTTTGCGCACGGGGGGTAATGAGACCGGGACCTACTGCTTAACGCCGATTCCGAACTGCTACGAACATCCATGCCATACTAGGATTTGAACCCACGAACTCCGGTATCGACGATCAGCGCCCTAAACAATCGGCCAACGTTCGGCTATGAAGTTGTCAGAAACTTGTAGTATGATTATACAATGATGAACTTTGATAATTTAAGTTAATTGACGTTCATCGGAAAATTTGAAACATCTATATCATTGCATTGTAAAATATATCTAAGAATAAGCTTGATAGACAGGGTGGTTTAAATATCTATCACCTTATAATTATATAACTATTACCACAACAGAAACTTCTGTTGTTACTAATAGCTACTGTAAATTTTCACAATTTACAGTTTATAAAACAAATTGTAAAATTCCTTCCAGGTGAATTTTTAACTGTTACAGAGTTCCAAAATTGATCGATAGTTTATCCTGTTGTATATAAAATAAAAGTTAAAAGTTAATTCAAAAACTTTTGAATTTTATAAGTATTTGAAACACTTCAGGTGCAACACTAACCGTCATGTAATTCAGACATTTTATCGAGAATTTACCCTGTAGTATATAAAATAAAACTAAGTTAAATACGAATTGACTTTTGAAACACTTTTTGAACTTTATAATTATTTAAAACATTCCAAGTGCATTTCTAACTTTCATATACTACCAAAATTTATCCAGAATTATTCTGTAATGTATAAAATAAAAGTTAGTTAAAAATTAATATAACTGAATGAAATTCCTCAAATAACAGGCTGGGATGTTGCAAAAGGTCTTCAGTTTCTGTCCCTAGAGTCATCTCATAGTATCCAAAACTTTTCCAATGATATAAGTTGACCGATAACAAGCATAGAGGACTTCATTAAGAATGGATTCAACCTTAGAAATGACATGAGAAGAGGATATAGCTTGATACATTGAGTCCCCGTAGAGATTGTTTTACGGTTTGAAAAGTCGAATTACCTTTTTTTGTTCAATTTTAAATGCGTGTTAAATACAGTACATATTATATAAGATAAATACTTATTTGAATTATTTTGTAATATTTTTAAATTCCTTAAATTCAATCATCACCTGAAAATTTTTTCAAAGTGGGTCACATGCAGCCCGGAGTAAACAATTTAGTCACCCTGGTTAATTATAAATATTATTTAGATTACAATGTCACTCAAAATATCACCAATGTAAGTATTTAAAAATTTTGTTTAAATACTTTACAACTTATTTTTTAATTATTAAAGTTTTTGATTTAATCTCTTATTTTAAAGATTTTTATGTTTACAGAAATTAATTTATATATATATATATATATATATATATATATATATATATATATATATATATATATATATATATATATATATATATATATACATACATATATATATACATATATATACATATATATATATATATATATATATATATATATATATATATATATATATATATATATATATATATATATATATATATATATATATATATATATATATATATATATATATATATATATATATATATATATATATATATATATATATATATATATATATATATATATATATATATATATATATATATATAATCCAGTGTTAAGGTGGATGGAAGACAGTCTTTCTTGATAATAATAAGTTTATTAAGTCATTGTTTCATTTAAAAGCAAAACTTCTGCCATTTCCATTTGTTCGTGGCTGAGTTATGCATGGAAAGGTGATGAAAGCTCCATGTCCACGTGCTTGCTAACTCATATCGATTCGCTTAATCATCAGATTTCACCAAATATCTTTACGTTTGTCCAGATTACTCCAAAAGGTTACGCAAGCGTGGGTCTTTTTCATTTATTTTATTATTATAAAAGAGTTCCCTTTTTAAAATCGTTTATAACTCACGTAATTTTCAACTATCCCTTTTTTAGACCTGACATATATATATATATATATATATATATATATATATATATATATATATGTGTGTGTGTGTGTGTGTGTATATATATATATATATATATACTTATCATATAATAAAGCTTAAAGTTAGAGATTTGACAAGGGGAATCAAATAACGTTGAAAATTCTGACTTTTGATTACAATTTATATTTGTCAAAAATATTTTCTTCCATGCAGTTTCAGTTATAATTGAATTATGAATATGTTTAGCTGATAAATCACTTTTATAAACATCAGTCTTCCTATTAAATTAATAAATTTTTCATTTAAATGTTGAACTAAATTAAAGTGCGTTAGGGTAAGTGAAAATTTTAATTAACGAAAACAACCGGTGTAGAAAGACTCCATACATTGTTAATGTTTTACCTCTATTAAAAAATGGTTTCATGGTTGCTATTAAAATTAAATCATAAATTAAAATTTTTTAAACGCTACCTCACTTTAAACAGTCATTATTACGAATCAATTCTTGCACATCACCGATTCATTTGTTCTCGTAGATATTTTATTTAAATGTTGAACTAAATTAAAATATATGCGTTAGGAGAAGTGAAAATTTTAATTAACGAAAACAACCTGTGTAGAAAGACTCCATATATTGTTAATGTTTTACCTCTATTAAAAAGAAATGATTGCATGGTTGCTGTTAAAACTAAATCATAAATAATTTAAAACTTTATAAACTTTACCTCACTTCTACAAACATTAGTATTACAAATCAATTCTCGCATATCGCATATTCATTTATTCTCATCGATTTTTTATTTAAATGTTGAACTAAATTAAAATATATGCATTAGGATAAGTGAAAATTTTAATTAACGAAAACAACCGGTGTAGAAAGATTTCATATATTGTTAATGTTTTACCTCTATTAAAAAAATGGTTGCTGTTCAAACTAAATCATAAATAAATTTAAATTTTATAAACGTTACCTCACTTCTACAAACAGTCAGTATTACAAATCAATTCTTGCATCTCACAGATTCATTTATTCTCATCGATTCTAACTATATAAACTAGATCTAAGTGAAAGTTTTGATAAGGGTGAGGATTAATCAACGGAAAACTAAAGTAGAAAGTGTCCATATTATTAATCATAATTTATACTTTAATAATAAATTATTTTTCCGACACTGAAGCTCTTATTAAACCCAAATATTAAATATTATTTTCTAAATAATAGTCAGATATTATATATGCAGGTATTCATGAACCAAAACATTTTGGGTAACATGCTAAATTAAAGTTTAATATTGGAGATTTGATAAAAGGAAAAGTTTAATTAACTACGAAAAAGAGAGTCCAGATTAGTAAGAGTAATTTATCTCACAGTAAAATATTTTCCTTACAGTGGTCGCTATTGTAATTGAATTATCAATGATTATAACTGAAAATTTCCATATATATAAACTCCAATTTGTTTTGAAAACAAACGGTATTCAGAAATCTATGAGTCACCATTTATCAGTAGGGTTTGTCTGGATTATCCATCCGAAAATCCACCCTAGACAGTAAAGGGAAGAACAATTTCCGTCTTGGGGAAATTACTTTTTCGATTTTCTTACAAAAACACTTAATTATAGTCCCCAACTTGGATTTTCGAATGACTTGTATGAAAATTACTTTCTGTTGACGTGAAGAGATTTTGTTTTCCTCATTACTCTAACTTCTGTATGTTGAGATTTGATTGACGAATTGTTTTATATCTTTATTAACTGACTTACGTGTAAATCCGTAATCCATTATCTGTAAGAAGTCCTCTTATGTATTCTCTACAGGCCAATAGTATAGCGTGTATTCATTGTACTTAATTTTTCGAGATAGTACTCCATACTTAAAGTTCTCGCTCACTTATTCTATGAATATAAAAGAAGTAATGATTTTGTGAACTATTATAAATATAATGGGGTTGTAGGTTAAATAGAAAAGGATAATTTTCAACGCTTCATCTTATTAACACATTGTGGGGTACATTTAGCAGCGGAATTGTACCGGGAGCGGGCGTTTTGCACGTAAGTTGTAGTTAATCAGTTAAATCTCATTAAAAAAATTAGGAAATGAGGAAAATGAGGAAGCAATGGAAATAATTGCTCACATTTTAAACTTGAAATTTATTTTTTTATATTTCTGTTTATTTAATATCCGTAGTAATTCTCATTAGTATAATTCCTTATTAGACGCAATATATCTTTTAAGTTATTTTATGAACTGGTATCTCATTTACTGCTGGACTATATCTCGAGACAAATTAAATATGTATGATATACTAATTTTAATCATGGTGATACTAAGGATTTTTAAATGGAGAGGTTTTTACGTGCAATTTTTCTCCTCGGTTAAGCTTATTTTGCTTGTTATATTAACACATTGTGTGCGGGTACATTTCGCACCGAAATTGTACTGGAAGCGAGCGTTTTGAGAGTAAATTTAGTTATTCAGTTAAATCTCAATAGACAGAAAATTATTTAATTATTTAACCAACTTTTCGTATTTTATATTGAAATATATAAACATATATATAGAAATATATAAATAACAACCATAAGATTTTTGTAAATAAAAAATATATTTTTTAGTGGATAAATTTATAATAGTATCGTAAATATGAAAAATCAAATAGAAATAGTAGTATATAGTTTTAATTTTTTCGAATTATGTTATATGTAAACATTTTTGCATTATAAAAAATGAAAAGAGCAATCATAAAACTAGTAATGTTAAAACTAGTTTTTATTTTTCAAAACTTTTCCAGAATCTATGTAGTAGACAAGAATATTCGGCTTCGTTTTCCTGTATATACCGTTAATTTTGTACCCACAAACAAACCATGTTGTTACACTAACCCGTACTAGTACGTGCCCCGCGCTCAAGTATCAATCGTCAGTAAACGTGCCCCAGAATTTTACAAAATTGTAAAATACTCTATAAGGCAGGTAAAAAAGTAGTTTGATTTTTTGTGTTTTGGTTGCCCAAAATTTAGTGAATCAATTGCAAGCCGTGTGGTTATGTATAAAAAACAAGCACGTAAACGAACAAACGTCTTAATTTTCAAAGGTATACAACTTAAATGCTAGATGTTTATTAGTCCGTGAAATAGACTGTTATACTTTTATGAAAAGAATTTGTTGTTAATACCGGTTATAAAAATTTTCATTGCAACAAAAAATAATCGATGATTAAATTTGAAATTATCACATATGCACCTAATCTATTATTTAAGCCAAATATAAAAGAAAATTATTTACGTAATATCTAAGTTCAGTGATAAAACGTATGAAAATAATGCAGACGATATTTAAATAATTTGAAATAAGAAATGATTAAAGGAGATGGTTAAAGGAATGACGTCATAATGTTAGAAGAAAATGTTACTTTTATTTATTTATTATGTGATAAATTGATAAATTTAAAGTCCTGCTCTCAACCGGGGACAACAGAGGTTGAAATAATGGCATTAAACACTCGAAAATGGGGGGGAAGAAGTGGATTTCGAATGTTTTCGAACTCGCTTTGAATTTTGCTAACCCTAACTCATCAAAAATACAATATAGAGCAATTTTTCGCAACGTCACGAACTACTATAATGAGATTAACATTTATTTTCATGTTTACAACAGCCAATAGACAAACAATAAACTGCCTTTCTGTTTGAAACTAAAGCCACAATTGTCATAAGTTGAGATGTGCCCTACTGCGTGAAATCGCCTTATTGATGCCTCTATCCATTCCAGGTACCACCGCTTCATAAATTCGCGGACAGATAGACAGATGAACAGACAACATAGGATATTATTACATAGGGGATTATAAGTAAGTGAGAGAGTAGACTAATCAGTCCCCACAAATTTTCATATGTACGCTATAAAATTCAAAAACTGGTTCTCTAAAATATTTTTCGAGATTTCTCAATTTAATAGCAGCTCCAAGGTAAAATTGCAAAATAAAATGAAAGGGTCTTATTCGCTTCTAATCTTCGATCCGTACAAACTACCTCGAGGCTTTCAAGGGTAGTTTTGAAGCAGTTCTTCCCAAATCAACGATTCGAATTCCAATAGAAATGGAATGGAACATTTGAATGAGTAAAAGTCATCGCGATGGTCTGGTGATGCCGAGCATTACTTCCGGGCATTTAGGCATGAACTACCAGCACAAATTCAAGAAAATTGTTTGAAGCGATGGTTGAAGTGGTTTGGGATCACCCTCTCTCCACTTTCTAGGGATGTTTATCTCTCTCTAATAGTTTTCACCTCGTCACAGAATGGCTTATATGTACTTTACATGGAAAGGAAAAACAGATTATGATGATAAAACTATGAATGTAGACTTTCGACGTAGTAACATTGCTTAAATCCTTCAGTGTTTGATTTTCTTTACTATGTCGATATTTTATGAGGAGTATTGAAAAACAACTTAAAATCTCTGGATTATTTAACCATTATCATAGAATAAATATTCTTGAAGAAATGAACATTATATTATTTTAAGGAATACAAGATAATTGTTAAATTGATATATAAAATGATATGGGATCATCTTTAGAATTTCTAGAGATATTTATCTTTGTTCAGGTCGGCCATATGCGGCAGGCGAAGTAAAGAGCAAAATTTAAGAGTCGAAAACCATTTTAGCGGAAAAAATAGTAATAATAGTCTAAAATAACAGTAATAATATTGACAAAAATATAGTTCGATTACTTGAATACAGACACTGAATAGTAAAGTAGTGCTTTTTTTTGTTTTTTGAAGCTTGGGGTTGGTGACATTTTTTTGGTTTTCTTACAGTGGCACAAGACTCTGGGACTAATTCGACTTCATTTATTAATTTTCAATTAGGATTCCAAGCTTATATGTGCAATGCAGTACTCATTCTTCAGCTTATTCAAGTATTGTAGATAAAAAAGAAAAAAATATCCCAGCAATAATGGTATGAAGGTAAACTTTTCATCAGAGTAATAAAACTTAAACTTCGTGATTTATGAAATATTTGGTTATATTGGTGGTTTGTGAGGAGGATTGAAATAAAATTTAACAGTTGCAGTATTTCTTAGATTTTTTTCTATACAATATTCTTTCCGTGAAAAGTGGTTTTTATTATTATTTAAACATATGCATGGTGACATTTTTTTGGTTTGCTTACAGTGGAACAAAACGCAAGAACTAATCCAACTTCATTTACTAATATTCAATCTGGATTCCCAGCTTATACGTCCATTGCGGTATTTATTTTCAGCTTATGCATCGCAGTATTCATTCTTCAGCTTATGAAAGCATTGCCGATAAAAAAGGGAAAAAATATTCTATCAATAATGGTATAAAGGTAAAATTTTCCTCACAGTAACAACACTTTAACGTCACGATTTATTTGATTGTATTGATGGTTTGTGAGGAGGATTGAAATAAAACTTAACAGTTGCAGTATGTCTTAGATTTTTTTCTATACGGTATTCTTTCCGTGGAAAGTGGTATTTATTATTATTTAAACATATGCATGGTGATATTTTTTTGGTTTGCTTACAGTGGAACAAAACTCAAGAACTAATCCAACTTCATTTACTAATTTCCAATCTAGATTCTCAGCTTATACGTGCATGGCAGTATTTATTTTCAACTTATGCATCGCAGTATTCCTTCTTCAACTTATGCAAGCATTGTAAATAAAAAAAAAATGTCCTATCAATAATGGTATAAAAGTAATTTTTTTCCTCACAGTAACAACACTTAAACGTCACGATTTATGAAATGTTTAATTATATTGGCGGTTTGTGAGGAGGATTGAAATAAAACTTAACAGTTGCAGTATCTCTTAGAATTTTTCTATACGATATTATTTCCGTGGAAAGTGGTATTTATTATTATTTCACCCTTTCGTGGGCCGTGGGAATATTACTTCCCACCTACACCCTCTTACAAAATACACCTGTGGGAAACGCAAAACCCATTCTAATATATTGGTCTTGTTATTGAAACGACGGGAAGACTGGTTCCCGCTTCCGTTTTGCGCTGTCATCAATTGTTCGATCGATTGAATAAAATTAGCAGCTCTGTTTTGAAAGTTTGGAAAAGTGGAGTGAGAAATAAATGCCCTACTTAAGGGTTAAACATATGCATGATGATATTTTTTTTTTGATTGCTTACAGTGGAACAAAACGCAATACCTAATCCTACTTTATTTACTAATTTTCAATCTGGATTTCCAGCTTTTACGTGCATTGCAGTACTTATTCTTCAGCTTATGCATCGTAGTACTCTTTCTTCAGCTTATGCAAGCATTGTAAATAAAAAAGAAAAAATAGCTTATCAATAATCGTATGAAGGTAAATTTTTCCTCACAGTAACAACACTTAAACGTCACGATTTATGAAATATTTGATTATATTGGTGGTTTGTGAAGAGGATTGAAATAAAATCAGTTGCAGTATTTCTTAGAATTTTTCCATACAATATTCTTTCCGTGGAAAGTTGTATTTATTATTATTTAAACATATGCATGGTGGTATATTTCTTGGTTTGCTTACAGTAGTTAAAAATGCAAGAACTAATCCAACTTCATTTACTAATTTTCAATCTAGATTCCCAGCTTATACGGCATTGCAGTATTTGTTTTCAGCTTATGCATCGCAGTATTCATTCTTCAGCTTATGAAAGCATTACAGATGAAAAAGAGAAAAAATATTCTATCAATAATGGTACATAGGTAAATTTTTCATCACAGTAACAATACTTAAATGTCATGATTTATGAAATATTTGATTATATTGGTGGTTTGTGAGGAAGATTGAAATAAAAGTTATCTGTTAGAATTTTTTCTACACGATATTTTTTTCGTGGAAAGTGGTATTTATTATTATTTAACACTAGATTTACGGATCAAAAGACACTACATTTATTATCAAAAAATTCATGGAGAACATTTTTTACATATAAAATCTGTTTTTGAAACTTATTTTCTGCAAACATTTCTATTACATTTAGCACAATGGTTTCTACATCTGTTTCTTTTGTACGATTGTTGAAGTTGACAATTCTTCCGTGCGCCAGAAGCATGAATTTCTGTTATAGGAATGGAAGTGTTCTTGACTTCTTCTCTATATTTACTTCTTAGCTCTTCAGCCAATTGGAAAATATCCCAGACCTGATAGGACCAGTAAATGTCATGTTATGCGATTAGCTGTTAAACCATTCTATGAGTCAAATTCGCTGAAAACCATGAAAATAGGTATATCACATTTGATAATGCGATATGAAGGGGGTCTGAGGGGAAGAGAAATGAAGGTTTACATATATTTTATTACTTAACTAAAAACAAACGTATGTTTTTGAAAAATGATATTAAAGTTTATATATATATATATATATATATATATATATATATATGTGTGTGTGTGTGTGTGTGTGTGTGTGTGTGTGTAATGAGACGGACTGCTCGATGGGGGGGGGGGAGGGTGCAGTCATGGAAAATGATACCGTTTCAGCTGAAGACATTTATTAAGATAATGTTGTTCCCACTTCATCATAGGGACAGGACAAACTGAAGGGTCAGCTAGCATGAAGTTCTACGTACAAAACACGTAACCCTATAGCTCACCATTTATCACTAATGTCTCATTTTTTGAATCATGATAAAATTAAAATCCACCAAGACTCAGACAACATTAATGGCAAAAATTTTTAAAAAATAAAAGATTTATGGATGATTAAGAAAAAAGGATTTTTCAAAATTTGCTTTCCTTACTCCCTAGATAAACCCCTGAGAATTTTCTTTACACACACACACACACACACACACATATATATATATATATATATATATCACTATATATATATATATATATATATATATATATATATATATATATATATATATATATATATATATATATATATATATATAATATATATTTATTTATTTATTTATATAGTGATAAATTTTTAATGAGTCAAATTGGCTCGGTCCGTAAATATAGTGTTAACATATGCAAGTGAATTGTTTAAAGCATTAATTGAATTGATTTGAGATGATCCCTCTTTCACTTCGAAGTATGTTTATCTTCCTTTAATCTTCCTACCTTACAATAAAACAGCTTGTATTCATTTTGCATTTGAAAGGGGGGAAAAGATTACATTAATAATGTTGTGAAGATAAATTTCTCTACAACGCTTAAATCTCACGGTATATGAGTTTCTTCAATACATCGATGTCTTGAGACGAGGACTGTAAGTTTAGAATAGCTACATTGTTCAGTATATTCCATAGAATATTCTTCCCGGGGAAATCGGTATTTTATCATACAAACGGATTCAAGGAAACAGTTGAAGTGATTTCGAAATGATATGTTATCCCTCTCCCTTGACTTTCTAGAGATATTTATCTTTCTGTAATAGATATCACCTGGACTCGGATTCTTTCCAAAATAGCTCATATATGCATTTCATATGAAAAAAAGTAAAAGGAGATTACAGCTGTAATGGTATAAAGGCAAATTTTCGACCTAGTATGAATATGTTTTGTAAGTTTTGACCTTTTGTGAGTAGATTTTTTGTGGAGAAAATAGAAATAAAAATTACCACATTTTTTCCTTAGTATAATTGTCCGTTTTTCTCTGAAATCAGATTCATTAAAAAAAAAAGTTAAATAAGCATTTTAAAGGAAAAGGAAAAAATATTACAGCAATAATGGTATGAAGGGAAACTTTTCAACCTAGTAACAATATCATGAGCTGTTTTCGTAAGAAAAGTACGCCGCAGAATTTTAGGAGGTTTGAAATACAACGACACCTGGAGGTTTAGTTTGGTTTTAGAGCGCTACGGTCTACTTTTTGCAACATGAGGGCTAATGAGACCGGGACCTACTGCTTAAAGCCGATTCCGAATGTCTACGAACATCCATGCCATAGTGGGATTCGAACCCACGACCTCCGGTTCTGAAGGCCAGCACCCTAACCATTCGGCCATCGTTCGGCACGACACCTGGATGAGAAGAACAAATTTCGAAATCTATAAAATTTTTAAGGAGCCAGAATAAAATTCGTTTCTATTCAACGTTCGAAATGGGCAGACCATGTGATTAGAATGAATGAAGACCGAACCACCAAGAGGATCTTCGAGACCAAACCATTGGGAGTTCGTAAAAGGGGAAGACCAAGAATTCGGTGGATTGACTGCCTTGAAATAGACTTGAAGATCCTAAAAATCAAAAACTGTCCATCCAAGAAAAGAGACGCCTGGAACTCGATTCTGCGGAAGGCCTTGGCCCACCCTGGTCTGGCGCGCCATTGAAGAAGAAGAAGAACGATGTCATAATGTATGAATTCTTTTGTTATGTGAATGCTCTATGATTAAAATCGAAATAGAATTTTAAATTACTACTTCCTTTCCTTAGAATCATTTCCAGTTTACCCATCGACTCAGATACTTTCCAACACAGCTTATAAATGCATTTCATGTGAAAAAAAAAGAGACTACTACAATACTAGTATGAAGGTAATTTTTTTGATCTAGAAACAAACTCCTGCTGTATAAGATGTTTTGCCACAATCAAAAATTAAAATAAAATTCAAAATTTCTACCTTTTTTTCCCTTAGAATTATTTCTATAAGGCATTTTTTCCATGAAAAGAGATATTTTATCGTGTAAACAAAGGCAAAAGAACAGTTGGTGTAATTTTTTAAATAATTTGTAATCATCCTTGGCTTTCTAGAGATGATTTTCTTCCTTTAATACATTTCACCTGCAATCCGATTTATCTAAAATAGCTTAAATAAACATTTTACATAAAAAGTGAAAAGGTATTAAAGTAAAATGTCATAAACTTTTTCATGTAGGTAACATAGCCTAAATCTCATAGTGGAGGGTATTTTTCAGTACACTAATGTCTCATTTGAATTGAAATAAAATTTAAAATAGCCACAGTTTTTCTAAGAATCATTGTAAAGAATAGGGTTTATCAAAGTAAGTACCTCAGAACCTATCTATGGAATTCTTTCTAGCAATATTTTATGATTTCAACAAAAGCTAGAGAAATGATTTGGAATCTTTAACTTTCTAGAAGTTAGTTACAGCCGAACAGTTTCCGAATGCGATGGATGTTGATCTTCAGTACCGGATTCCATGGCTTCGAATGCCCCTTGAGGCATGAATATTCGTAGTCGCTCAGAATCGACTTTAAACTGTAAGTCCTGGGACCATATTCAAGTCGAAGGCTTATCTCTCGCATCTCACCTTCCGTCCGCAAACTTGCGGATTATAAGCAAAATTCGGGTTTGGTTTGAGCTACAGTCTATTTTTGCAATGCGGAGGCTAATGAGAGCAGGACCTACTGCTTAAAGCCGATTCTGAACTGTTACGAACAGCCATGCCTCTGTGGGATTCGAATCTACCAGAGTTAGTGAGTTCGAATCCCACTGGGGTATGGATTTTCATACCCGTTTAAAATCGGCTTTTAGCAGTAGGCCCCGGTGTTCATTAGACTTCGTGTTGCGTAAGTACACCTTAGCTTTCCAAACAAAACAAAATAAAGCCCGAAATTTGCTTATCTCTGCAATTTTGAGCTGTGATATAAGAGCGATACGCGTTTGACTTGAATTTGGTCCCTGGTCTCATTAGCCTTCGCGCAATGAAGTAATAGGAATCAATGCTCTCAATCACACTTCACTTAAACACTGGAATTGTTGCCGATCTGTGTTCTATGGTAAGTTCTTTGCATTACAGTTACTAATAAATTTATTATGATTACTATAAGAAATTAATAAAACCAACCAACACCAGTTGTCTTAAATAGTAGTTATTCTAAATAAAATTTAACTGAATATTTGTATAAAGTATTAAAGTATTATTTTGAAAAAGATTTTCTAGGATTTCTTAGAATAGAAAGTTAAGGAAAAGGTGTGTAACACTCTAATAGCATTTGCTTTTACACTCTAATTAGAAATATTTAGACTTATTAACTTTAAAGACTTATATGAGCATGCAAATGAATGTTGCTTCGTGTATCGCCAGCTTTAGTTACCCGATTCGTTTCGCGGCTGTTGCTAATTTTAAATATAACAATGCCTTGATAAGCCACAGATTTTAAAGTGTCGAATGTTTTAGTTTCTTTCCACTGAATCAAGCAACATTTTCCAAAATAAAGTGAATGTGTTGTTATTTTATTCTATAATAACTAGCGACGTACTCCATTTTGTCCTAAGCAAATTGTATGTTGCTTCGTGTATCATCAGCTTAAGTTATCCGATTCATTTCGCGACTGTTGCTAATTTTAAATATAATAATGCCCTGATAATCCACAGATTTTAAAGTGTCAAATGTTTTAGTTAGCTTTCCTCTGAATCAAAAAACATTTTTCAGAATAAAGTGAATGTGTTGTTATTTTATTCTATAATAACTAGCCACGTACTCCATTTTGTTCTAAGCAAATTTTATGTTGCTTCGTGTATCACCAGCTTAAGTTCTCCGATTCATTTCTCGGTTGTTGATAATTTTAAATATAACAATGTCCTGATAAGCCACAGATTTTAAAGTGCCGAATGCTTTAGTTAGCTTTCCACTGAATCAAGCAACATTTTCCAGAATAAAGTGAATGTGTTGTTATTTTATTC
The DNA here is from genome assembly GCA_032207245.1 of Pardosa pseudoannulata. Classification (NCBI taxonomy): domain Eukaryota; kingdom Metazoa; phylum Arthropoda; class Arachnida; order Araneae; family Lycosidae; genus Pardosa; species Pardosa pseudoannulata. Next base: position 30,638,428 of record CM063501.1, on the reverse strand, counting down.
TATAATACCTAGTTATGTACTCCATTTTGTTTCTAAGCACACTGCCTGGGTGTTACCCATGTCAATATAAAGAATAATTTAATAGAGATGCTTTAATTTTATTAAATATTGGGACACCATACCAGTATGCATTTCTTCAAATATTCATAATTAACAATACTCATGGATAAGTTAGCTTTATTTGAAATTCTGTCATAGTTTTACAGTCATTGTGAAAATTGATAAAAAAAGGAAAAGGTTATATATTAAGATAATGTTGTATAAATTATTACAATCTTAAAACAACTTAATGATGTATTTTAAGTATTAATTTAATAAGATGCTATTTATTAAATTAATAAATTGAAAATAAGAGACAATGTCTTAAAAGTTAAAAATTTCCCCCTATTTATATATATTTTTCCCTTGAATCTTTAAAACACATACGTTATTAAAAATGAAAAACTTTTGCGTATGATTTGTCCCCTAAAAGGAAGGAATTGGATATACACTTAATTCTTTAACAAGTGTCAGAAACATTTATGAAAGAATAACTTATTTTAATATGCTGTTCTTAATTTATGCGTTTCCTTAAGCCTAGAACGCTATCCTTCCGTCTCAAAGACTTTTCATAATTAAAATATAATAAGCTGTTAAAAGCTGAAAATAACTTAAATGTTCAATAAATCATTTTTTAAATGAAAGCATATGTAATTATTTGCGTTTTCTTGATTTACTTTTTAAAAAGTTATCTTGCACGCATAACAATAGTTACAATGCGCTACAAAAACAAGATAGCATTCTAAGTTTAATTAAATATTATATTCTTTTAGTTAAAAATGTTCATTTCTCTCTGCATGAAAAGGTTAAAATATAGTTTTTTCTCTTTAATTGGGTGGTTCAAAGGTAGTTCGCCTAATTCATTTGTTTTTAAATAATATTTTATGACTACTTGTATGCTTAAATGTTTGTCTAGAAAATTAAATTTGAATTAGTTTTTATAAACAAATGGTTTGTTTAGACCAATGAAGCAATATTCCGGTGAAAACTTTATAGTAAAACAAATAAAGGACAGTTAACCCTTAATTTAACAAGATGTTTTTTTCAAATATCGATTAAAATATATTTAAATAAATAATAATAACAATAATAATCATAATTTAAATAATAATAATAATAATTAATAATAATAATATATAATATATTTAATATATTATATATTATCGATAAAAATATATATTTATTATAAAGATTTTATTTATTTGATTGTTCATTGTAGAGGACTTAAGGGTTAAAATGAATAAGCTGAAAATACATGCAACTCTTATGTATGCTGTGCTTTAAGTGAGTTAGGACTTTAGAATTCATGTAAATAGGTATAAGTTCAGAAACTACAAATCAGATGGATTATTCCAAAAGAAAAATACCCTCACCCACTTTTTTAGTGTTTGTTTATGTTGTTTCTAACTCTTCTAATATTTTCAAATACTCGGTTATATACTGGAAAACGTCCTTATTATAATCTTCGAACGCCCTTCAATGGAATATATGTAGTAATTTACATCGACCGAAAAAAATGTCAGAAAGATAGTTTCTTTTCCTTAGCATTCTTAAGTTACCGTAAATAATTCACTATCCGTCAATTTCAAGTACCTAAGCACTCTTGCACACTCGCCTGCAGCTTAACAATGTTAAAGATCAAAATTTAAGCATGTTTCTAACTTTTCTAATATTTTCAAATACTCGGTTATGTACTGGAAAACATCCTTATTATTATCTCCGAACGTCCTTCAATGGAATGTATGTTGTAATTTACATCGACCGAAGAAAATGTCAGAAAGTTTCTTTTCCTTAGCATTATTATATCCCGCATTCTTAAGTTACGGTAAATATTTCACCATCGGTCAATTTCAAGCACCTTATTATATATTATCGATAAAAAATATATATTTATTATAAAAATTTTATTTATTTGATTGTTCATTGTAGCGACTTAGCCAAATTAAGGGTTAAAATGAATAAGTAGGAAAATACATCCAACTCTTATGTATGCTACGCTACAAGTGAGTTAAGACTTTAGAATTCATGGAAGTAGCTATAAGTTCGGAAACTGCAAATCAGACGGATTATTCCAAAAGAAAAATACCCTCACCCACTTTTTGAGTGTTTGTTTATGTTGTTTCTAACTTTTCTAATATTTTCAAATACTCGGTTATGTACAGGAAAACGTCCTTATTATTATCTTTGAACGGCCTTCAATGGAATGTATGTTGTAATTTACATTGACAGCAGAAAATATCAGAAAGGTTGTTTCTTTTCCTTAGCATTATTATATCCCGCATTCTTAAGTTACGGTAAATATTTCACCATCGGTCAATTTCAAGCACCTAAGCACTCTTGCACACTCGCCTGCAGCTTAACAATGTTAAAGATCAAAATTTAAGCATGTTTCTAACTTTTCTAATATTTTCAAATACTCGGTTATGTACTGGAAAACATCCTTATTATTATCTCCGAACGTCCTTCAATGGAATGTATGTTGTAATTTACATCGACCGAAGAAAATGTCAGAAAGTTTCTTTTCCTTAGCATTATTATATCCATCATTCTTAAGTTATGGTAAATATTTCACCCTCGGTCAATTTCAAGCACCTAAGCACTCTTGCAGTCTCGCCTGCAGCTTAACAATGCTAAAGATCAAAATTTAAGCATGTTTCTAACTCTTCGAATATTATCAAATACTCGGTTATGTACAGGAAAACGTCCTTATTATTATCTTTGAACGGCCTTCAATGGAATGTATGTTGTAATTTACATTGACAGCAGAAAATATCAGAAAGGTTGTTTCTTTTCCTTAGCATTATTATATCCCGCATTCTTAAGTTACGGTAAATATTTCACCATCGGTCAATTTCAAGCACCTAAACACTCTTGCACACTCGCCTGCAGCTTAACAATGTTAAAGATCAACATTTTAGCATGTTTCTAACTTTTCTAATATTTTCAAATACTTGGTTATGTACTGGAAAACGTCCTTATTATTATCTTCAAACACTCTTCAATGGAATGTATGTTGTAATTTACATTGACAGCAGAAAATATCAGAAAGGTTGTTTCTTTTCCTTAGCATTATTATATCCCGCATTCTTAAGTTACGGTAAATATTTCACCATCGGTTCAATTTCAAGAACCTTATTATATATTATCGATAAAAATATATATTTGTTATAAAGATTTTGTTTATTTGATTGTTCATTGTAGCGACTTAGCCAAATTAAGGGTTAAAATGAATAAGTAGAAAATACATCCAACTCTTATGTATGCTGCGCTTTAAGTGTGTTAGGACTTTAGAATTCATGGAAATAGGTATAAGTTCGGAAACTGCAAATCAGATGGATTATTCCAAAAGAAAAATACCCTCACCAACTTTTTAAGTGTTTGTTTATGTTGTTTCTAACTCTTCTAATATTTTCAAATACTCGGTTATGTACTGGAAAACGTCCTTATTATTATCATCTTCGAACGCCCTTCAATGGAATGTATGTTGTAATTTACAGCGACCGACGAAAATGTCAGAAAGATAGTTTCTTTTCCTTAGCATTATTATATCCATTATTCTTAAGTTACGGTAAATATTTCACCATCGGTCAATTTCAAGCACCTAAACACTCTTGCACACTCGCCTGCAGCTTAACAATGTTAAAGATCAAAATTTAAGCATGTTTCTAACTCTTCGAATATTATCAAATACTCGGTTATGTACAGGAAAACGTCCTTATTATTATCTTTGAACGGCCTTCAATGGAATGTATGTTGTAATTTACATTGACAGCAGAAAATATCAGAAAGGTTGTTTCTTTTCCTTAGCATTATTTTATCCCATCTTCTTAAGTTACGGTAAATATTTCACCATCTGTCAATTTCAAGCACCTAAGCATTCTTGCAGTCTCGCTTGCAGCTTAACAATGTTAAAGATCAAAATTTAAGCATGTTTCTAACTTTTCTAATATTTTCAAATGCTCGGTTATGTATTGGAAAACGTCTTTATTATTATCTTCGAACGCCCTTCAATGGAATGTATCTTGTAATTTACATCGACTGAGGGAAATATCAGAAAGGTTGTATCTTTTCCATAGCATTATTATATCCATCATTCTTAAGTTACAGTAATATATTTCACCATCTGTCAATTTCAAGCACCTAAGCACTCTTGCAGACTCTTGCAGCTTAATAATGTAAAAGATCAAAATTTAAGCATGTTTCTAACTCTTCTAATATTATCAAATACTCGGTTATGTACAGGAAAACGTCCTTATTATTATCTTTGAACGGCCTTCAATGGAATGTATGTTGTAATTTACATTGACAGCAGAAAATATCAGAAAGGTTGTTTCTTTTCCTTAGCATTATTATATCCCGCATTCTTAAGTTACGGTAAATATTTCACCATCGGTCAATTTCAAACACCTTATTATATATTATCGATAAAAATATATATTTATTATAAAAATTTTATTTATTTGATTGTTCATTGTAGCGGACTTAGCCAAATTAAGGGTTAAAATGAATGTAGAAAATACATCCAACTCTTATGTATGCTACGCTACAAGTGAGTTAGGACTTTAGAATTCATGGAAGTAGCTATGAGTTCGGAAACTGCAAATCAGACGGATTATTCCAAAAGAAAAATACCCTCACCCACTTTTTGAGTGTTTGTTTATGTTATTTCTAACTCTTCTAATATTTTCAAATACTCGGTTATGTACTGGAAAACATCCTTATTATTATCATCTTCGAAAGCCCTTCAATGGAATGTATGTTGTAATTTACATTGACAGCAGAAAATATCAGAAAGGTTGTTTCTTTTCCTTAGCATTATTATATCCCGCATTCTTAAGTTACGGTAAATATTTCACCATCGGTCAATTTCAAGCACCTAAACACTCTTGCACACTCGCCTGCAGCGTAACAATGTTAAAGATCAAAATTTAAGCATGTTTCTAACTTTTCTAATATTTTCAAATACTCGGTTATGTACTGGAAAACGTCTTTATTATCATCTTTGAACGCCCTTCAATGGAATGTATGTTGTAATTTACATCGACCGAAGAAAATATCAAAAGTTTTTTTTCCTTAGCATTATTATATCCATCATTCTTAAGTTACTATAAATATTTCACCATC
>CM063501.1:30623265-30628265 GCA_032207245.1 Pardosa pseudoannulata | reverse complement strand
ATAAAACATTTACTAAAAAAAAGAGTCCAATTATATTTTTGTAAAATTTATGCATTGATTGCCATATTTTTTCTTATTTTTATATTTCAAAAAACCAGTTAAACAAACATTGTAGCTGACTGGACACAAATATATATACATGTATATTTTTATGATAAAAAACTTAAGACGAGATTGATTTTTTCTAGATAATACTTATTAATTCTTACTTTCATTGAAAACTGCAACAGAAATACAACAGTATGTATATTGTTGGAATTTTTTTGCAAGATAAACTTACTCTCTTACTTACCAGTTGAATAACTGCAACAGAAAACCTACAACAGTATGCTTAAAATGTAATGTTGGAATTTGTTTTGACTGTTTCCCCGAATTTCATCTATGAATTAGCCTAATGCAATGTAAGTGATATTTGTTAAGTTTTAGTAGTGTAATGGACCGTTGTCCTATTTATAAGACAGCCAATTACATAAAAAATTAAAAATATTTTTTCAAAATTTTGGTTTTATATACTTAGTTACACCATGTTAATGATATGGATTAAGTTTTAATAACTTACAGGAACATTTAGTTGGAGTGGTACAATATGGGTTAAATAATAGACTAGGTACATATGTGATCATTTTAAAGTTTTATCATCAATTATTTTTGTTGCAATCAAAATTTTAACACAGGTATTAACAACAAATTCTTCCTACCTCCAGGGTGTAGTAGAAGTGATATTTTCATTAATTTACTTCCATTAAGTACTGTGGCAAAAAAAAAAAAAAAATGGGAAGAACTTAACGATAATTTCGACGTAGCTAAGAAAACTTTGAATTATTTTTCTAAATGAATTCAACGTGATTCTAAACTGCATTCACAGTATCGGGAGACTTTAGAGGAGTATGAAGATAAATAAATTATTGAGCTTGTACCAGATAATTCTCAACCAAAAAACAAACCATTTTTATCTGCCTCATAGGGTACTTTACGATTCTGGAAAATTAAAAATTTTACTCATCCCGTCATATAACGGGTTTATGCTAGTACAATAAGAGGCGAAAAAAATTGTTGAGAACAAACGTTTCTAAATTTCTATTTATAAAGTGATAAACTTTTAATATTATATTCAGTAGTAGTAATAATAATTTGAACATAATGTGTGACACTAAAATCAACAAGAAAAATAATTTTGAAGTAAACACAAAATATTTTCATGAAAATTGAATAGTCTAAGTACATTTAACAACATTTAACAAGCTATTTATTTTTAGCAATGGTATATTAAAATATTTTAGGATTGAGTTTTATTTTAAAAAAGAAATCGTGGATCTTAGTAGATATAACTAACTTAATTTCTACTATAATACCTTTTCGGTGTTGATTTAATTATGCTTACCACCATACACAGGAGACTAAATAAGAAAGGAAAATTAATAGAGCAATTTGTCGCAACGTCATGAACTACTATAATGCCCTTCCGATTTATTTTCATGTTTACCACAGCCAATAGACAAACAATAAATTTCCATTCCATTTGAAACTAAAGCCAGAATTGTCATAATTTAAGAATTTGCCTTACTGCGTAAAATCGCATTATACTTCTTATTTCTTTTTATGTCTTTTTAAAATTTTTAAACATATTTTGTAAATACTACAAACCGCAAAAATAATTGCATGTTAGGCAAAAATAGTAATTGGTAAAATTATTTACCAAGGACATTTAAAAATTTGATTAATAGTCAACTTTTTAAATGTAAACTATTTAACCACTTGGTAAGTAAGTACGTTTTTAAAGACTTTAGAAAGGTTAAAAATGTTCCTAATATACTACATAGTAGCCAATTGGATTAAAATGTTCATAGTATATTTAAGATTTATATAGAAACAAAGCTGATATTCATTTTTTATGTTAATTATAATTTATATGAAACAATGTTATATACTTGTAAAATATTTTATCAACTTTCTTTTATTCCTGATAATGCACACGTAGTTTTATAATAAACACATCAATAGACAATGCGCCCAAAAAGTTGAAAAAGCTTGAGAAAAATATAATGCACCTAAAACTTTTAAAAGCCTTCAACATATAAGAGAAAAATCTAACTGTAAGAAAATTTCAAATTTCAAAAAGAGTATATAAAATAAAATAGATTAGAATGGAAAAAAATTATTAGCTATATTAAAAATGATTAGCTATTGTAACTGAACAATAACTAATCATTTTTAAAAAGTATACTCAGTTTTATGATAAACACATCAATAGACAATGCGCCCAAAAAGTTGAAAAAGCTTAAGTAAAATATAATGCATCTGAAACTTTTAAAAGCCCCTAACATATAAGAAAAAAATTCAACCTTAAGAAAAATTTCAAATTTCAAAAGCAGTATATAAGATAAAATAGATTAGGAGGGGAAAAAATTATTATCAATATTAAAAATGATTAGCTATTGTAACTCAACAATAGCTAATCATTTTTAAAAAGTATACGCAGTTTTATGATAAACAGATCAATAGACAATGAGCTCAAATACTTGAAAAAGCTTAAGAAAAATATAATGCACCTGAAACTTTTAAAAGACCCTAACATATAAGAAAAAATCTAACTGTAAGAAAAATTTCAAATTTCAAAAGCAGTATAATATAAGATAAAATAGATTAGAATGGTAAAAAAATTATTGGCAATATTAAAAATGATTAGCTATAGTAACTCAACAATAGCTAATCATTTTTAAAAAGTATGCGCAGTTATGATAAACGCATCAATAAACAATGCTCCCAAAAAGTTGAAAAAGCTTAAAAAAATATAATGCACCTGAAACTTTTAAAAGTTCCTAACATATACGAAAAAAATCCAACTGTAAGAAAAATTTCAAATTTCAAAAGGAGTATATAAGATAAAATAGATTTGAATTGAAAAATAATAATCATTTTAATGCAAAAACTTAACTATCATCTTAAGTGCACGCATAACATGACTTTTATTTACAATAAATTATTCAATAATTTTCACTATAGACAAAAACATTTAATATAAATTTCTGCAATTTTTAAAAAGTAACTTTCGATCAATACGAATGTAAAAGATGATCGACAGAACTTTAATGTTTTCCCAACAACCTAGAATATCAAAGTTTACTTTTTTTCTGTCAACGCAAATATTATTCTAAGTATGCAAAATATTTTTCCACGAAAGGTCTTTAATCTCCTTGTGAACATCCAAAGCATCTTTGTTCCTCATTTCCTCATGCAGACAAGTCCAAAGCGTGACTAATTTATTGGTCATTTTCCGCTCAGTCAAGCGAACATGTCAGAGTTTTCCACGCAGTATTTATAGACTTTTGCTAAGTTTGTTTTACGCGTTTGCAGTAGTGGTGGTAAAACATACGATGGAAACCCCAAAAGTAGAAGAAAAGCAAACATATTCAGATTTTTTTTAACAACACTCAATGTAAGAAATTAGAAAAATTCTTAAAATCGTATCTTGAATTTTTTATGGTTTAAAAAAATGAATCAAAATTTGAGGTAAAAAATCGTAGCATTCACATCTCTTTTAAAAAGGGACAAAGAACATTTTGTTGAGTTAAAAGATAATTTTCTATACGTATACTGGATGTATGGCAGTAAAACATATATTATGTGTAATAACGAATTATGCCAAATCTTTAACAGCTTCACATACCTACTTTTAAAGTCGATCCAAAACCATGCCATCAGTAAAATTTTGATTCCAGAAATACGGGTAACAAATGCAGAGCATAGATTTTTTTCTAGCATCCGTCTTCGTTAGTAAAAATTCTATATTAACTTCGCTTATCAAGATTATGTAGATCCTGTAGATAGATCAGGTTTATAAGTGACCTCTAAAAATTCATCTTTTAGAAGGAATGAAGCAATTCACCTTTTAGAAAATCTCAAGCAATACAACCCCAAATTTTACCGGAACCAATTTCTCAAATCCAATTCTGAATCACCTTGAACATCCGTTACAGCACTGGAATTCGAGAACATAGATACTGGTATTGGGAGATATAACCATGTATATCCTGACCACTTATACCGAACGATGGTCGAATAAGTTCACTGGTTCGAATCCCGCTGCTGGCATGGTTGTTCGTACCCTTTCGGAATCGGTTTTAAGCAGTAGGTTCCTGTGTCATTTGCCCTCGTGAGCAAAACAGTAGACCGTAACGCTCCAAAACAACCCAAACTTGACCTTCTAATCAGCTGTAGATAAACCAGGTTGCTAAAAGGCATCTAAACTATTTTTGGGGAGGGAGGGGCACTTTCATAGTGCTAGTCTGTATTCGAATATTATGAATTTTAGCTATACATATATGACTTACACATAACTAATGTCCATAATCGTACCGTTTTCATTTATTTTTATATTTTACTTTTAGCCTCTAGAATGTTTTAACTACTATAAACCACTAGTATGTCACGGTCGAATTCAGTTCAAGTAATGCAAATGCGCCAATTTTGGAATGGCCGAACTGAATTCCGGTAAGAGAAAAAAGGGTATTTCAATTCCGCAAAGCCTGAAATTGGTTCGTCCAGTGCATAATATTTAATTTGCCATTTTTTCAATAGATAGAGATACTTTCCCACGAAAAGTTCGGCTGTTTTCCACTATTTATCTCTATTTCTCGGATACTGTAAAGGATTTGTGAAATTCAAAGAAATATGAGAGATATAGAAATCATTATAGTTTATATAGGTAATAATAGTATTGTATTAGTTTATTATACTTATCCAAAAAATTTGATCATTTGAATCATTTTGCTGTGATTTGAGCCAAAATTACTGAAATTCATTAACATTTCCTCTATGTGTGAAAATATTAAAAATAGTAAATATTTCGTTTAAAATTTAATTTTTTTCTCTTAAAAAACTAAGTCTATGTCTAACATTTTGGTGATAATAACTAACAAAATTAAGAAGATCATTTTTTTCATTTTTGTAAGTTTTTCTTGAATATATTCCACAGAGAAGGGGTTAAAACAGATTTTCAT
>CM063501.1:30618265-30620765 GCA_032207245.1 Pardosa pseudoannulata | reverse complement strand
AAATCTCTGTTTTAAGCAAATAGCTCTTTCATTAAGGGGAAGCACCACCTATAAACCTTCAAAAATTTCATTTTATTACTTTTACTTTGTTCGTAATAATAGGAGAAAGATGAAATCAGTTATATACGACCAACTAATTAGATAAGCTCCCAGTGAAAAATATAAGGTGCTAAAGTCGTACCCTTTAAAAAAATTAGCTACGAATTGACCAGATAACTTCAAAGAGAAAAAAACTTTTAAAAAAATGTTCATGTGTACTGTAAAATAATTTCAGAAATGTATACTTTTTGAAAAAAATACGATTTAAAAAAAATACGATTATGGACACTTGATTTGTGTAAGTCATACCACGTCTTGATAAATTCCATAATATTGCAATGGCTCATTAAACCTCTGTTTTAAGCAAATAACTCTTTCATTAAGGGGATGCACCACCTGTAAACCTTAAAAAATTTGAATTTATTATTTTTACTCTGGTGTGTAAAACTTAAGTAACAAGTAGATATTTTGCCATAACTCCACGATAAATCATCAGAGAGACATGAAATTCAGAGGAAGAGTATTATGTACATAAATGATGACGAAAACATCGGCGCTTAAAAAGGAATACAATGCACAGTAATATGGAATCAAATAAAACAGGCTTTATTGAACACATAGTATCGCGACTCATGATTGTCTATCCAAGAGGAAGATCAACAAGCAGATGTTCCTTAATATGGTATATGCCCACCCCTAACTGCAATGGTTGCTTCGCACCGTCCGTTACGACATCGTTGCGTTTGCTGAGCTACCGCGTCTCAATACTCTATGTTCTTGCTTTGAGTTATACGACAAATTTCCAAGAAATAGTTGAGCTCCTTCCATGCATTTTGTAGAACTATTTTGCCAATGATTATCGTTGCAGCTTTGATCTATTTCCTTAATACTTCTAATGTTTTTAGTATGAGTGTAAGTAAACTACGTCCTCAATGTGCCCATAAAAGAAGAAGTCTTAAAATGTTTTATCAGGACATCTCGGGAAAACAAAGTGGGCTATCGCATCCAATCATTACATTACTATCATATCCAATCCAATGATGAGGATGTTCATCGTTTTGATACTGATAACACAAAACATAAGAACAAGGTCATCAGATAATTTGGAAGATTTGTGATTATTATCATGAATTTTGTAGTTATTTTGTAGTTTTTTTACGCCCACAATTTCATTAGGCATAGAAAATAGGAAATACGGGCGTAAGGAAGGATGCTTAATTATATGTTATGTAATAACCAAACAACTAATATCTTGTGCTCGCAAATTAATTTACTTTATCCCTGCATATCACTCTATCGTTGTATCTATTCACTCTATCATCTGTATTTTTGTTTAAAAACATTTATGTAACTATATTTTCTTATCCAAACATAAAAACTATAAAGTAATGCTGTAGTTATGATGATTACATTTTTAATTTTATTGTCTAGTATGCATCCAACTCAGCTTAGTGTGATTTTCGATAGAACATGCTGCTCTATTGAAAGTAATGAAAAATTATGAAAGGATCTGATAAAATTGGTTCTTGAATGAATGTCACAGCAAGAACTCAAATTGAATGATGAAAAAAAATATTTTCTGAAAAATATTTCTCAAATATTTTAAAATAAGGACTGCGTGACACATTCTATTTCGTAGAAGGGAAGCTTGACATTAAATGAATACGAAAAATCTGTTCATTTCATGTAAAGCAAAATAGACGTTCCGTACCGGGCGCTCGGAGATATCAAATTTAATAAGAAACGGAAATATCTATCGATCGTAGATTTCAATCTAATTTCCCTTTCAAGAACTTTTTTTTCCTCTGCAAAAACTCTGTTATAATTGAAAATTCTCGAGTTTCTGAGATGAATTTGAAAACAACTTTAGTCTAAAATATTTTTCGATACAAGTTGTGAAGATCTTGTTTGAAATATTTTCCTGTAAATAATAAAATAATAACACAACATAATGTTTAGAAGTGTTATATACATTGGGATGGAAAAATATATAAATCGTTAACAGAATAAGGAAAGATGTAAAATGAAATTTTCTGAAAGTCGGTCGAGTAATTTGAGGTGTGATACCTGTTTAAAATACAATTTTGTGTAACAAATAATGAATAAAATAGGCATTTTTTTATAATCAAAGACCTGATAGTTTCTTCTCCTAATGTTTTGAATATATATATATATATATATATATATATATATATATATATATATATATATATATAGGGTTCCATAATTTTAAAATGTTCTTGTTAAAATTGAAATTATTCTTCATAAACTTATGGTCCGAAAGACATAATGAAGGGATGGGTATTAATTTGAGCAAATAAATTAAATGAGTACAAACTTTCTCCACTAGAGGGTATTTTAGAGTTACACTTTAGTCAAAATCTACACAAGTAAAAACATTGTTACAAAAATACATGCTCAACATGACGGCCATGATTTTCATATGAAAAATTTGAAATTA
>CM063501.1:30563265-30613265 GCA_032207245.1 Pardosa pseudoannulata | reverse complement strand
TATATATATATTTATATATATATATATATATATATATATAATATATATATATATATATATATATATATATATATATATATATATATATATATATATATATATATATATATATATATATATATATACATATATATATATATACATATATATATATATATATATATATATATATATATATATATATATATATATATATATATTTATATATATATATATATATATAATATATATATATATTATATATATATATATATATATATATATTATATATATATATATGTATATATATATATATATATATATATATATATATATATATATATATATATATATATATATATATATATATATATATATATATATATATATATGTATATATATATATATATACACACACACATATATATATATATATATATATATATATATATACATATATATATATATATATATATATATATATATGCACATATACACATCTCAGTCCTAAAAACAATTTAATCTACCCAGATGTTGTGAACGGGGACCAAAACATCACCAATCTACTAAACATTATGAAGGTAATATGAATTTTTGTGCAATGAATAAATTTTTGTGTATGCAATTCATACATAAGCATATCAATCTCTCAATTCTTCTATCCAAATAAGTATAAAGATTTATACATATATACACGCTTGAGACCTACTAACAATGTCGTCTGCCCAAACGTTGCAAACAGTGAACCTAAATACTAGCCCAACTACGCTTTCTCATATTTATATATATATATATATATATATATATATATATATATATATATATATATATATATATATATATATATATATATATATATATTGACTGGGTGATTTTTTTTCGTATTTTTGTGTTTAGTGTTTTATTTAGTTAGGGCTTATTGCTTGCTTAAAGATAAATATTAGTGAACATTGGAGGAAAGGGCTGTAGGAATGTTGATCATGTGGATGAAACATTTTTATTTGGTATTCGAAAATTATTATATTCAGTTTGCTATCCTTTCTATTAGATGTTTATATACTGCTTTATGTTTAAAACTGAAAATGCAGATTCGTGATTAACATTGCATTATACTATTTTTATATTTCTCCTAAGAAGTCATAGAATTTACTCGTCTATAATTTACTGCCTATCCTTGTCCCTATTATTTATACAATATTAGGTATATGCAATCCATACATAAACATATCAATCTATCAATTCTTCTATCCGAACAGGTATAGACATACATGCATACATACACACTTGAAACCTTATAACAATGCCATCTGCTCAGATGTTGAAAACTCTGAACCTAAACACTAGCTTTATATATATATATATATATATATATATATATATATATATATATATATATATATATATATATATATATATATATATATATATATATATATAAATTTATGTATATATATAAACATATATATATTTTGACTGAGGTGATTGTTTTGCTTGTTTTCGTGTTTAGTGTTTTATTTAGTTAAGGCGTATTGCTTGCTTAAAGATAAATATTAGTGATCATTCGTGGAAAGGGCTGTAGGAATGTCGATCATGTGGCTAAAACATTTTTATTTGTTATTGGAAAATTGTTATATTCTTCCTGCTATACTTTATAATAGATGCTAATATACTTGCTTTATAGATGCTTTATTTTTAAAACTAAAATAGCAGATTCGTGACGATTATTGCAGTCATTATACTTTTAAATATATCCTAAAAAGTCATAGAATTTACTGGTCTATAATTTATTTCCCTCCCTTTTCCCTTATATTCATACGATGTTAGATGTATGAAATCATGAACTTATGAATCTGTCAACTCATCTATCCATATAAGCATAGAGATGCTTTTATACATACACACTTCAGACTTAATAAAAATTTCATCTGCCCAGTTGTTGCAAACAATGAACCAAAACACTAACACATACACTAGCACTTTATATATATATATATATATATATATATATATATATATATATATATATATATATATATATATATATATATATATATACCCTACTAGAAATAATGTGAAGATTTTTTTGAGATTTAATTTTTTTCTTAAGATTATCTTAAAAATTTGTTCAGATATTTTGAATTTGTTAAGGTGAGTGAAATGTATCTGAAAATATTCTTAAGAAAAAGTTAAGACAATTTGCAGAGTTACTTCATGTTTAAAATAAGTTAATAACTAATATGAATTTTTTCAGAGATACAAATAATTTGAGATATTCTTCAGAAAATTATCAGTCAGAACTTAAAATGTTTTATGCAAAATTCTGTGTTATCATCAGCAATTATGTAAATTACAGTACTTATTTTTTTAATTGAAACACAAACTTTGTTATAAGATATTTTAAATTGATAGTAATTAAAACTTTTTAATATTTTTTCCCAAATATATAATAAAATAATCAGATATTGGAAAATGAAAAAAATGTTTTTTTTTTTGCTTAAAATTATTTCATATACATCAATGTGGTATCATATGTGTTAACATATATGTTTATTTTTTTTAATCCAATTTTTCATTACTTATTTAAAAACATAAGTATATATATTAATGAAAATTCCTCTAAATTATATTTATATTAATTTACTATTCCTCTTTTCTAAATATATTATAGAATATTTTAATCAATTTTAAATCAATGTGCTTTAACTTTTTAATAAGTTCATTTATTTAAGACTGAAATATCCTAACTAAGGTTTAAAAAAAGTATACTGATATCCCAGTTTTAATCCAAATTCTGATTTTATTTTATTTTATTTTATTATTAATAATCTAATGTGTAATCTAATGTCTAATAATCTAGTGTGTGCTAGATCAAATCTATCTGTGTATGTGTCTTTACTTTTTTTTGCACATTTACAATCAATTTCTTTATAGAATTGCAGCATCGTTATCCTTCAATCGCCATTCAGTCTAGCGATTTTTACATCTCGCCTCGTGTGTAACGATCATATTTGGCTAGATGATTAAATTAATTTTTTCTTGCATTTTGAAGAAGGATATTTTATGGAAATCGGCATACAATTATGTCGAATGATTTGTATGATCAACCGTAATACAATATCAAACTCAGTAGTTTCATCTGAATTCAAATTCAGCCTGTAACACTCCATTTACTGCTAATTCTTCAAAACGTGATTCTAAAAACCTGGCATTTCTAAAGAATCTTTTATTGAATGTAATTCTGAACTATTTAGAAACCTTATCTTCAATATTCGAATATTAATGTTTTTCAATTTTTTCAACAGCTACAAAAGTGGATTAGGCATAGCATAAGACACGATATTCGGTATATGTTAAACATTTACCGCTAAAGTGCAACTTTTGCGAGTTTTAGAAAGGATTTTTCTTAGATGAAAAGGGTGGCAATAAATAGTTTCAAGGTTGTGTGATCATATAAACAATTACTGTGTATGGAAGATTAATAGAAAAAGTATACACAAGAGGAAAAACAACTCTTCTGCATGTTGAAATTACTCCTGCTTAGTAAAGTATTTCTTAGAAGAAAAAATATAAAAAATGCTACTAAAGACAGCAGGATGAATACAGCTAGTGAAGTTACAATGTGACTACAGGTTGGTAAGTGGTGTGACAATGGATGGAAATTATGTTACTTATCTATAAATGACTGTATCAGTTGCCTATCAGTTATAACAGTAAAGTATTAGATACTGAAATAATCTGATACTTTTGCATTTGCAGTTTAATGTTGCTGACATAGCAATCTGTTGAGCAAAAAATTAATAAATTCAATGTGCTGTAAAAACATCGAGAATCTAAAAAATCATATCATAGGATTTTTGATTCAAAATGTAATAAATTATAGGCATAGGAGTTTCATACAATAGGATATTGCAGAAAAGAGGACACAACTGATTGTGTGAATTTCGACATTCAAGCAGATATTGTTATTGATTGTGAAATATATAAATACTGCCATGAATTTCAGAAAACTGCAGCGAATTCAGGAAATGAATCTGCTGAATTTTTTGTGTGCTAAGAAGGTCGTGTCAGTTCTGTCCTATGTTGGTTAGATGCCTGAGATGACATAAGACTTATATTCATATGCTTGCCGGTGCACATAAAATAGGTTCATGGTCACAATATGCACAAAATTCAAATGATACCTCTGGCGGTAGATCACAAAAAAATGTGCAAAGTAATAATAGTTCCGCAAACACAATTGAGATTGTTAAATAAAGTGTGTTTTAAAGTATACATTGAGTTTTTTACTTTTATTTTAATTTTGTAGAGTTTCCTTTATTAATTAAAAGATAAGTGATATATTTGGTTATTCTTCTGCTTATTTAAACTATGATAAGTGATAATAAATATTTAATGTTCATACTCAGTGAACAGGAGGAAAAAAACATCTTCCTGAATAGATTTTTTGAATTTTACTCTTTGTATATTATAATGTATAAAACATACAGCCTAGTATAAAACAAAAATAGTGAACTATTTATTCTAGTAACAGGGTAAAATAAAAAGTGCTTACTCACACATCAGAGTAATGCAGATTTAATTACAATTCTGTATTGGTTTTATTTTAAGAAATTTTTAAGTAATGCTATATTACGAATAATTAAACTTTCTGAATAGAGTATTGCATTTTTTAAATTTACTGTTTGTATATTATAATGTATCCCTACATGATGTAATAAAAATAGTGAGCTATTTATTCTATTAAGAGGATACAAAACAATTGCCTTTTAACATAATATCAGAGTAATGTAGATTTAGTTATTACAACTGTATATTAGATTTCTTCTCAGTATATACATATCAGTAATTTTTGAGTAAATCTGGATTACGAATAAGTAAACTTCTTGAATAGATTATTGCATTTTTTAATTTTACTGTTAGTACATTCAACATATCTGCATGGTATAGTAACAAAAATTGTGAACTATTTATTCCGCTAACAGGATAAAATAAAAGTGTGTACTAACACAACATCAGAGTTATGCAGATTTAGTTATTACAAGTCTGTATTGGTTTTATTCTAAGTAATTTTTGAGTAATGCTGCATTAATGATAAGCAAAGTTCCTGAATACCTTGATTACATTTTCCAATTTTACTGTTTAAGTGTTATAATAATGTAAACTGAAAATTTAAAATAAGAAAAGGAAAATTAAACATCTTTACATTGAAGCTGGTATTCCATTTATATTACATCTTAATAAAGATTCCAATAGCAATCAAATGAAAACACCTACTGTATTTGCGATTGACATATATAGAAAATTACTCTATTATGAAATGACTTTGGTATTATTACTATTATAAAAATTTAATAATTATGTGCAAAGGAGGAAAATGCATAAAAAAGCAGTTTTAAAGCTTTACCACATAAAATAATAACATTTGTTTTAAATTCCAAATTTTCGTAATTCTCAATATTTTAAGAATATTTTAATGTATCCAAATTCTATACTTCTTCATAATATCTCAAGATTATTTTAATATATCCAATTTGTATAATTCTATAAATAGTATGAACAAACATCATAACATATATTTTATTTTTAATTTTGTTATGATAAAGAAAAAAAATATTTAAATGTTAATATTACATTGTAATAAATATTACAACAACAATCAAATGAAAATACTATTTGCAGTAAACAGATTATAGAAAATTATATTTTTATCACATGGCTTTCATACTAATACTTTTACTTAAAAAAGGATAATTGAGAGCAAAGGAGGAAAAGGTAAGAAAAAATTGTTTTAAAATATTTCAACATTGAAAAGAAGTTTTTAAATGCTTTATTTCTGCAATTCAAGATTTTGTTCTTCAGAATATTCTAAGAATATTTGATTTTATATAATTTCTATAATTCTTCAGAAAATCTTAAGAATATTAGAATATATTCAATTATCTCAAAATTTTCTCAAAAAAAAAATCTTTAGAATATCTTAAGTTATTTGGCCAACATAAGCCTACATCTAGAGAAAGTTTTCAGCTTATATTCTTAAGATTTTCTGCAGATTATTTTCTTGAGATTTTCTTCACTTTATATTCTCAAGAAAATCTTAAGATTTTAGGCTTAAGATGTGGGTCAAATAAATTAAAATTTTCTTAATATTTTTTTTTTTTTTTTTTTTTTTTGAGAGAGAGAATTTTTAAATTTTTTTTCTAGTAGGATATATATATATATATATATATATATATATATATATATATATATATATTGACTGCAGTGATTTTTTTTGCTTGTGTTTGTGTTTAGTGTTTTATTTAGTTAAGGCTTATTGCTTGCTTAAAGTAAAATATCAGTGAACATTGGAGGAGAGGGCTGTAGGTATGTCGATCATGTAGCTGAAACATTTTTATTTGGTATCGGAAAATTACTATATTCCCTTTGCTAACCTTTATATTTGATGCTAATATACCGCTTAATTTTTAAAACTAAAATAGCAGATCCGTAACTAACATTGTATTTACTATTTTTATATTTATTCTAAAGAAGTCAAAGAATTTACTGGTCTATAATTTACTGCCCGCATTTTTCCCTAATATTCATACAATATTAGATTCATGCAATCCATACATAAGCATATCAACCTTTCAATACTTCTATCCGTATAGGTATAGACATACATGCATACATATACACTTGAAACGTTATAACAACGGCATCTGCTAGATTGTTGCAAACGGTGAACCAAAATTCTAGAACAACTCAGCTTTTATTACACACACACACACACACACACACACACACATATATATATATATATATATATATATATATATATATATATATATATATATATATATATATATATATATATATATATATATATATATATATATATATATATATATTTACTGGGGTGATATTTTAAGTGTTTTTATGCTTATTGTTTTATTTAGTTAGAGCTTATTGCTTGCTTAAAGATAAATATTAGTGAACATTGGACTAAAGGCCTGTAGAAAAGTTGATCATGTTTGCTCAAATGGGGTATTTGGTGTTTGAAAATTATTACATTCCCTTTGATATCCTTTATATTAGATGCTAATATTCTGCTGCAATTTTAAAACGTGAATTTTATATTCACGACTAACATTGCATTCATTATATTTTTAAATGTATCCTAAAAATGTCATAGAATTTACTGGTCTATAATTTACTGCCCTCCCTTTTCAATTTTATTCATAAAATGTCAGATGTATTAAATCCATACATAAGCATATCAATATATCAATTCTTCAATCCATATAGATATAGACATTCATACACACATACACACTTGAGACCTAATACTAAATTAATCTGCCAGATGTTGCAAATGGTGAACCTAAAATCTAGCACAACTCAGCTTTTTTTATTTATACATGATTTTAGGCTAGGATGATTTCTTGCTTGTTTTTGTGTTTAGTGTTTCATTTAATTAGATTTTTTTTCTTGCTCAAAGATAAATGTTAATGAACAATGGAGAAAAGGAATATCGGTAATGTGGCTGAAACATTTTTATTAGATATTGAAAAGTATTGTATTTCCTTAATGCCTAGTAATTATAATGTTTAATACTTAAAAAATATTTTAACTTAAAGACTTAAATACCTTTGATTTTTAAATTTATCATACAGAATCTAAAGAATTTACTGGTATTTTATTCACTGTCTCATCTCCCTAACAGTCATGTTAGGTGTATACACAGCCATGTATAAATATACTAATCCATCAATCATGCCATATATATATATATATATATATATATATATATATATATATATATATATATATATATATATATATATATATATATATATATATATATACATGCATATATACACATACACACTAAGTCCTAGGAGCAAATTCAACTGCCTAGATATTACAGTCAGTAAAAAACTAACACAATTTGACCTCCTTTTATTTTAATGCTTTATTTAACACATTGTATGCAAGAAACGAACTAGTACGTTTTCTGACATTGATACTTGAGCTCGGGTCGCGTACTAGTAAGAGCTATTGTAACAACATGGTTCATTTATAAGAGTACAAAAATAACGGTATATACAGGAAAACGAAACCGAATGTTCTTCTCTTCCTTTTTTTATAATGTAAAAATGTTTCTATATGACATAATTCAAAAAAATTAAAACTATATATTACTATTTCTATTTGATTTTTCACATTTACGATACTATTATAAATATATCCACAAAAAATATATTTTTTGTTTACAAAAATCTTATGTTTCTTATTCATATATTTATTTATATATTTCAATATGAAATAAGAAAATTAGGTTAAAAAATTAAATAATTTTCCATGAATTGAGATTTAACCGAATAACTAAATCTACCCGCAAAACGCCCGTTCCCGGTACAGTTCCGCTGCGAAATGCCCCTGCACACAATGTGTTAATTAGGGCTTATTGCCTGCTAAATGATAAATATTAGTGAACATTGGAGAAAAAGACTGTAGGAATGTCGATCATTTAAGTAAAACGTTTTTATTAGATATTAGAATATTATTATATTCGCTTTTCTAACGATAACATTAGATGCTAATGTAATACAACATTTCTAAAGTGAAAAAGTGTAGATTTACAACTAACATTGCAGCATAACATATATATATATATATATATATATATATATATATATATATATATATATATATATATATATATATATATATATATATATATATATATATATATATATATATATATATATATATATATATATATATATATATATATATATATATATATATATATATATATATATATATATATATATATATATATATATATATATATATATATATATATAATTATACACATATATATTCATATATACATATAGGAACATTGGAGGAAAAATAAAAGTGCCATTTTGGTCGGTTTTTCGTTCATATCTATCGAAATAATTGGAATTTAGGAACGCCCATGTGATCTGCCCAGTTGTTGCAAACGGTGAACCAAAACACTAGCACAACCCAGCTTTATATATATATATATATATATATATATATATATATATATATATATATATATATATATATATATATATATATATATATGTATATATATTTGACTGGGGTGAATTTTTGCGTGTTTTTGTGTTTAGTGTTTTATTTAGTTAGGGCTAATTGCTTGTTTAAAGATAAATATTAGTGAACATTGGAAGAAAGGGATGTTGACCATGTTTGCTAAAATGTGGTATTTGCTATTTGTAAGTTATTATATTCCCTTTCATATCCTTTATATTAGATGCTAATATTCTGCTGCATTTACTTAAATTACATATTCACGACTAACATTGCATTCATTATATTTTTAAATGTATAATACGATAAAACATATTTTATCGTATAGGGGTAAAATAGCGGTTTTGGCTCACCAAGGATTTCGAGGATCGGCCGGGATTTACCCGAGCCACCTGCGAGGGATGTGTCATACCAGATAAGGAGAATTTCACGGATTCTCGATAACAATGCCTAGGGGTCGAAAACAGGTATATTTCAACATGAGTTTGAAATTTTAGTTAAAAAATTAATTTGTAAATGTTGCACTGTGGTACAAAGGGAATAAATATTACCATATCAAATTTTATTAGTTTCGAGAATTTAAGTTAGTTTATTGATGTATATAAGATACGTTTTAACAGGTGTTTGATTTTTCACAGTGTAAGAACTTGTATATTACATTAACTATTGTTTACGACATGGAATCCTGTCATCCCAAAACCTTGAAATGTTTAGATAATAAATTTATTACTTCTCTTTAAATAGGAATTAATACCGCCCGTTAAAATTTGGAAGGACATTAGCCGAGCCTTTTACAGCTCGTTTCCGAAACACGCGTGACAGAGCCAGATCAAACATAATGATACATATTGGTTTGACCGGATATCGGACGCTTCCTTCCTGGTGTTTCATCCCACCCACCACCTCTTTTTTTTATTTATTTTTTTATTTATTTATTTTTTTTATCATTTGGTATCGTTAATGTTTCCACTTTAGTCATATTTCGTTTAGTATTATAAAACGTTTCTGCATTAGTCACTTTTCTTGTAGTGATAAGAAACAATAGTTCGTTTCTACTTTCTTTCACTTTTAGTTTCGTTAAGAAGAAACAAAAGTTCGTTTCCGCTTTAGTCACATCTCATTCGGTTAAGAAAAACAAAAGTTAGTTTCACTTAAGTCACATTTCATTAAAGTAATCAGAAACAAAATGTTCGTTTCCATTTTAGTCACATTTGGTTGAGTTTAGAAGAAACAAAAGTTCGTTTCTATTTTAGTCACATTTGGTTGAGTTTAGAAGAAACAAAAGTTCGTTTCTACTTTAGTCACATTCGGTTGAGTTTCGAAGAAACAAAAGTTCGTTTCCATTTTAGTCACATTTTGTTGAGTTTAGAAGAAACAAGAGTTCGTTTCCATTTTCGTCACATTTCGTTCAGGTAATAAAGAAACAAAAGTTCGTTTCTATATTCTTCCACATTTCGTTCCATTTCGAGGAAACTAAAGTCCGTTTCTACTTTATTTGTATTTGGATTAGATAATAAGAAACATGTTTCTCCTATTTTGTTTCACATATTGTTTGATATTTTGAAACAACAGTTCGTTTCTTTTTTAGTCCTCATTTATCGTAACATGAAAATAAAGTTTACAAGTCTGTTCAACATCCCGATATAACACTTCTTTACCATTGTAGTTAAATCTTGGTTTTAATAACAGGAAAAAAGTTTACTATTTTGCAAAAATTTTGAAGTTAGACTCCTACTAATTCAGGAAACTGGTCGTATTTCTTGCCTTGTACAGGTCGAGGATTATCTTTGAAGTGTATCCTGAAAAATGATAAGTAAAGCATCAGTCATCACAGAATGCAATAATCAGTAATAAAATTACCTATTACAAATAAACAAGCTTTTACTACTCATGGATAAAGAAGATTTTTTTTAATAAGACCTTCAAATGAAAATTATGACATTTAATCACAGATTTTTTTTATCTTTAACTTCATTGATCCGGTGTTTTGTCCGTCGTTTAAGAGCCTAACAATGTATGTAACTGTGTTCTAGTCAGAATTAGAGCTGAAGGATGACCGAATGGTAGTGTGTGAATATATATATATATATATATATATATATATATATATATATATATATATATATATATATATATATATATATATATATATATATATATATGAAGGTTATATCTTACTTAAACCAAATCATTTGGTAAGTTTAAAAACATTAAGCCATTTTATATTTTGTTTTCAATATGGATGTACCATTATGCAGTGGATGTATCTCAGAGGCGACTTCCGTAACAAAATGGCGTGAGAAGTCGCCAGAGAGAAGAATTTGATACCGTAAATTTTCTCCTTTGCCACGTCATAATGACGAATACTCTGAAAACTGCACACTTTTTAAAGTGAATAGTATAATATACGATAGATAATATTACTATTGTTTCAAATGCACATTTCAGTTCTAATACATATAAAACAATTGCAGATGATATCAAAAATCATATTTACCTCAAATTAGGAAGACTCCAGCAGCGTACAATATTTTCCTGTAGAGTGAAAAAAAAGAAATTGTTAATAACCTATGCTGTGCTTTAAGATGCTTTTTTCTGTGATTTATGAAAGCCATATATACTTGAAGTTGGTATGTTAAAACGATAGTTTGAGAACGTATAAGGCAAGAATAACATTGTTTTATACACTCTTAGGGGAAAAAGACGAACTAAGAAGGACAAAAAACGGAAGATGTGATGTACAGAAAAACTAATTATTGGAGGATTTATTTATATGATAGAGATTTACAAACGGAAAAACTCAGTAAAACATTTGTCCACCTCTGGAACTTATACATCCAGTTTTTGGCATAGAATTGATTGGTCGAGGTAACGGATGTCCTGAGAGACATCGTGCTATATTCTGGTGAACTTCTGGTAACAACTGGACCTTTAGATCGTCGAAATCAAAAGCTGGTTTAAGGGTCCTGCCCGTAATGTTCCAAACGGCGATCTTTCTCGCTAAAGTAGCATTTTGCGAAGACAAGCAGCGGAAACACCTGCAGCGTGAGGCTGGGAATTATCTTGATTAAATCTTTTCTCATGATGGCGGAACATGAAGGGTAACACAACGGGGCGTAGAACAACGTCGACATACCGTTGTGCTGTAAATGTGCCAAGGATGACAACTGAAGGATTCTACTATAAAATGCAATTGAGCCCCAGTCTCTCACTCCCTTTTGTCGGCCTGTATGACGGAAGACAGTCAGGTTGTTATCCCAACGCTGTCCGAGAAGTCTTCAGACAAGTCTTCGCTGGTCATTGGAACTCATTTAAAAGTGTGACTCATCTTTGATGATTATTCTACTCCTGTAAGGGACATTGCAGTTCGAATAAACCGGACACCCCTGAAAAACGGACTTGCTGTTATATAGAGGTCAATGTTTCACCCTTTTCTGCTAACATCGTCTAATAGTGGCATCGATCCTGCCGAAATATCGAGTTATTTGCCGATTAGATCAACCAACTTCTTTAAGCCCCACTAAACGCCCAGTCTTAAACGCTGACATCTTATTTGAATCATTAAACGAGTTATTTAAGTTTTAAAATTTTTGCTGTTATAGCTGCCATCATCCCATTACTTAGTGTCTAAAAATCGCTGGCGCCATGACGGTTAAAGCCGCAACTTAATTAAAGGTGCTGATTTGACCAAAAGTTTATTTAAGCATAAAGGGTAAAACTAAACTTCTAATATTCTAAAAATTACAAAAACATATAGTGTCAATTTTCGAACATCACTTGTTTCCACTGTCCTCTAATGTGTTAAACTTTAACTATTAATTGAAAATTTTGAAAGCTTAAGCACTTTTCGAGATTAATAGAATTCTTACCTCCGGATCCATAATTAGAACTTTTTCCCAAACATTATAGGTTTCGTAGTATGTCGTCTCCAATTCAAGTCCCATTTCATTTATAATAAGATTTATGAATCCTAATTCAGAATTTCTAGACTTTACAACAATTTTGTCTGCAGCCTTTTCAGAATCATCAGCCCGACTTCTGGGTTCGCGCCATTCTGTGCTCGAATCGTTTTCATCATTTTCACCAGAATTTGCATCAGCTACGCCGGGTTCCTTTTCAGAAGAATTCTCATAGGTTTTATAACCGTCGACGTTATTTTCTTTTTCGTATTCTTCCAAGATGCTGGAATCAAATTCTAATATTGGATTGTCTACTGTTGCTATAGTTATAACCAGCTCTGGTGACTCAAATATATCAATTCTTCCAGAATCCCTCGTATAAACTACTGCCTCTTCAGCAAGTTTGTTGCACTTGAAACAATTCGAAAAAAATTTCTGTCTGTAAAATAAATGCACACATTGATATCGAAAATATGTATTTTCAGCATATTTCATCTATAATTAATTTAATTAGGATCTATAAAGTCTTTATTTAAGTAAATTTAGTTTTCATAAAAAAATAAGATTTTTTTTACAGAGTGTAAAATAAGAGATTGTTTCAAAAGTCATAACATTTTTCTGAAATATGCATAAATATGTAAGTATATAAGTATGTATATATATATATATATATATGTGTGTGTGTGTGTGTGTGTGTGTGTGTGTGTGTGTGCGTGCGTGTGTGTTATAAGACGGACATCACAATGAGTGGTTGCAGTCTCTTAAAAATGACACTGTTTCAGCTAAAGACTTTTATTAACATAACGTTGGAGGATGGGTTCCCACTTCATCAAACATTGGGACAGGACAAACTGAGGGGTCAGATAGCATGAAGCTATAAGCAAAAAAGCCCTTAACAAATGGGTCAACATCTGTGAGAAAATCGCTAGGAAAATCTGCCTCCGACAGCATGGATCTTATTTTTGTTTGGAAATCTCCTAAATTGTCCGCTAGTGCAATGTAGAGTTATAATTGTTTAGACCTCTTTCTCTGAGGGCGTAAACTGTAGCAAAAATGGTCAATTTAGGTTAGGGGTTAAAAAGGGGAAAGCAAAAGGAAGCAGGAATTTTTAGCCCTTGGCTTAAGTTTTAAAAAACCCTGAGAATTTTCTTAGCTTGTCTAAGGGATTTTATGAAAGATGCCTACATTAGTTTCACGATCCAGTTTACATCTCCATACATGTATATATATATATATATATATATATATATATATATATATATATATATATATATATATATATATATATAATATATAATATATATATATATGTATATATATATATACATATATCTATATATATATACAAAATATATATATATATATATATATATATATATATATATACATATATATATATATATATATATATATATATATATATATATATATATATATATATATATATATATATATATATATATATATATATACATATATATATATATATATATACATATATATATATATATATATATATATATATATATATATATACATATATATATATATATATATATATATACATATATATATATATATATATACATATATATATATACATATATATATATATATATATATATATATAATATATATACATATATATATACATATATATATATACATATATATATATACATAATATATACATAATATATATATATATATATATATATATATATATATATATATATATATATATATATATATATATATATACATACATGCATAATCGTTGATTAATTATTAAATATATAAATATTACTGACAGAAACGAGTGTTCTGTTGTTAATAACGATGGCGGTAAACTCATTCCAATTTATTACGGTTTTAATTACTATCAAATTAACTTACTATATATAAAAGTACTGTTTCATAAATACTTTATTCCAATTTTATATTCTAATGTTATATTGAATTATGCTACTTGGTATATTTTGGGAGTGAAAAGTTTTAAATTATCTTTGAATTGGAAAACGTTAATAGTACAATTTTTTGAACATATCATTTATTTTTAACATCGTTGTTAATTCATCTCAGGTAACACTACAAAAATAGAGCATTATTATATCTGGGGTTAATTTGTAAATTATATATAACTATTTTTTGCTTTTACGTATCTAAAAGTGCTTAAATACATCACGGAAAAATTTAAAAAAAAGTAAATTTTTATTTAATATTTCAAATTTCAAAAATTCTGATTAAGTCTTTATCTTACTTACATTTTTTGTTTAATCGTACGTAAAAACTTCGGAGCCATTTTGATAGCCCACTAAGAAGTCGAGAGAAAACACTTTTTCTGCTGTTTCGTAAATCTATTAGAACGGCATATCTATAAACTGGAAAAATGTACAACTCGGGCAGGAACTGTATTACATATGTTGAAGATAGATGCAAGTAAAGTTTTTTAAATGATTATAATTTTAAAAAATATTTTTTCAGATCGCTCCTTAACCAGCAGCAGAAAAGTAGCAGCTTTCGTTAGACTCAAAAGTTTTCAAGATGGCGTCGAGGTAATATTAAACTTTAATTGTTACTTCTTTCTTTGTTTAATCCCTTTTTTGAAAAGTTGAGCTGTCTTGCATTATTTTCATTGTTGCAACAATGTTTTATTGTTTCACATTCTTGTGTATAAAAATAAACTATTGGATGACAACACGGCAAAATATGCATTTATGTCTGTATATATGCATATTGGTTTCGCATCAAAGCAGGGTGCCCCCGCCAAGTTGAACATCCGGATAATTTACCAACAGTGGAGAGTCGCCGTTGACCAATGAAAATGCAATATCTCCTTTTTGGCTCCAAACCAGTGTATATAGGTTTCGACAAGACATAAAAGACACCACTGTTATTATCTGTGTAACCATGATTGCACATTTTATAACACAATAGGCACAGACTATAATTATATGTAATTTGTCTATGTCATGATTGTTTAGATGGATTATAGGAACTATTGCTTTGAAAAAACTGTTTTTGATCAAATAAAGAAAAATTTACAATACAACTATATTTTATCAATATATAATAGAGAAATTTTGAAATATACAAACTTCTGACATCTTTTTCTCTTAATTTCAAAGGCTTTTTCAGGTTGTTGGTTTATTGAAACATTTTAAATTTCTTTTTGTTGAAGCATAATAAAAAGCCGCAGATCGCAAACGCCTTTTATTGAAAACACCAAAATAATCAAGAAATACGAGGTACATTGGGCTTTTATAGTTTTAAGGTCCTGCTTCCAGCAAATCAAATTACAGGCAAAAACTAATTAAACACAGCCAATCAAAACACAAATGGGTCAACTAAAGAAAACCTCGTACGTGAAAGAAAGCTATTACTTATATACAACAATAATCATCCAAGTCGTCAAGTATGAGTACGATTATATATTTCAACACTCCCCCTTAATCGCACATTATACACATATATATTACTTTTACAGTTATCAACACATGTATGCAAAAACAATCAAAATTTACATCTAGAAAAGTTTTAAACAGCTTAATGACATAAAATTTCGTTTTCATTTTAGGCAAAACCTTAGTTAGCATGTCAGCAATTTGCAAACCTGTTTGAATATATATTCAATTTTAATATCATGTTCTTTAACAATTTTACGAGCAAACTTCAATTTTATATCTATATGCTTTAACCTACCTGATTTATTTTCGTTCATAATACTCATAATCGCGAGTAATCATCGATTATCATCATAAAATATTTTTCTCAACGGGATGTTTGTGGTTCTATCGGGCCACATATGTCAGTATGTATCATTACCAACGGCTTGGTTTCTCTTCTGTCAGGACCTTTTCCCTTGGGTGTAGAACATTGTTTAGCGCGAACGCAAACATCAGAAAACATTTCTTTTGCAGACAGATTCATAAGTTTTAATTTTCGATCACCACATTGCCCGAGTCTCCTATGCCACAAGTCATCTTCCACAACTAAAGCTTCATTAACATTCGGTGAAAAGTTACTTAGATAATGTCCGCGACTATCTAACTTTCCAAATTCAAAACGTTTAATTTTAGTTTCAATATAAACAATTTCATTTTTGAAAATCACACTTAAGCCTGCTACTTCGATGTTCTTGACAGAAACTAACTGTCCGTTTAATTCTGGAACATAAATGACATCTTTTAGTATTATTTGAACTCCATATGCAGTTTCACCGCAAATATTGCCAATACTTCGACTTTCAAAACAGCCGATTTTGACACACACTTAACAGTTCCAGTTTTAGGTTTCATTGACATGAAACACTCTTTGTGTGAGGACATATGAGACATAGCACTGGAATCAATGATAAATGGGACATGTGAAGAATTATTGAACATAAATGATATTGCAGGTGATGCATATTTGTTATTAAAATTTGGTTGCTTTCTAAAATTTTCAGTACATTCGCGTTTAAAATGACCAGTTTTGCCGCAGTTGTGGAAACAGAATTTTCATTACGACAAAATTTAACAGAATGTCCTTTTCTTTTACAAAAATTGCAAAACAAATCTTTCTGGACACTCGAAAAAGCAGAGTTGTCCAAATTGGTGTAGTTGTTTTCATTTTTAAAATCAAATAAAAGAGCTTCAGAATCAATAAGTATTTTAGTGAAAAATTCCAAACTTAAAGTATCACTCTTACTTTAACATTTTCATATTCTTTTGGTAATGACATTAAAATATAAACTGTAACATCAACGTCACTAAACTCTGCTCTAGAAATACGTAGATCGCCAACCAAATTCATTATGTTGTCGATGTGCTGTCTCATTGGCACATTTTTCGCTTTTCTCATGGTCGCCAAACGTTTTCGCGTCAAGATCTGGCTAACTGCTCCTTTAGATTTATATGTAGCTTTCAATTTCTTCCATAGTTTACATGCTGTAGTTTCACTTTAAAGAGAAGCGAGAATATTATCAGTCAAAAACGAAAGTATTAAAGCATACGGTTTCTTTGACTGTAAAACATTATCTGCACTCGCTTCCACTTCTAAAAACGTATCCAATCCTTTCCCAGAAAACACGGATTGCACTCTTCTACACCATACAGTAAAATTAGTTCCGTCAAATGGAGCCACACCGAAAGCTTCTTTTTCTATTTTACTACCAATATTTAAAAAGGCCATATTTCACGAAAGCGAAAAGAAAAACACGTGAAGAACTGGCACTGCCGATCTGCTGAGTGAAAGTAAAAGCTAAATTTCAGAAACCACGCTCTGCTGTTGAAGCATAATAAAAAGCCGCAGATCACAAAAACATTTTATTGAAAACACCAAAATAATCAAGAAATTGAGCTATTGAAGAGTTGACCGGGGTACCTTGGCCGAAAGCCTTATCCCCTGTATATAATCAAGAAATACGAGGTACATTGTGCTTTTTCAACTCCTCTTCTTAGCCCACTCTCCTGTTTCTAATCATGGATCTTGTTGGTGCTTCAACCACATTTGGCAAAATTGGCGTGCTTGCAGCGTGGCGTTTGAAATCTGGCGAGGGGATCGTAACTCAACAAATTGATACGTAAACAAGAACAACATTTTGAGGAAAAATTTTATAAAAATTTTGAAAAAAAAATGGAAAATACCAAGAGAAAGTTAGTCCGAAGGGATGAGGGAGGGCAGGCGGGATCTCATCCAGCAAAAAACTCTTTGACTTAAAAGAAACTGTATTTTGAGTGAAGGTTGAAGAGGAGTTGTAAAATTGAAAATTTTTTTTCAAATCTCTTATATAGTTTTAAAGTCCTGCGTCCAGCCAATCAAATTACTACAGGCAAAAACTAATTAAACACAGCCAAACAAAACACAAAAGGGTCAACTAAAGAAAACCTCGTACATCAAAGAAAGCTATTACTTATATACAACAATAATCAGCCAAGTCGTCAAGTATGGGTGCGATTATATATTTCAACACTTTTCAAATAGGTTCTCACTTTGGTTTCTTATAAGCATTTCAGATAGATCTGTCTTGGTGGGAAAAAAGCTTAAATTTTATTTAACTTGTAGTAAAAAAAAATTGATCTTACCATTAAAAGTTAAAATTACTTGATAAAAGAGGTTATTGCGTGTTACAGTCTGTGCAATCATGTTTCTTATTCTACGGTGGTGTGTTTTATATCTTGGCGAAACCAAAATACACTGGTTTGGCGACGAAACTAGATGTTTGTTTTCGTGTTTAGTGTTTTATTTAGTTAAGGCTTATTATATATATATATATATATATATATATATATATATATATATATATATATATATATATATATATATATATATATATATATATATATATATATATATGTATATATATACACGTTTATATATTTTGACTGGGGTCATTTTTTTGCATGTTTTCGTGTTTAGTGTTTTATTTAGTTAAGGCTTATTGCTTGCTGAAGGATAAATATTAGTGATCATTCGAGGAAATTGCTGTAGGAATGTCGATCATGTGGCTGAAACATTTTTATTTGACATTGGAAAATTGTTATATTCCTCCTGCTACACTTTATAATAGATGCTAATATACTTGTTTTATAGATGATTTATTTTTAAAACTAAAGTATCAGATTCGTGACTAATAATGCAGTCATTATACTTTTAAATGTGTCCTAAAAAGTCATAGATTTTACTGGTCTATAATTTTTTCCATTCCTTTTCCCTTATATTCATACGATGTTAGATGTTTACAATCATGAACATATGAATCTGTCAACTCACCTATCCATATAAGCATAGATATGCATTCATACATACACACTTCAGACTTAATAACAATTGTATCTGCCCAGATTTTGCAAACAATGAACCAAAATCCTAGCACAACTTAACTTATATATATATATATATATATATATATATATATATTCATGTATGTACATATATGTGTGTATATATATATATATATATATATATATATATATATATATATATATATATATATATATATATATATATATATATATATATTGACTGCAGTGATTTTTTGCGTGTTTTTGTGTTTAGTGTTTTATATAGTTAAGGCTTATTGCTTGCTTAAAGAAAAATATCAGTGAACATTGGAGAGAAAGGCTGTAGGTATGTCGATCATGTAGCTGAAACATTTTTATTTGGTATCGAAAAATTACTATATTCATTCTGCTAACCTTTATATTTGATGCTAATATACCGCTTAATTTTTGAAACTAAATCAGCAGATCCGTAACTAACATTGTATTTACTATTTTTATATTTATTCTAAAGAAGTCAAAGAATTTACTTTTCTATAATTTACTGCCCTCATTTTTCCCTAATATTCATACAATATTAGATTCATGCAATCCATACATAAGCATATCAATCTTTCTATACTTCTATCCGTATAGGTATAGACATACATGAATACACTTGAAACGTAATAACAATGTCATCTGCCAGATTGTTGCAAATGGTGAACCAAAACTTTAGAACAACTCAGCTTTTATAATATATACTAGCTGCTTCGTACCCAGCCTTCGGTCTGGATAGTAAATATTTCCAAATAAAATTTTAGAACCACTACTGTAAATATACGCATTCATAAAGAATGTCAAATAAACCTCGGGTACTGCAGAATGTTACTGAATATGACAGTTTATTAACAACAGACAAACCCTGTTATAAATATTATGTTCATTCTTTTGCCATTGAACCTCAGCATAAAGATGCTGAATTCCAGGACTTTTTTACCACATGAGTCAAATGCCTTTATGTTATGGACATGCATACTTTTAATGTTTTTACTGTAAAAAATTAATGGAAATATATTTTTATTCCTTAAACTTCGTTTTTTATAAATGTTTTCATGATATCCTGCAAAGCATTTTTTATTACATACACGATTTTACGCTTCCTTTCATTGTATAGAAAATTGGTTCTTTTTATAATGTACTGGAGCACCAAGAAATGGTAAAAATGGAATTTTTTTGAAGTCATTAATAAAGAATTCAATTTTTATTTTTATCTATCATGTAGCCTTAAACTAAATAAGACATACTAAAAGTTTATGATAGTTACCATATGTTATAGAAACGTTCAATTACTTAAAGAAGTTGTGACATTAGTAAAGGCTTAAACTATTTTTGATTCTTGAAAAAACTCAAAAAAATATGTTTTTTCACTTGAATTTTATTGCAGAGGTTGTCATTCCCCGGGATATAAATTGAGAAGAAGAAATTTTAGTTCTTAAGTGAAAATTTAAATTCTACAACAAATCGTACTGATTTACATAAGTAAAACACACAAACGGACACGTTTACATATCCCCTATATAATAATAGCCGAAGTTATCTGCAAGTCTGTCCTCGATTTTATGAAGCGGTTGAACCTGGAATGGATACAGGCATCCATAGTTAGCAAAATTCAAATAGAGTAGTGTTTATCTTCTCCTAAACGATCGATCCGATTCTAAAATAAATTGGTATAAATAGTCTTCCTATCACAGCGAAAAATACTGCCTTCTTTAAAACGTTCGAAATCCACCCCTTCCCCTCTTTTCGAGCTTTTAATGTCATTATTTCAACTCCTATTTTCCCCGGTTAAGAGCAGGCGATTAAATTCATCAATTTATCCCATAATAAATAGGTAAAAATAACATTTTTCTAGCTTTATGACGTCATTCCTTTAGCCATCTCATTGAATCATTTCTTATTTTAAATTATTTAAATTATGCCTTATTTTCATACGTTTTATCATTGAACTTAGATATTACGTTAAATAATTACGTTAAGGAAATTTGTCGCAACGTCACGACCTACTATAATGCCCTTCCCATTCATTTTCACGTGTTTAACAGCCAATAGACAAACAATAAACTGCCCTTCCGTTTGAAACAAAAGCCTGAATTGTCATAAATTGAGAATTTGCCCTACTATGTGAAATCGCCTTATAATTTTCTTTTCTATTTGGCTTCATTAATAGATTAGGTACATGTGTGATCATTTTAAATTGGGTCATCGATTATTTTTTTGTTGCAAGATAATTCTCAGCCAAAAAACAAACCATTTTTTTTACCTGCCTCATAAAGTACTTTACAATGTTGGAAAATTAAAATTTTCTTGATCCCGTCATGTGATGGGCTATATGCTAGTAGGGATAATATCAAGATACAGTATAGATTATCATTGGAGGGATTTGAAATTTTTGCATATTTTTTTTAGTTTGCGGAGATTTATTCAGATGCAAGACTCATTATAAATTTGTTTCCACATTTCGAACTGCTGCTAAATTTAAAACTTTTTGAAAACATTTTATTTTTTTTTTGAAATATTTGTATTGTTACATTTGGGTTATTAACCTTTTTGTGTCTTTATGCCAATTTGCTAAAATTTTGGTCGCTAACAGCAGTCAAATGAGGATCTATATTGTATCTCTTTTTAACCTACACTTGAGTTATATTAAAGTGTAATTGTATTGAAAGGATTAGCAAAAAGTAAACAGATTAAATACGAATTATTCTTACATTCACTGAAAAATTAATAACCTATATAGCCAAAACTATTACTACAGTGTAAGAAATGACAACTGTAAAATAGTTTTTAATTTTACACATTTGGCTTGGTGGAAAAACAGGGTGCCCCCGCCAACTTGGCGATAAAGCTCTGAACATAGTAACCTTACATTATCTCATGATCTCGCCGTATCCAAACAATCTGTATCTATATTTAAATTTATATTATATTTGTATCCAGCTTCTCTTATGTAACCCATTTCTTATATATTAAACTCTAATAATGCTTAAAAATATTACATATAATGAATCATTAAACGTTCACTATGAATAATTTTAATAATTTGGAGCTGTTAACTTTGTAAACTGTTAATGAATTAATTGTTCATAAATGTAAATGCCTGTTTTCTCAGTGGTTTTGGTTAAATAAGAAAATGTATATAGTTATATAACAATGGCTCAATCTACACTAATTAAAGTTGCCAAAGTAGCAAGGGATACAATGCTGTTCGGATGAAATACCTTTACGTTTTAGTAATCATCGCCAATAATTTCACCAAAAACTCCAAGGGGTACCCTATTCTTAAGTAGTACCGTAAAAAAAATTGATAGTCCATCCAGTGTGTACAATTATTGAAGATATATTGAAGAGAATTTTTTATCTCGCCGAGATAAAAAGAGAAAAATATAGTTTCTTAAAAAGTATAAATGAAGTAAAAAAAAAATACATCTTTCCATTTAAAAGAAATAATATATTAAACAGCAGTTAATGTGAAGAGCCTCACACACATACTTTCTTATATTTGGTTTAATCAAAGTGCAAATGATATTTTATTTATATTAATATTTCATAGTTTTCATTTCTAAAATGAAAACTTATTTATTCCCTTTTATTCCCTGTAACTAAGTACATCATTTGCCTATTTTTTCTCTCACGCATAATTTTTTTAAGTAAAAGTCCAGTTTCAAATAACAAAACCTATAACCATACATTAATTTTTGTTTAAGTATGGCAACTGCGAAATAAAAACAAATTACATAGAACTTATCGAGATATTAATTACTGAAAATAAATATCTCGCTAAGATTATAAAATAGGGAAAAAAACGATTTTCTAAAAATAAATGAGATTAGAGTTTAGAATATTCGAAAATAATCTCAAATACATAAATGCCATCATATATTTATACAATTAAATTTGAATTTCAATAGCGTAGATAGGTTTTTATTGTAATCGGTGTACCATATATTAGGGGATAATAATGCCAAGATTGAATAACACCGCCATATTTAGAAGCCAACTCAACAATGGAATTGCGCGTGAGGAAAAATAAAAGTGCCATTTTCGTCGGTTTTTCGTTCATATCTATCGAATAAATTGGAATTTAGGAACGCGAATGGGCGACATGACTTCCCCGGATTGTTCCGCGTCTCTTGGTACTTTTGGCGCCCATCTGCGTCCAGCGGTTTGCGAGGAGATAGACGTACATATAAACATACAAACATACATAGTCACAGTCAGATTTTAATATATAAGATATATATATATATATATATATATATATATATATATATATATATATATATATATATATATACCGTCGTCATATTTTAAGTGATTTTATGTTTAGTGTTTTATTTAGTTAGAGCTTATTGCTTGCTTAAAGATAAATATTAGTGAACATTGGAGGAAAGAGCTGTAGGAATGTCGATCATGTGGCTGAAACATATTTATTTTTTATCGGAAAATTACTATATTCCCTTTGATATCCCTCATATTGGATGCTAATATACAGCTTAATTTTTAAAATAAAAAGGCAGATTCGTGACTAACATTGCAGTTACTATTTTCATATTTATCCTAAAGAAGTCATAGAATTTACTGGTCTATAAATTGCTGCCTACCCTTGACCCTAATCTTCATACAATATTAGATATATGCAATCTATACATAAGTATATCAATCTTTCAATACTTATCAGTATAGGTATCATATTCTTATAGGTATAGACATACATGCATACACACAAATTTGAAACCTAAAAACTAAGTGATCTGCATGTATATATATATATATATATATATATATATATATATATATATATATATATATATATATATATATATATATATATATATATATATATATATATATATATATATATATATATATATATATATATATATATATACATATATGTATATATATATATATATATATATATATATATGTATATATATATATATATATATATATATATGTATATATATATATATATATATATATATATATATATATATATATATATATATATATATATATATATATATATATATATATATATATATATATATATATATATATATATATATATATATATATTTGACTGGGGTGATTTTTTGCGTGTTTTTGTGTTTAGTGATTTTATTTAGTTAGGGCTAATTGCTTGCTTAAAGATAAATATTAGTGAACATTGGAGGAAAGGGATGTCGACCATGTTTGCTAAAATGGGGTATTTGGTATTTTAAGTTATTATATTCCCTTTGATATCCTTTATATTAGATGCTAATATTCTGCTGCATTTTTAAAACTTAAATTGCATATTCACGACTAACATTGAATTCATTATATTTTTAAATGTGTAATACGATAAAACATATTTTATCGTATAGGGGTAAAATAGCGGTTTTGGCTCACCAAGGATTTCGAGGATCCACCAGCGAGGGATGAGTCATACCAGATAAGGAGAATTTCACGGATTCTCGATAACAATGCCTAGGGGTCGAAAACAGGTGAATTTTAACATGACTTTGAACTTTTAGGGAAAAAAATTAATTTGTAAATGTTGCACTGTGGTACAAAGGGAATAAATATTACCATATCAAATTTTATTAGTTTCGAGAATTTAAGTTAGTTTATTGATGTATATAAGATACGTTTTAACAGGTGTTTGATTTTTCAGAGTGTAAGAACTTGTATTACATTAACTATTGTTTACGACATGGAATCCTGTCATCCCAGAACCTTGAATTGTTTAGATAATAAATTTATTATTTCTCGAGATCTTTAAATAGGAATTAATACCCCCCGTTAAAATTTGGAAGGACATTAGCCGAGCCTTTTACAGCTCGTTACCGAAACACGCGTGACAGAGCCAGATAAAACATAATGATACATATTTTGTTTTTACCGGATATCGGACGCTTCCTTCCTGGTGTTTCATCCCACCCACCTCCTCTTTTCTTTTTTTACTTATTATTATGATCCGTAAGATAAACACACACATATATATATATATAAATAAATAAATAAATATATATATATATATATATATATATATATATATATATATATATATATATATATATATATACTTCAAATAGCGCTATCAGTTATACACATTTTACGTATATTTACATGTCCAAATTTTCCTTTGAATAACAGTGAATACTTCGTGATTTTTGCTTAAGATTTTTTTTTGCACTTACGCTTTTTTGTGTCTCTTGGAAAAGAACATTTTTGTAATCGTTATGTTTAATTACATGGGTGACCACATTTTTTTGAACTCCTTTAGCTCGATTTCGCTCATCTTTTTTCAATAATTATACATCTTAGCTCGTAATCCAACAAATTCTTTTATGGGCTCCACAGAAAGTTCATCTTTCATCTTTCCAAGAATTTTTTTTATTATCCGAACTATATGCTTTATGATCTACTGGATAATCAGACATATCAAAATAAAACGAATTCTGTTTCATATAGTCATAAATATCCTCAGTGTATATTTCATAACATAAACTGTCCATATCTGTAAATAGTAGTGTAGATTTATTGGGATATTTTCTTAAAATATATTCATAGTGAAAGTTGAACATGAGTGTCTTACTAAGGTTTAAAATTGAAAATCCCGTATAAATTGGCCTGTTTAAAATTATATTTTTATGTTTCATATAAACGCCAGCCAGATGTTCATTAAAAATTATATAGGCATGAAAAGCTGGAGAAGAAATTGCTTTTTACAGTTTGTTTTCCTCTTGAATTAGCTTTTCATTCATCCTATTTCTAACATTTTCCATTGTTTTTCCGTATACACTATTATTTAAAAGTTTAAAAAAATCGTTCTCAAAACTGTTTGAAGCCTGTATTCGCTGACGAGTATTGAATTCAATGTAGGGTTTTAACCAGGCTAATTGATTTAATTTGACGCCTCTATGGATAGTTTTAAGAGTAATTCCTAGCTGGATGCATTGTTTAAGGTTTCTGTAGTGAATTACATATTCTCTTTTATTGTATAGATTGGGTGTTAATTTTTTAACATCTAAAACTTTTGTATTGTAAACCTCGGCTAAATGATTACTATATTCTGAAAGCATTTCAGGATGAATTGTAACATTTTCTGGGGCTACAGGATAATCATTCAGTATGTTATGAAGTTTTGGAGGTATTTCTAGGTCTACGCAAAAAACATAGCCAATATCCGAATCATCTGGTATGTTTGAAACATCAATACATGAAATTTCTTCCTGGGTGATCCACTGAAATCCGCTAAACAAAAATGATAGTAGTAAAAGTTCCGAAATATCCAACACGCTGGTAGAGGAATTGTGTATCCGTAAGTAGAATGCGCAAATAAATCTTACTAGAAACACGTTAGCAATTGAAATGTGCGGACAAGTGTGTGGAACTTATAAGATGGGGTCTTATCAATGACTCATCATGAGTGACCAGTCAAATATCCAACAATAGTCAACTCACAAGGGTGAGGTAAAAAGTGTTAGTCTGTAGAAGTGAGTCATCTACAAGAACTCCCCACATGTTTGGAGAAATAATAACAGTAAATTCTTATCTATATCAACAAGTGTAACGTCAGTAAAATTAATTTATACATATCGTACTTGTTCATAAAAGTTGTAATTTTAGAAACAGCTTAATAAAATACAATAATTTCAATTATTTTTTATATTTGTGTAGTACCTATTGTATACAGTAAGTTTTAAATAATCTATTTATACAAATAAAAAATAAATAATCTTTAAGTTTGAAAAATATATATGACAAATCGTCTTAAAATACAATTAGGTTGAGAGCATGCTGAGCAAGACTAGAAATTGTACCCATATTTACAATATGGTATCACCTATGACATCTAGAAGGTAACGTAAAAAAATACGTTAGTATTTTAATTATGGTAAAATAGCGGTTTTGGCTCACCAAGGATTTCGAGGATCGGCCGGGATTTGCCCAAGCCACCTGCGAAGGATGAGTCATACCAGATAAGGAGAATTTCACGGATTCTCGATAACAATGCCTAGGGGTCGAAAACAGGTTAATTTTAACATGACTTTGAACTTTTAGGGAAAAAATTAATTTGTAAATGTTGCACTGTGGTACAAAGGGAATAAATATTACCATATCAAATTTTATTAGTTTCGAGAATTTAAGTTAGTTTATTGATGTATATAAGATACGTTTTAACAGGCGTTTGATTTTTCAGAGTGTAAGAACTTGTATATTACATTAACTATTGTTTACGACATGGAAT
This sequence comes from Pardosa pseudoannulata, assembly GCA_032207245.1. Taxonomy (NCBI): domain Eukaryota; kingdom Metazoa; phylum Arthropoda; class Arachnida; order Araneae; family Lycosidae; genus Pardosa; species Pardosa pseudoannulata. The sequence goes on along the minus strand of CM063501.1, from coordinate 30,585,276 downwards.
CCTGTCATCCCAGAACCTTGAAATGTTTAGATAATAAATTTATTACTTCTCTTTAAATAGGAATTAATACCGCCCGTTAAAATTTGGAAGGACATTAGCCGAGCCATTTTACAGCTCGTTACCGAAACACGCGTGACAGAGCCAGATCAAACATAATGATACATATTGGTTTGACCGGATATCGGACGCTTCCTTCCTGGTGTTTCATCCCACCCACCACCTCTTTTTTTATTTATTTTTTTATTTATTTATTTTTTTTATCATTTAGTATCGTTAAGGACATTACATTTGGTATCGTTAATGTTTCCACTTTAGTCATATTTCGTTTAGTATTATAAAACGTTTCTGCATTAGTCACTTTTCTTGTAGTGATAAGAAACAATAGTTCGTTTCTACTTTCTTTCACTTTTAGTTTCGTTAAGAAGAAACAAAAGTTCGTTTCCGCTTTAGTCACATCTCATTCGGTTAAGAAAAACAAAAGTTCGTTTCACTTAAGTCACATTTCATTAAAGTAATCAGAAACAAAATGTTCGTTTCCATTTTAGTCACATTTGGTTGAGTTTAGAAGAAACAAAAGTTCGTTTCCACTTTAGTCACATTTGGTTGAGTTTAGAAGAAACAAAAGTTCGTTTCCTCTTTAGTCACATTCGGTTGAGGTTAGAAGAAACAAAAGTTCGTTTCTATTTTAGTCACATTTGGTTGAGTTTAGAAGAAACAAAAGTTCGTTTCCACCTTAGTCACATTTGGTTGAGTTTAAAAAAAACAAAAGTTCGTTTCTGCTTTAGTCACATTCGGTTGAGTTTAGAAGAAACAAAAGTTCGTTTCCATTTTAGTCACATTTTGTTGAGTTTAGAAGAAACAAGAGTTCGTTTCCATTTTCGTCACATTTCGTTCAGGTAATAAAGAAACAAAAGTTCGTTTCTATATTCTTCCACATTTCGTTCCATTTCGAGGAAACTAAAGTCCGTTTCTACTTTATTTGTATTTGGATTAGATAATAAGAAACATGTTTCTCCTATTTTGTTTCACATATTGTTTGATATTTTGAAACAACAGTTCGTTTCTTTTTTAGTCCTCATTTATCGTAACATGAAAATAAAGTTTACAAGTCTGTTCAACATCCCGATATAACACTTCTTTACCATTGTAGTTAAATCTTGGTTTTAATAACAGGAAATAAGTTTACTGTTTTGCAAAAATTTTGAAGTTAGACTCCAACTAATTCAGGAAACTGGTCGTATTTCTTGCCTTGTACAGGTCGAGGATTATTTTTGAAGTGTATCCTGAAAAATGATAAGTAAAGCATCAGTCATCACAGAATGCAATAATCAGTAAGAAAATTACCTATTACAAATTAACAAGCTTTTACTACTCATGGATAAAGATGATTTTTTTAATAAGACCTTCAAATGAAAATTATGACATTTAATCACAGATTTTTTTTATCTTTAACTTCATTGATCTTGTGTTTTTTCCGTCGTTTAAGAGCCTATCAATGTATGTAACTGTGTTCTAGTCACAATTAGAGCTGAAGGATGACCGAATGGTAGTGTGTAAATATATATATATATATATATATATATATATATATATATATATATATATATATATATATATATATATATATGAAGGTTATATCTTACTTAAACCAAATCATTTGGTAAGTTTAAAAACATTAAGCCATTTTACATTTTGTTTTCAATATGGATGTACCATTATGCAGTGGATGTATCTCAGAGGTGACTTTCGTAACAAAATGGCGTGAGAAGTCGCCAGAGAGAAGAATTTGATACCGTAAATTTTCTCCTTTGCCACGTCATAATGACGAATACTCTGAAAACTGCACACTCTTTTAAGTGAATAGTATAATATACGATAGATAATATTACTATTGTTTCAAATGCACATTTCAGTTCTAATACATCTAAAACAATTGCAGATGATATCAAAAATCATATTTACCTTAAATTAGGAAGACTCCAGCAGCGTACAATATTTTCCTGTAGAGTGAAAAAAAGAAATTGTTAATAACCTATGCTGTGCTTTACGATGCTTTTTTCTGTGATTTATGAAAGCCATATATACTTGAAGTTGGTATGTTAAAACGATAGTTTGAGAACGTATAAGGCAAGAATAACATTGTTTTATACACTCTTAGGGGAAAAAGACGAACTAAGAAGGACAAAAAACGGAAGATGTCATGTACAGAAAAACTAATTATTGGAGGATTTATTTATGTGATAGAGATTTACAAACGGAAAAACTCAGTAAAACATTTGTCCACCTCTGGAACTTATACATCCAGTTTTTGGCATAGAATTGATTGGTCGAGGTAACGGATGTCCTGAGAGACATCGTGCTATATTCTGGTGAACTTCTGGTGACAACTAGACCTTTAGATAGTCAAAATCAAAAGCTGGTTGAAGGGTCCTGCCCGTAATGTTCCAAACGGCGATCTTTCTCGCCAAAGTAGCATTTTGCGAAGACAAGCAGCGGAAACACCTGCAGCGTGAGGCTGGGAATTATCTTGATTAAATCTTATCTCATGATGGCGAAATATGAAGGGTAACACAACGGGGCGTTGAACAACGTCGACATACCGTTGTGCTGTAAATGTGCCAAGGATGACAACTGAAGGATTCTACTATAAAATGCAATTGCGCCCCAGTCTCTCACTCCCTGTTGTCGGCCTGTATGCCGGAAGACAGTCAGGTTGTTATCCCAACGCTGTCCGAGAAGTCTTCAGACAAGTCTTCGCTGGTCATCGGAACTCATTTAAAAGTGTGACTCGTCTTTGATGATTATTCTACTCCTGTAAGGGACATTGCAGTTCGAATAAACCGGACACCCCTGGAAAACGGACTTGCTGTTATACAGAGGTCAATGTTTCACCCTTTCCTGCTAACATCGTCTAATAGTGGCATCGATCCTACCAAAATATCGAGTTATTTGCCGATTAGATAAACCAGCTTATTTAAGCCCAACTAAACGTCCAGTCTTAATTGCTGACATCTTATTTGAATCATTAAACGAGTCATTTAAGTTTTAACATTTTTGCTGTTATAGCTGCCATCGTCCCATTACTTAGTGTCTAGAAATCGCTGGCGCCATGACGGTTAAAGCCGCAACTTAATTAAAGGTGCTGAATTGACCAAAATTAAGTTTATTTAAGCAGATATTGTAAAACTAAACTTCTAATATTCTAAAAATTACAAAAACATATAGTGTCAATTTTCGAACATCACTTGTTTCCACTGTCCTCTAATGTGTTTAAACTTTAACTATTAGTTGAAAATTTTGAAAGCTTAAGGACTTTTCGAGATTAATAGAATTCTTACCTCCGGATCCATAATTAGAACTTTTTCCCAAACATTATAGGTTTCGTAGTATGTCGTCTCCAATTCAAGTCCCATTTCATTTATGACCAGATTTATGAATCCTAATTCAGAATTTCTAGACTTTACAACGATTTTGTCTGCAGCCTTTTCAGAATCATCAGCCCGACTTCTGGGTTCGCGCCATTCTGTGCTCGAATCGTTTTCATCATTTTCACCAGAATTTGCATCAGCTACGCCGGGTTCCTTTTCAGAAGAATTCTCATAGGTTTTATAATAGTCGACGTTATTTTCTTTTTCATATTCGTCCAAGATGCTGGAATCAAATTCTAATACTGGATTGTCTAATGTAGCTATATTTATAACCAGCTCTGGTGACACAATAATATCAATTCTTCCAGAATCCTTCGTATAAACTTCTGCCTCTTCAGCGAGTTTGTTGCACTTGAAACAATTCGAAAAAAATTTCTGTCTGTAAAATAAATGCACACATTGATATCGAAAATATGTATTTTCAGCATATTTCATCTATAATTAATTTAATTAGGATCTATAAAGTCTTTATTTAAGTAAATTTAGTTTTCATAAAAAAATAAGATTTTTTTTACAGAGTGTAAAATAAGAGATTGTTTCAAAAGTCATAACATTTTTCTGAAATATGCATAAATATGTAAGTATATAAGTATGTATATATATATATATATATATATATATATATATATATATATATATATGTGTGTGTGTGTGTGTGTGTGTGTGTTATAAGACGGACATCACAATGAGTGGTTGCAGTCTCTTAAAAATGACACTGTTTCAGCTAAAGACTTTTATTCACATAACGTTGGAGGATGGGTTCCCAATTCATCAAACATTGGGACAGGACAAACTGAGGGGTCAGATAGCATGAAGCTATAAGCAAAAAAGCCCTTCACAAATGGGTCAACATCTGTGAGAAAATCGCTAGGAAAATCTGCCTCCGACAGCATGGAACTTATTTTTGTTTGGAAATCTCCTAAATTGTCCAGGACAAACTGAGCAAAGCATGAAGTTATAAGTAAAAAAGCACGTAATACCTGGGTCATCATCTGAGGAAAATAGACTCCTTTTTGTTTAAATCTCCTAAATTGTCCACTAGTGCATATAGAGATATAATTGGTTAGACCTCTTCTCTGAGGGCGTAAACTGTAGCCCCAATGGTTAATTTAGGTTAGGGGTTAAAAAAGGGAAAGCAAAAGGAAGCAGGAATTTTTAGCCCTTGGCTTAAATTTTAAAAAACCCTGAGAATTTTCTTAGGTGGTCTTAAGGATTTTATGAAAAATGCCTACATTAGTTTCACGATCCAGTTTACTTTTCCCTATATATATATATGTATATATATATATATATATATATATATATATATATATATATATATATATATATTATATATATATATATATATATATATATATATATATATACACATATATATACATATACACATATATATACATATACATATATATATATATATATACATATACACATATATATACATATACATATATATATATATATTTATATATATATACACACATATATATATATATACATAAATAATCGTTGATTAATTATTAAATATATAAATATTACTGACAGAAACGAGTGTTCTGTTGTTAATAACGATGGCGGTAAACTCATTCCAATTTATTACGGTTTTAATTACTTTTAAATTTACTTACTATATATAAAAGTACTGTTTCATAAATACTTTATTCCAATTTTATATTCTAATGTTATATTGAATTATGCTACTTGGTATATTTTGGGAGTGAAAAAGTTTTAAATTATCTTTGAAGTGGAAAACGTTAATGGTACAATTTTTTGGAACATATAATTTATTTTTAACATCGTTGTCAATTCATCTCAGGTAACACTACAAAAATAGGGTATTATTATATTTGTGGATAATTTGAAAATTATATATAACTATTTTTTGCTTCTACGTATCTAAATGTTCTAAAATACATCACGGAAAAAGTTTAAAAAAAAGTAAATTTTTTATTTAATATTTCAAATTTCAAAAATTCTTAAGTCTTTATCTTACTTACATTTTTTGTTTAATCGTACGTAAAAACTTCGGAGCCATTGTGATCGCCCACTAAGAAGTCGAGAGAAAACACTTTTTCTGCTGTTTCGTAAATCTATTAGAACGGCATATCTATAAACTGGAGGGGGGGGGGGCGGGGGGGGGGGGGGGGGGGGGTAGGGGGGGGGGGGGGGGGGGGGGGAAAAAATGTACAACTCGGGGCAGGAACCTGTATTACATATGTTGAAGATAGATGCAAGTAAAGCTTTTTAAATGATTATAAGTTTTAATAAAATATCTTTTTCAGATCGCTCCTTAACCAGCAGCAGAAAATTAGCAGCTAACGTTAGAATTAAAACTTTTCAAGATGGCGCCGAGATAATATTAAACTTTAATTGTTACTTCTTTCTTTGTTTAATCCCTTTTTTGAAAAGTTCAGCTGTCTTGCATTGTTTTCATTGTTGCAACAATGTTTTATTGTTTCACATTCTTGTGTATAAAAAGAAACTATTGGATGACAACACGGCAAAATATGCATTTATGTCTGTATATATCATATTGGTTTCGCATCACAGCAGGGTGCCCCCGCCAAGTTGAACATCCGGATAATTTACCAACAGTGGAGAGTCGCCGTTGACCAATGAAAATGCAATATCTCCTTTTTTGGCTCCAAACTAGTGTTAAATACACTAGGTTTCGACAAGTTTAACACCACTGTTATTATCTGTGTAACCATGATTGCACATTTTATAACACAATAGGCACAGACTATAATTATATGTAATTTGTCTATGTCATGATTGTTTAGATGGATTATAGGAACTATTGCTTTGAAAAAACTGTTTTTGATCAAATAAAGAAAAATTTACAATACAACTATATTTTATCAATATATAATAGAGAAATTTTGAAATATACAAACTTCTGACATCTTTTTCTCTTAATTTCAAAGGCTTTTTCAGGTTGTTGGTTTATTGAAACATTTTAAATTTCTTTTTGTTGAAGCATAATAAAAAGCCGCAGATCGCAAACGCCTTTTATTGAAAACACCAAAATAATCAAGAAATACGAGGTACATTGGGCTTTTATAGTTTTAAGGTCCTGTGTATAGCCAATCAAATTACAGGCAAAAACTAATTAAACACAGCCAATCAAAACACAAAAAACCTCTCGTACGTCAAAGCCTTTTTATACAATAATAATCATCCAAGTCGTCCGATTATTTTTCCACTCCCCCTTTTTATACATACTTTACTTTTTTTTCATTTATCAACATGTATCTAAGCAAAATTTACATGTTTTTTAATAAATTTCTTTTTCGTTTCATTTTAGGCAAAGCCTTACTTTTTTGCAAACCTGTTTGAATTTTTTTTAATTTTTTAATATCCTTTCTTTAACAATCTTAGCAAACTTCTTTTTATCTCTTTTTTAACTCTCCTTTCTTTTTCCTTCTTTCGTCTTTCTTTAATCAATCTCAAACAAATTTTCACAACAAAATCACTTTTTTCCATCATTTCTTCCTCCAAATCTGTCCTTCACCTCAATCTTTGTATCTTATTTTTCTTTGCATTTTTCATTTTTTTTTCTTCTATTAATTCATTTTCATATGGACTATTTTTTTATCCCCAATCTCTCCTCATTTTTCTTTTTTTCCAACTTTTCTTTTTCAACTCCTCTCTCCTTTCTTTTTTTTTCTTTCAAAGCTCTTTTCTTTTTCTTTTTTTTTTCATTTTTTCTCAACTTTTTTCTTTCAATCATTTAATTTTCAATTTCTTTCTTTTTCCTTTTTCAATGTTTTTCTTTTCTCTTCTTCCCTTTTTCTCTCTTTTAATTTTTACTTCTTTCTTTTTTCTTAATCTTTTCTTTTTCAACCTTTCTTTTCTTTTCTCTCAGCCATAAAATTCTCAGCTTTCTTTTTTCTTTCATCCTATTTTTTTCTCCAATCTTTTCCTTCCTTCCAATATTTTAATTTTTCTTTCTCTCTTTTTTAAACTCATTTCTCTTAATTTTTTTTTTTTCACTTCAATTCCTTTCAATTCTTTTTTTATCTGCAACTCCTTTTCTTTCACAACTTCTTTTTCTTCTTCTGGCAACTCATTTCTCTTTTCACAAACCCATCTTTTTTTTTTTCGTTCTTTCCATTTTTTTCATAACTTTTCTTTTCTCTTTTTTTAAAAACAATTCTCTTTTTCAATCTTTTATTTTCCATTCTCTCTATCATTCTCATTTTTTTCTTTTCTTCTCTCCTTTTCCAACATCACATCATTTCTGATTTTTTCACATTCCTTTCTCATTCTTTTTACACCAATTTCCATATAAAGCATTTTTATCCATATTCTCCAACTCAAAAGTATGTTGATAAATTTTCAAATCTTAAGTATTATACACATAAATTACTTTTACAGCATCACTGTCAAAAACTATCAAAATTTACATCTAAAAAGTTTTTCAGTAATCTTTTCGTTTTCATTTTCAAAACCTTATAGCTGTCAGCAATTTGCAATGTTTGATTTTTATTCAATTTTAATATCATGTTCTTTAACAATTTTTACGAGCAAACTTCAATTTTATATCTATTGCTTTAACTACCTGAATTTTCGTTTTCCATAATCGCGAGTAATCATCGATTATCATCATAAAATATTTTTCTCAACGGGATGTTTGTGGTTCTATCGGGCCACATATGTCAGTATGTATCATTACCAACGGCTTGGTTTCTCTTCTGCAAGGACCTTTTCCCATGGGTGTAGAACATTGTTTAGCGCGAACGCAAACATCAGAAAAAACATTTCTTTTGCAGACAGATTCATAAGTTTCAATTTTCGATCACCACAGTGCCCGAGTTTCCTATGCCACAAGTCATCTTCCCCAACAAAAGCTTCATTAACATTCGGTGAAAAGTTACTTAGATATTGTAAGCGACTATCTTACTTTACAAATTGAAAACGTATTTTTAGTTTGAATATAAACAATTTCATTTTTGAAAATCACAATTAAGCTTCGATGTTCTTGACAGAAACTAACTGTCCGTTTAATTCTGGAACATAAAGGACATCTTTTAGTATTGAACTCCAATATGCAGTTTCATCGCAAATATTGCCAATATTGCCTTCGACTTTCAAAATAGTCGATTTTGACGCACACTTAACAGTTCCAGTTTTAGGTTTCATTGACATGAACCACTCTTTGTGTGAGGACATATGAGACGTAGCACCGGAATCAATAATAAATCGGTCATGTGAAGAATTATTGACCATAAATGATATTGCAGGTGATGCATATTTGTTATTAAAATTTGGTTGCTTTCTAAAATTTTCAGTACATTTGAGTTTAAAATGACCAGTTTTGCCTTAGTTGTGGAAACAGAATTTTCCTTACGACAAAACTTAACAAAATGTTCTTTTCTTTTACAAAAATTGCAAAACAATTCTTTCCGGACACTCGAAAAAGCAGAGTTGTCCAAATTCGGTGTACTTATTTTCATTTTTAAAATCAAATAAAAGAGCTTCAGAATCAATAAGTCTTTTAGTGAAAACTTCCAAACTTAAAGTATCACTGTTACTTTAACATTTTCATATTCTTTTGGTAATGACATTAAAATATAAACTGTAACATCAAAGTCACTAAACTCAGCTCTAGAAATACGTAGATCGCCAACCAAATTCATTATGTTGTCGATGTGCTGTCTCATTGGCACATTTTTCGCTTTTCTCATGGTCGCCAAACGTTTTCGCGTCAAGATCTGGCTAACTGCTCCTTTAGATTTATATGTAGCTTTCAATTTCTTCCATAGTTTACATGCTGTAGTTTTACTTTAAAGAGACGCGCGAATATTATCAGTCAAAGACGAAAGTATTAAAGCATACGCTTTCTTTGACTGTAAAACATTATCTGCACTCGCTTCCACTTCTAAAAACGTATCCAATCCTTTCCCAGAAAACACGGATTGCACTCTTCTACACCATACAGTAAAATTAGTTCCGTCAAATGGAGCCACACCGAAAGATCTTTTTCTATTTTACTACCAATATTTGAAAAGGCCATATTTCACGAAAGCGAAAAGAAAACACGTGAAGAATGGCACTGCCGATCTGCTGAGTGAAAGTAAAAGCTAAATTTCAGAAACCACGCTCTGCTGTTGAAGCATAATAAAAAGCCGCAGATCACAAAAACATTTTATTGAAAACACCAAAAATAATCAAGAAATTGTGCTATTGAAGAGTTGACCGGGGTACCTTGGCCGAAAGCCTTATCCCCTGTATATAATCAAGAAATACGAGGTACATTGTGCTTTTTCAACTCCTCTTCTTAGCCCACTCTCCTGTTTCTAATCATGGATCTTGTTGGTGCTTCAACCACATTTGGCAAAATTGGCGTGCTTGCAGCGTGGCGTTTGAAATCTGGCGAGGGGATCGTAACTCAACAAATTGATACGTAAACAAGAACAACATTTTGAGGAAAAATTTTACAAAAATTTTGAAAAAAAAAATGGAAAATACCAAGAGAAAGTTAGTCCGAAGGGATGAGGGAGGGCAGGCGGGATCTCATCCAGCAAAAAACTCTTTGACTTAAAAGAAACTGTATTTTGAGTGAAGGTTGAAGAGGAGTTGTAAAATTGAAAATTTTTTTTCAAATCTCTTATATAGTTTTAAAGTCCTGCGTCCAGCCAATCAAATTACTACAGGCAAAAACTAATTAAACACAGCCAAACAAAACACAAAAGGGTCAACTAAAGAAAACCTCGTACATCAAAGAAAGCTATTACTTATATACAACAATAATCAGCCAAGTCGTCAAGTATGGGTGCGATTATATATTTCAACACTTTTCAAATAGGTTCTCACTTTGGTTTCTTATAAGCATTTCAGATAGATCTGTCTTGGTGGGAAAAAAGCTTAAATTTTATTTAACTTGTAGTAAAAAAAAATTGATCTTACCATTAAAAGTTAAAATTACTTGATAAAAGAGGTTATTGCGTGTTACAGTCTGTGCATCATGTTTCTTATTCTACGGTGGTATATCTTAAAACCAAAATTACATGGTTTGATAAACTAGATGTTTGTTTTCGTGTTTAGTGTTTTATTTAGTCTGTGCAATATATATATATATATATATATATATATATATATATATATATATATATATATATATATATATATATATATATATATATATATATATAAAAATATATATTTGGCGACGATATATTTTGACTGGGGTCATTTTTTTGCTTGTTTTCGTGTTTAGTGTTTTATTTAGTTAAGGCTTATTGCTTGCTGAAGGATAAATATTAGTGATCATTCGAGGAAATTGCTGTAGGAATGTTGATTATGTGGCTGAAACATTTTTATTTGTCATTGGAAAATTGTTATATTCCTCCTGCTACACTTTATAATAGATGCTAATATACTTGTTTTATAGATGATTTATTTTTAAAACTAAAGTATCAGATTCGTGACTAATAATGCAGTCATTATACTTTTAAATGTGTCCTAAAAAAGTCATAGATTTTACTGGTCTATAATTTTTTCCATTCCTTTTCCCTTATATTCATACGATGTTAGATGTTTACAATCATGAACATATGAATCTGTCAACTCACCTATCCATATAAGCATAGATATGCATTCATACATACACACTTCAGACTTAATAACAATTGTATCTGCCCAGATTTTGCAAACAATGAACCAAAATCCTAGCACAACTTAACTTATATATATATATATATATATATATATATATATATATATATATATATATATATATATATATATATATATATATATATATGTATATATATATGTGTATATATATATATATATATATATATATATATATATATATATTGACTGCAGTGATTTTTTGCGTGTTTTTGTGTTTAGTGTTTTATATAGTTAAGGCTTATTGCTTGCTTAAAGAAAAATATCAGTGAACATTGGAGAGAAGTGCTGTAGGTGTGTCGATCATGTAGCTGAAACATTTTTATTTGGTATCGAAAAATTACTATATTCATTCTGCTAACCTTTATATTTGATGCTAATATACCGCTTAATTTTTGAAACTAAATCAGCAGATCCGTAACTAACATTGTATTTACTATTTTTATATTTATTCTAAAGAAGTCAAAGAATTTACTTTTCTATAATTTACTGCCCTCATTTTTCCCTAATATTCATACAATATTAGATTCATGCAATCCATACATAAGCATATCAATCTTTCTATACTTCTATCCGTATAGGTATAGACATACATGAATACACTTGAAACGTAATAACAATGTCATCTGCCAGATTGTTGCAAATGGTGAACCAAAACTTTAGAACAACTCAGCTTTTATAATATATACTAGCTGCTTCGTACCCAGCCTTCGGTCTGGATAGTAAATATTTCCAAATAAAATTTTAGAACCACTACTGTAAATAACGCATTCATAAAGAATGTCAAATAAACATCGGGTACTGCAGAATGTTACTGAATATGACAGTTTATTAACAACAGACAAACCCTGTTATAAATATTATGTTCATTCTTTTGCCATTGAACCTCAGCATAAAGATGCTGAATTCCAGGACTTTTTTACCACATGAGTCAAATGCCTTTATGTTATGGACATGCATACTTTTAATGTTTTTACTGTAAAAAATTAATGGAAATATATTTTTATTCCTTAAACTTCGTTTTTTATAAATGTTTTCATGATATCCTGCAAAGCATTTTTTATTACATACACGATTTTACGCTTCCTTTCATTGTATAGAAAATTGGTTCTTTTTATAATGTACTAGGGCACCAAGAAATGGTGAAAATGGAATTTTATGGAAGTCATTAATAAAGAATTCAATTTTTATTTTTATCTATCATGTAGCCTTAAACTAAATAAGACATACTAAAAGTTTATGATAGTTACCATATGTTATAGAAACGTTCAATTACTTAAAGAAGTTGTGACATTAGTAAAGGCTTAAACTATTTTTGATTCTTGAAAAAACTCAAAAAAATATGTTTTTTCACTTGAATTTTATTGCAGAGGTTGTCATTCCCCGGGATATAAATTGAGAAGAAGAAATTTTAGTTCTTAAGTGAAAATTTAAATTCTACAACAAATCGTACTGATTTACATAAGTAAAACACACAAACGGACACGTTTACATATCCCCTATATAATAATAGCCTAAGTTATCTGCAAGTCTGTCCTCGATTTTATGAAGCGGTTGAACCTGGAATGGATACAGGCATCCATAGTTAGCAAAATTCAAATAGAGTAATGTTTATCTTCTCCTAAACGATCGATCCGATTCTAAAATAAATTGGTATAAATAGTCTTCCTATCACAGCGAAAAATACTGCCTTCTTTAAAACGTTCGAAATCCACCCCTTCCCCTCTTTTCGAGCTTTTAATGTCATTATTTCAACTCCTATTTTCCCCGGTTAAGAGCAGGCGATTAAATTCATCAATTTATCCCATAATAAATAGGTAAAAATAACATTTTTCTAGCTTTATGACGTCATTCCTTTAGCCATCTCATTGAATCATTTCTTATTTTAAATTATTTAAATTATGCCTTATTTTCATACGTTTTATCATTGAACTTAGATATTACGTTAAATAATTACGTTAAGGAAATTTGTCGCAACGTCACGACCTACTATAATGCCCTTCCCATTCATTTTCACGTGTTTAACAGCCAATAGACAAACAATAAACTGCCCTTCCGTTTGAAACAAAAGCCTGAATTGTCATAAATTGAGAATTTGCCCTACTATGTGAAATCGCCTTATAATTTTCTTTTCTATTTGGCTTCATTAATAGATTAGGTACATGTGTGATCATTTTAAATTGGGTCATCGATTATTTTTTGTATCAAGATAATTCTCAGCCAAAAAACAAACCATTTTTTTTTACCTGCCTCATAAAGTACTTTACAATGTTGGAAAATTAAAATTTTACTGATCCCGTCATGTGATGGGCTATATGCTAGTAGGGATAATATCAAGATACAGTATAGATTATCATTGGAGGGATTTGAAATTTTTGCATATTTTTTTTAGTTTGCGGAGATTTATTCAGATGCAAGACTCATTATAAATTTGTTTCCACATTTCGAACTGCTGCTAAATTTAAAACTTTTTGAAAACATTTTTTTTTTTTGAAATATTTGTATTGTTACATTTGGGTTATTAACCTTTTTGTGTCTTTATGCCAATTTGCTAAAATTTTGGTCGCTAACAGCAGTCAAATGAGGATCTATATTGTATCTCTTTTTAACCTACACTTGAGTTATATTAAAGTGTAATTGTATTGAAAGGATTAGCAAAAATAAACAGAATAAATACGAATTATTCTTACATTCACTGAAAAAGTAATCCCTTATATAGCCAAAACTATTACTACAGTGTAGGAAATGACAACTGTAAAATAAAAACGACTTGGTTGAAAAACAGGGTGCCCCTGCCAACTTGGAGATAAAGCTCTGAACATAGTAACCTAATATTATCTCATGATCTCGCCGTATCCAAACAATCTGTATCTATATTTAAATTTATATTATATTTGTATCCAGCTTCTGTTATGTAACCCATTTCTTATATATTAAACTCTAATAATGTTTAAAAACATTACATATAATGAATCATTAAACGTTCACTATGAATAATTTTAATAATTTGGAGTTGTTAACTTTGTAAACTGTTAATGAATTAATTGTTCATAAACGTAAATGCCTGTTTTCTCAGTGGTTTTGGTTAATTAAGAATATGCATATAATTATATTACAATGGCTCAATCTACATTAATTAAAGTTTCCGAGTAGCAAGGGATACAATGTTGTACGGATGAAATACCTTTACGTTTTAGTAATCATCGCCAATAATTTCACCAAAAACTCCAAGGGGTACCCTATTCTTAAGTAGTACCGTAAAAAAAATTGATAGACCATCCAGTGTGTACAATTATTGAAGATATATTGAAGAGAATTTTTTATCTCGCCGAGATAAAAAGAGAAAAATATATTTTCTTAAAATGTATAAATGAAGTTAAAAAAAAATACATCTTTCCATTTAAAAGAAATAATATATTAAACAGCAGTTAATGTGAAGAGCCTCACACACATACTTTCTTATATTTGGTTTAACCAAAGTGCAAATGATATTTTATTTATATTAATATTTCATAGTTTTCATTTCTAAAATGAAAACTTATTTATTCCCTTCCCTGTAACTAAGTACATCATTTGCCTATTTTTTCTCTCACGCATAATTTTTTTAAGTAAAAGTCCAGTTTCAAATAACAAAACCTATAACCATACATTAATTTTTGTTTAAGTATGGCAACTGCGAAATAAAAACAAATTACATAGAACTTATCGAGATATTAATTACTGAAAATAAATATCTCGCTAAGATTATAAAATAGGGAAAAAAACGATTTTCTAAAAATAAATGAGATTAGAGTTTAGAATATTCGAAAATAATCTCAAATACATAAATGCCATCATATATTTATACAATTAAATTTGAATTTCAATAGCGTAGATAGGTTTTTATTGTAATCGGTGTACCATATATTAGGGGATAATAATGCCAAGATTGAATAACACCGCCATATTTAGAAGCCAACTCAACAATGGAATTGCGCGTGAGGAAAAATAAAAGTGCCATTGTCGTCGGTTTTTCGTTCATATCTATCGAATAAATTGGAATTTAGGAACGCGAATGGGCGACATGACTTCCCCGGATTGTTCCGCGTCTCTTGGTACTTTTGGCGCCCATCTGCGTCCAGCGGTTCGCGAGGAGATAGACGTACATATAAACATACAAACATACATAGTCACAGTCAGATTTTAATATATAAGATATATATATATATATATATATATATATATATATATATATATATACCGTCGTCATATTTTAAGTGATTTTATGTTTAGTGTTTTATTTAGTTAGAGCTTATTGCTTGCTTAAAGATAAATATTAGTGAACATTGGAGGAAAGAGCTGTAGGAATGTCGATCATGTGGCTGAAACATATTTATTTTTTATCGGAAAATTACTATATTCCCTTTGATATCCCTCATATTGGATGCTAATATACAGCTTAATTTTTAAAATAAAAAGGCAGATTCGTGACTAACATTGCAGTTACTATTTTCATATTTATCCTAAAGAAGTCATAGAATTTACTGGTCTATTCTACCCTTGACCCTAATCTTTACAATATTGATGCTATTGCTTAATTTATTATATATCATATTTGACTAACATTGCAGTATATATATATTTATATATTATATATATAATTTATATATAATTTATATATATATATATATAAATATAGTATATATGCATGTATATATATATATATATATATAGTATATATATATATATATATATATATATATATATATATATATATATATATATATATATATATATATATATATATATATATATATATATATATATGTATATATATATATATATATATATATATATGTATATATATATATATATATATATATATATATATATATATATATATATATATATATATATATATATATATATATATATATATATATATATATATATATATATATATATATATATATATATATATATATATATATATTTGACTGGGGTGATTTTTTGCGTGTTTTTGTGTTTAGTGTTTTATTTAGTTAGGGCTAATTGCTTGCTTAAAGATAAATATTAGTGAACATTGGAGGAAAGGGATGTCGACCATGTTTGCTAAAATGTGGTATTTGGTATTTGTAAGTTATTATATTCCCTTTGATATCCTTTATATTAGATGCTAATATTCTGCTGCATTTTTAAAACTTAAACTGCATATTCAAGACTAACATTGCATTCATTATATTTTTAAATGTATAATACGATAAAACATATTTTATCGTATATGGGTAAAATAGCGGTTTTGACTCACCAAGGATTTCGAGGATCCACCAGCGAGGGATGAGTTATACCAGATAAGGAGAATTTCACGGATTCTCGATAACAATGCCTAGGGGTCGAAAACAGGTGAATTTTAACATGACTTTGAACTTTTAGGGAAAAAATTAATTTGTAAATGTTGCACTGTGGTACAAAGGGAATAAATATTACCATATCAAATTTTATTAGTTTCGAGAATTTAAGTTAGTTTATTGATGTATATAAGATACGTTTTAACAGGCGTTTGATTTTTCAGAGTGTAAGAACTTGTATATTACATTAACTATTGTTTACGACATGGAATCCTGTCATCCCAGAACCTTGAAATGTTTAGATAATAAATTTATTATTTCTCTTTAAATAGGAATTAATACCCCCCGTTAAAATTTGGAAGGACATTAGCCGAGCCTTTTACAGCTCGTTACCGAAACACGCGTGACAGAGCCAGATCAAACATAATGATACATATTGGTTTGACCGGATATCGGACGCTTCCTTCCTGGTGTTTCATCCCCCCCCACCACCTCTTTTTTTATTTATTTATTTATTTATTTTTTTTATCATTTGGTATCGTTAAGGACATTACATTTGGTATCGTTAAGGTTTCCACTTTAGTCATATTTCGTTTAGTATTATAAAACAATAGTTCGTTTCTGCATTAGTCACTTTTCTTGTAGTGATAAAAAACAATAGTTCGTTTCTACTTTAGTCACATTTCGTGTAGTGATAAGAAACAATAGTTCGTTTCTACTTTCTTTCACTTTTAGTTTCGTTAAGAAGAAACAAAAGTTCGTTTCCGCTTTAGTCACATCTCATTCGGTTAAGAAAAACAAAAGTTCGTTTCACTTAAGTCACATTTCATTAAAGTAATCAGAAACAAAATGTTCGTTTCCATTTTAGTCACATTTGGTTGAGTTTAGAAGAAACAAAAGTTCGTTTCCACTTTAGTCACATTTGGTTGAGTTTAGAAGAAACAAAAGTTCGTTTCCTCTTTAGTCACATTCGGTTGAGTTTAGAAGAAACAAAAGTTCGTTTCTATTTTAGTCACATTTGGTTGAGTTTAGAAGAAACAAAAGTTCGTTTCCACCTTAGTCACATTTGGTTGAGTTTAAAAGAAACAAAAGTTCGTTTCCACTTTAGTCACATTCGGTTGAGTTTAGAAGAAACAAAAGTTCGTTTCCATTTTAGTCACATTTTGTTGAGTTTAGAAGAAACAAGAGTTCGTTTCCATTTTCGTCACATTTCGTTCAGGTAATAAAGAAACAAAAGTTCGTTTCTATATTCTTCCACATTTCGTTCCATTTCGAGGAAACTAAAGTCCGTTTCTACTTTATTTGCATTTGGATTAGATAATAAGAAACATGTTTCTCCTATTTTGTTTCACATATTGTTTGATATTTTGAAACAACAGTTCGTTTCTTTTTTAGTCCTCATTTATCGTAACATGAAAATAAAGTTTACAATTCTGTTCAACATCCCGATATAACACTTCTTTACCATTGTAGTTAAATCTTGGTTTTAATAACAGGAAATAAGTTTACTGTTTTGCAAAAATTTTGAAGTTAGACTCCAACTAATTCAGGAAACTGGTCGTATTTCTTGCCTTGTACAGGTCGAGGATTATTTTTGAAGTGTATCCTGAAAAATGATAAGTAAAGCATCAGTCATCACAGAATGCAATAATCAGTAAGAAAATTACCTATTACAAATTAACAAGCTTTTACTACTCATGGATAAAGAAGATTTTTTTTAATAAGACCTTCAAATGAAAATTATGAATTTTAATCACAGGTTTTTTTTATCTTTAACTTCATTGATCCGGTGTTTTGTCCGTCGTTTAAGAGCCTATCATTGTATGTAACTGTGTTCTAGTCAGAATTAGAGCTGAAGGATGACCGAATGGTAGTGTGTGAATATATATATATATATATATATATATATATATATATATGAAGGTTATATCTTACTTAAACCAAATCATTTGGTAATTTAAAAAAAATAAACCATTTTACATTTTGTTTTCAATATGGATGTACCATTATGCAGTGGATGTATCTCAGAGGCGACTTCCGTAACAAAATGGCGTGAGAAGTCGCCAGAGAGAAGAATTTGATACCGTAAATTTTCTCCTTTGCCACGTCATAATGACGAATACTCTGAAAACTGCACACTCTTTTAAGTGAATAGTATAATATACGATAGATAATATTACTATTGTTTCAAATGCACATTTCAGTTCTAATACATATAAAACAATTGCAGATGATATCAAAAATCATATTTACTTCAAATTAGGAAGACTCCAGCAGCGTACAATATTTTCCTGTAGAGTGAAAAAAAAGAAATTGTTAATAACCTATGCTGTGCTTTACGATGCTTTTTTCTGTGATTTATGAAAGCTATATATACTTGAAGTTGGTATGTTAAAACGATAGTTTGGGCTCGTTTAAGGCAAGAAGAACCTTCTTTTATACACTCTTAGGGGAAAAAGACGAACTAAGAAGGACAAAAAACGGAAGATGTGATGTACAAAAAAACTAATTTTTGGAGGATTTATTTATGTGATAGAGATTTACAAACGGAAAACTCAGTAAAACATTTGTTCACCTCTGGAATTTATACAAGCAGTTTTTGGCATAGAATTGATTGGTCGAGGTAACGGATGTCCTGAGAGACATCGTGCTATATTCTGGTGAACTTCTGGTGACAACTGGACCTTTAGATCGTCGAAATCAAAAGCTGGTTGAAGGGTCCTGCCCGTAATGTTCCAAACGGCGATCTTTCTCGCTAAAGTAGCATTTTGCTAAGACAAGCAGCGGAAACACCTGCAGCGTGAGGCTGGGAATTATCTTGATTAAATCTTTTCTCATGATGGCGGAACATGAAGGGTAACACAACGGGGCGTAGAACAACGTCGACATACCGTTGTGCTGTAAATGTGCCAAGGATGACAACTGAAGGATTCTACTATAAAATGCAATTGAGCCCCAGTCTCTCACTCCCTTTTGTCGGCCTGTATGACGGAAGACAGTCAGGTTGTTATCCCAACGCTGTCCGAGAAGTCTTCAGACAAGTCTTCGCTGGTCATTGGAACTCATTTTAAAAGTGTGACTCATCTTTGATGATTATTCTACTCCAGTAAGGGACATTGCAGTTCGAATAAACCGGACACCCCTGAAAAAACGGACTTGCTGTTATACAGAGGTCAATGTTTCACCCTTTTCTGCTAACATCGTCTAATAGTGGCATCGATCCTGCCGAAATATCGAGTTATTTGCCGATTAGATCAACCAACTTCTTTAAGCCCACTAAACGTCCAGTCTTAAACGCTGACATCTTATTTGAATCATTAAACGAGTTCATTTAAGTTTTAAAATTTTTGCTGTTATAGCTGCCATCGTCCCATTACTTAGTGTCTAGAAATCGCTGGCGCCATGACGGTTAAAGCCGCAACCTAATTAAAGGTGCCGAATTGACCAAAATTAAGTTTATTTAAGCAGATATTGTAAAACTAAACTTCTAATATTCTAAAAATTACAAAAACATATAGTGTCAATTTTCGAACATCACTTGTTTCCACTGTTCCTCTAATGTTTTAAACTTTAACTATTAATTGAAAATTTTGAAAGCTTAAGCACTTTTCGAGATTAATAGAATTCTTACCTCCGGATCCATAATTAGAACTTTTTCCCAAACATTATAGGTTTCGTAGTATGTCGTCTCCAATTCAAGTCCCATTTCATTTATAATAAGATTTATGAATCCTAATTCAGAATTTCTAGACTTTACAACGATTTTGTCTGCAGCCTTTTCAGAATCATCAGCCCGACTTCTGGGTTCGCGCCATTCTGTGCTCGAATCGTTTTCATCATTTTCACCAGAATTTGCATCAGCTACGCCGGGTTCCTTTTCAGAAGAATTCTCATAGGTTTTATAACCGTCGACGTTATTTTCTTTTTCGTATTCGTCCAAGATGCTGGAATCAAATTCTAATAATGGATTGTCTACTGTAGCTATAGTTATAACCAGCTCTGGTGACTCAAATATATCAATTCTTCCAGAATCCCTCGTATAAACTACTGCCTCTTCAGCAAGTTTGTTGCACTTGAAACAATTCGAAAAAAATTTCTGTCTGTAAAATAAATGCACACATTGATATCGAAAATATGTATTTTCAGCATATTTCATCTATAATTAATTTAATTAGGATCTATAAAGTCTTTATTTAAGTAAATTTAGTTTTCATAAAAAAATAAGATTTTTTTTACAGAGTGTAAAATAAGAGATTGTTTCAAAAGTCATAACATTTTTCTGAAATATGCATAAATATGTAAGTATATAAGTATGTATATATATATATATATATATATATATATATATATATATATATATATATATATATATATATATATATATATATATATATATATATGTGTGTGTGTGTGTGTGTGTGTGTGTTATAAGACGGACATCACGATGAGTGGTTGCAGACATGGCCCTTAAAAATGACACCGTTTCAGCTAAAGACTTTTATTAACATAACGTTGGAGGATGGGTTCCCACTTCATCAATCATTGAGACAGGACAAACTGAGGGGTCAGATAGCATGAAGCTATAAGTAAAAAAGCCCTTAACAAATGGGTCAACATCTGCGGGAAAATCTCTAGGAAAATCTGCCTCCGACATCATGGCATCTTATTTTTGTTTGGAAATCTCCTAAATTGTCCGCTAGTGCAATGTAGAGTTATAATTGTTTAGACCTCTTTCTCTGAGGGCGTAAACTGTAGCAAAAATGGTCAATTTAGGTTAGGGGTTAAAAAAGGGGAAAGCAAAAGGACGCGGAAATATTTAGCCCTTGATTTAAGTTTTGAAAACCCCTGAGAATTTTCTTAGCTTGTCTTAGGGATTTTATGAAAAGATGCCTACATTAGTTTCACGATCCAGTTTACATCTCCATACATGTATATATATATATATATATATATATATATATATATATATATATATATATATATATATATATATATATATATATATATATATATATATATATATATAATATATATATATATATATATATATACATATATCTATATATATACAAATATATATATATATATATTTATATACATATATATATATATATATATATATATATATATATATATATATATATATATATATATATATATATACATATATATATATATATATACATATACATATATATATATATATATATATATATAATATATATATACATATATATATACATATATATACATACATATATATACATATACATATATATATATATATACATATATATATATAATATATATATATATATATATATATATATATATATATATATATACATACATACATGCATAATCGTTGATTAATTATTAAATATATAAATATTACTGACAGAAACGAGTGTTCTGTTGTTAATAACGATGGCGGTAAACTCATTCCAATTTATTACGGTTTTAATTACTATCAAATTAACTTACTATATATAAAAGTACTGTTTCATAAATACTTTATTCCAATTTTATATTCTAATGTTATATTGAATTATGCTACTTGGTATATTTTGGGAGTGAAAAGTTTTAAATTATCTTTGAATTGGAAAACGTTAATAGTA
>CM063501.1:30547762-30563165 GCA_032207245.1 Pardosa pseudoannulata | reverse complement strand
AATGGCGATGTTTGTTCTTGCGATTTACTAAGCTCAATGAAGTCATTAGATGGTTCAGATTGAGTGCGGATGCTGACAAAGTAGAGAGAAGACGTGGTTCTCAGTGCTCCGAATTATTTTCTGATTTTAACAGTCTTTTTAAAGACTAGATTTATACCAGTTTTATTTTCTGGTGACTTTGATGCGAATGTATTTGTACTCTTATCTGGCGACTTGGCGTTTTGGCGGAATTCAAGAAATAGCTTTCTTGGACGCACGATGATTATTTTTTGTCTCGTGCTTTTAATTTGATAATTTGATTGGCTGCTCTCCGGATCTGGGCAAAACTATAAAAGCCGAATGTAACTGGAGTTTTTGTCATTGGTCATTGGTCATTATTGTCATTCATTGATTGATTAGATTAGAACTTGCATTTTGTCATTGTACTTTGAACTAAGCTCAATGAAGTCATTAGATGGTTCAGATTGAGTGCGGATGCTGACAAAGTAGAGAGAGAAGACGTGGTTCTCAGTGCTCCGAATTATTTTCTGATTTTAACAGTCTTTTTAAAGACTAGATTTATACCAGTTTTATTTTCTGGTGACTTTCATGCGGACTTTTTCCTTCAATTATGGAGGATAAAGATATGGAATGTGATGCAGCTGCATCAGGACAAACTAATAACGATGATGTTCCCGAGCAAACTTTCCCGCGCGACTGGGATGAGCTGTTAAGCCTTTTCTACTCAAGATACACTCCGGAATGGAGTTTTTATGAAGTCATAGAAGACTATCTGCAATTCTTGATCTCATGCAAGCACATACCTCAACCTTCATCATCAGAAGAGGTGAGCAACTATTTCGTTGATTTATGTAATATCATTAATGCCAGCAATATGAATTTGGAACCTTTTGTTGCAAATATCCTATTTCATACTTTCTATAGTGGCTTTAGCCAAACCATTAATGAAATCCTATCTAAATCAAATATTAAGATCGTTGAAAGTAACGATCAAAAACTAAGAATAATTTCTGCCATTAAAAAGAAAAGATCAAATAAGGACAAAAATGTCCCAGATAAAAGTATCAAATTACAGAACTCTTTTTCTGTTTTGGATAGTATAGATGATGGTGATATACACGTTGCGGAGACTAGGCCTACTCCGGTCTCCACTAACTCTAATGTAAATAATGTTGCAAGTGGATCTCCGGTCCCAAGGAAACAATACCAATTATTTTTTGAAATTGGAAAAAATTGTAAGCAGCAAATTCAACATTTGCATGCCCTCTCTAACGATCTAAATATAGAATTCACTCGAAATATGATCAAAATATCAACTAATTGTGCCGATGCCTTCCGCGCGGCACAAAATTACCTAGTTACAAACAAAATACCAGCACGAGCGCTAGACCTTAAGTCAGCGAAGCCATTAAAATTCATCATCAGGGGATTGCCTTTATTTACTGATGTTGCAGATATTGATGCTGCCCTTAGGGAGCACAATATCACCCCCATCAAAATTGCATATTTGACTAATAGGAGAACTAAGCAACCGATGCCACTGTTTTTAGCAACAGTGCAGCCCTCCCCAGCGGTGAATAATATAGAAAATATCAAAACTATTAATTACTTGACTGTAAAATTTGAAACTTATAAAGCAAAGGGTGTAGCGCAATGCTACCGGTGCCAACAATATGGCCACTCATCATTAAATTGTAATCTGACCCCCAAATGCCTAAAATGTGGTGAATCACATCGCTCAAATCAATGCCAAAAAGGCCCTGATCAATTTAAGTGTGCAAATTGTGGTGGCGGACATACTGCTAATTTTAGAGGGTGTCCGGCCCATCCAATTAATAGGAAAACGGGTAAAAACGTTAAAACTAGATCTGTGGCCCCTAAATTTGTCCCTTCACCCCCTCCCCAAACGAATATTTGGGCGCAGAGGGCCCAAAACAGCAAAAAATCTGAAACTCCACATATAAATGGAGCTCCGACTCAAACCATACCCACTCATTTAAATCGGAATTTAGAAGGTCCTGAAGCTCCACCTTCAACCTCAAAAAATGCTCCTAAAGCCAAAATTTCCCAAATTTCAAACAAAAATAAGGATAAACAGGCTTCCAACAAGGAACCTCAAGCTTCCACATCGAAACATTCACAGAAAATAAATAATTCTGGACAGAAAAAAATCCAAGTCTGAAAATACATCAAGCGCCTCCTCCATTATGGAGCTCTTAAAAACTATCCAAGAAATAATGAAGGAATTCAACATCAATGACATCCTAGGGATGTTTAAAAGTATCTCTCAAATTATGAAGTCCGAAAAGGACACTTTTGCCAAGATTTATGAAATTTTCGAACTCATTTCTGAAACATTCAATGCAGAAACCAATGATGGATAGACAACCTACCTTACGTAATAGCTTAAATATTCTTTTTTGGAATGCAAATGGCTTGTCTTCTAAAATTTCTGAACTCAGAGAATATCTAGAAGAGTCGCAGGTAGATATTGTCCTCATACAGGAATCTAAACTCAAACCAGAGCTAAGATTCAACATCTGCAATTACATACTTCACAGAAAAGATCGTCCTACAGTAAATGGTGCACGCCTCCGTGGAGGGATTCAAGGTGGCATTGCCATCTACGTTCGAAATACCTTAAATCATTATGTTATAACTGATCTAGATACTGCGGATCTTGAATCTCTCTCGATCATGATTCTACCGAACCCTAACACTAAAATCTTAATCACTTCAGCTTACATACGTCATCGGAGATCCTTCCCTACGTCGGATCTACTCAAAATTCTAAATTACCACCCTCAATGCATCATTGCGGGTGACTTCAATGCACATCACAGAGCCTGGAATTGCTACAGAGCTAACAAATTTGGTCAAGATTTACTTTCTTTTCTCAATACGAATACTGATGTAATTCTACATCACCCCCCTACCCCTACCCACTTTGGCGCTCATACTCGGCCTTCTACTATTGATTTAGCTCTGATGAAAAATATCCCTCAAAATTCTAATATTGAAACATTGGATCTTTTTGACTCGGATCATTTGCCAGTTCTGCTGACAATTGATTTGAGCTCTGAAGTTCAGTGTTTTGACCCTATTATTTACACTGACTGGCAAAAATTCCAGGACATTCTTGCTGGGTCCCACTTAATTTTTCCCGTTATTCGATCTCCAAATTGTATTGAACGTGCAGTCAAGACTCTCACTGAGAGCATTACTATTGCGGCCCAAAATTCATCTACCAAACTTCATGTACCTAGAAATCACAAGCTACCTAAATATATCAAGGAGCTTATACGAAAACGAAATACTGCACGTAAATTTTTCCAAATTTACCGCACTTCTGATGCCCGGCAAGAATTTCTAAATCTCGGTAGAATTGTGAAACGAGAAATTCGTAAATTCAGAAATAAAGAGTGGGAGGAGCTCATCAGCAGTCTCTCTCCTGAAGATAATACACTCTGGAGATTCAGGAAAATGCTTAAATCAAAATCTGTAAAATTTTTTCCACCCATTCACAGCAGTAATGGGATCGCCTTTGACTCAAAGAGCAAAGCAGATGCAATTGCAGATGTATATGAGGAACAATTCTCCCCAAATTCTGACATTGAAGACGAGGATCACGATATTATGGTATCTGATACGGTTCATGACTTCTTGGCGAATGCGCCAAGTATTCCTCTCTCCCCTACGACCGTTGCTGAGGTTTTGGCCGCCATTAAAAATCTTAAGAATTCAAAAGCTCCAGGTATTGATTTGATTACTAATAAAGCTATCAAACATTTACCACCAAATGCAATTATTTATTTTACGGCCATTATAAATTCTATTCTAAAATTCTCATACTTCCCAGACTTATGGAAGACTGCGGTTGTATGTCCAATTCCAAAACCTTCAGCCAATCTTACTTTTGCAGAGAACTATCGCCCTATTAGTTTACTGAGTTGCCTCAGCAAAATTACTGAACGCATAATATGCAATCGTCTGGAACTCTTTCTCACCACTAATAATATTCTGATTCCAGAGCAATTTGGCTTTAGAAGCTCACACAACAGTACGCATCAGTTGCTCCGAGTCGTGGAACTCGCTAGCGAGGGTCTGCAGACGAGGACGCCATCTGGTGCCATATTTTTAGACATTGCTAAGGCTTTCGACCGCGTCACGCACGAAGGACTCATTTACAAACTAATTCAGCTCCAGTTGCCTGATGCACTGATACACTTACTACACAACTATCTTAGCAATCGTCAATTCACGGTCCGTGTCCAAAACAAATTTTCCTCTCTGAAATTTATTACTGCGGGGGTTCAGCAAGGATCAATCCTTGGCCCCACTCTATTTAATCTCTATATTAACGATATTCCAAAAACTGATTTTACAAATATAGCTCTGTACGCGGATGACACGGCCATCTACACACAGGCTCCTTATATTAATTCTGTTTCGGCTTACATTCAACATCATCTTGATGCTCTGGAACCGTGGCTCATTAAATGGAAAATCAAAATTAATACTAATAAATGTCACGCGATCTTTTTCTCCCGCTCATATAAAACTCCGCCACGGCTTTATCTTTATAACGATCCAATAAATTGGGAGAATTCAGTAAAGTACTTGGGCGTCATCATCGATCGTCGGCTTACCTGGAAGCCACATATTAAATATATTGAGAACCTTTTGATCCAAAGTCTTCACGATCTACGGTATCTTCTTTACTCACCGTACTTAAGTGTTCGGCTTAAGACTCTTCTATATAAAACAATAATACTGCCCCGCGCGAGCTATGGCGCGCCAGTATGGTCATATGCTTTTCCCTCAAACATCAAAATTCTCGAAGTAGCGCAAAATAAAATCTTAAGAAGAATTGTTAAAGCTCCACGCTATCTTCGAAACGACATTATACGTCGTGATCTAAATTTAACCACCATTAAGGAACATTTTCGTAAAGTATCTAAAAAAATTTTTTACCGCGATCAATAGTATTCCTAATGAAATAATTGCTGAACTCCCGGACTACGATTTCGCAGATCCAGAGTTCAGACGACGGCCTAGGGCCTCTCTTCTAAATTTATAAATATCACAGTTATCACTTTTCACATGTTATTTGGCTATTCTGTGCTTTAAACACACTAATATTCAAGCTATATACATTTGTCTATTCGTACAATACGTATTTTAGCATTAGGCTACACCCTTCGACTCCGATCAGTGCAATTCTCATTGCTGTCCTACTTTTTTCAATTTTTTTTTAAGATATCGCCCCAGCAAATTTTTTTGCCACTTCACCAAGACAATTTCTTTTTGCTTTTCGCCAGGATCCGAATTACAATCCCGAACAAGCATGTAATACATTATAGTCTTATTTTAAATGTATTTACTCCTATTTAATCATATTTAATCGCATTTTAACCATATTTAATCAATATTTAACCAATATTTAATCGCATTTTAACCATATTTAATCAATATTTAACCAATATTTAATCGCATTTACTCTCATATTTAATGATTTAATCACCATTATTTTATTTTACTCTCATTTTATATATTTAATTTTTATTTAAAGACTGGTATCTTGATATTACATTATCTCAATGAACCGCTCCCTCTTAAAACGAACTATTTATACGTCGTGATCTAAATTTAACCACCATTAAATGGAACATTTTCGTAAAGTATCTAAAAAATTTTTTACCACGATCAATAGTATTCCTAATGAAATAATTGCTGAACTCCCGGACTACGATTTCGCAGATCCAGAGTTCAGACGACGGCCTAGGGCCTCTCTTCTAAATTTATAAATATCACAGTTATCACTTTTCACATGTTATTTGGCTATTCTGTGCTTTAAACACACTAATATTCAAGCTATATACATTTGTCTATTCGTACAATACGTATTTTAGCATTAGGCTACACCCTTCGACTCCGATCAGTGCAATTCTCATTGCTGTCCTACTTTTTTCAATTTTTTTAAGATATCGCCCCAGCAAATTTTTTTTCCCACTTCACCAAGACAATTTCTTTTCGCTGTTCGCCAGGATCCGAATTACAATCCCGAACAAGCATGTAATGCATTATAGTCTTATTTTAAATGTATTTACTCCTATTTAATCATATTTAATCGCATTTTAACCATATTTAATCAATATTTAACCAATATTTAATCGCATTTACTCTCATATTTACTGATTTAATCACCATTATTTTATTTTACTCTCATTTTATATATTTAATTTTTATTTAAAGACTGGTATCTTGATATTACATTATCTCAATGAACCGCTCCCTCTTAAAACGAACTATCTTTATAACTGGAGATATGCCCTGCCGGGTAAGGTGCTCTGAAAATAACCGTTAAATGGAGAACGACGTTTTTGTCATTATTTCTTTGATTGTCTAAAATAAAAGTCTAGTTGATCTTGAGTGCTTTCGTTTTCTCATCTATTTATCTACGTGACAATTTGGTGGAGGCGCCGGGTAGCCTGATTTAATTATACATACCGCGTTTGTTTAAAACGGAAGAACAAAACGCTGAGCAGCTGAGAAGAAGCCGTCGCGTCCAAGGACTGCTTCCTGAATTTGGCGAAATGTTATCGAATTCCAAAACAGCCATGCCCGAAGAGAAACCCGCCATCGTGATGACGCCTACGATTGTGACTGACTCCAGAAAGCCTACGATCTTCCGAGGAGAACCTGGACAGGACCCAATAAAATGGCTGAAAGAGTACCAGAAGGTGTCACTGTACAATCACTGGGATGACACCATGCAGTTAGCTAATGTGTACTTTTTCTTGGAGGGTTACTGCGAGGAAGTGGTACGAGAACAATGAGGATAGTTTCACCTCATGGACTCTGTTTGAAGACGGACTGAAAAAAACGTTCGGAGACACCCAAACGTTTCTCAGACGAGCAAAGGAGCGTCTTAAATCAAGAGCACAACAACCAGGAGAGAGCATCCAATCATACATACAGGACGTTCTGGAATTGTGTAAGCAAGCTGAGCCAACTATGTCCGAAGAGGATAAGGTCTCGCATTTGATGAAAGGTGTCGCTGAAGATGTCTTTCAAGCTCTTCTTTCCAGAGACGTTAAAACATCGGGAGATTTCACCAAGTGGTGCGTCTATATAGAAGAGATGAAGCAGAAAAGAGTGGGCCATTACAAATTCGAAAGACTGCCCAATGTCGTACCCATCGCATCAACCGACGAAGCGACCGACTTGGTTTCACTCATCCGGAAGGTCGTCAGAGAGGAAATACAACATGCATTCGCACAGCCGCTCAAAGTCCCGCAGCCAGAACTGCAATCCATCGAGGCAATCGTAAGAGACGAGGTGGACCGATCCTTAGCCGTTATTTCCCGTCAGCCCATCGCCGCTATTTCCCGTGAACCCATCGCCGCCATCCAACCTCTGAAGACTCCTAGGCATCCGACGACATACGCCGCAAGACTACCAACGACTGTGCCATCCCGAAATGAGCCGCAGCGGAAAACCGACCTTTGGCGCACAGCAGACAGCCGTCCGGTCTGTTTCCATTGTGGAAGGCCAGGGCACGTCGTCCGATACTGCCGAGACCGCCGAGCCATTTTCAACGACTACCGACGCAACAATCCTAGGAACTACTCTTTTGCAGCCGATTACGATGCCGACGACGCCAATGATGCGCCCTTCCGACGCAGATCTCCCAGCCCAGCTCGAGGACGGTCGCCGACATCCCGCTCGAGGGCCCGGTCACCGACGCCATACCGAGGGTCCAGCCGGTCGCCAGGTCGCAAGGAAAACTAGGCCGCTCGCCCTCCGTAGGAGGTGAGGTCGCGATTTTTCAAAATCCTCCAATAGCCGCCAAATTGCACGGCAACTTCATCGACGTTCTCATCGACCACCAGCCCGTTAAAGCCCTTGTGGACTCTGGAGCCTCATACTCCGTCATATCAGAGACGTGTCGCCGAAAGCTGCGTAAGGTCATGTTCCGTGACTCCAAGGACGTCATTCTAAAGGTTGCCGATGGTAACTTTGTTAAGCCGTTAGGGACATGTGTACTGCAGTTGACTATAGATGGCCGAACACAGCCCTTTCAATTCACCGTCATGCCAAAATGCAGTCATGACGTTATCCTAGGTTTTGACTTTTTGAAAGCTTCCCAAGCCGTTATAGACTGTGGACGAGCTGAGCTCATAGTTGATGAACTTTTACTTGACGACCATGAAGAGCCTCGAGTCATCAAGCTGTGTGCCGTGTCTGATTTGGTTGTTCCCAGCCGTTCGTGCCAATGCATTACGGTGCAAGCCCTTGAAGGACTCAACGACATGGATCTCATAGTAACGGGAAATAAAATTTTGTGGATCAATCAAGGCATTGCTGTTCCCCTCGGCGATAGTCTCGTTCAGTCAAGGAAAGGGCTCGCTCTGGGTGACAAATGGAGAGACACATGAACGCCGCATCCCGAAGGGTATGTGTATTGCCTACGCTGAGCCAGCCAGACGAGACTGCCTGAACACGCTGATGGAAGTTCCTTCCTACACTGATGTCGAAGTCATGAAATGCGCTGACCAAGTCGATATCACCGGATGAGGGGGGGGGGGGGGGGGGGTTGGGGGTGGGGGGGGGGGGGGGGGGGGGGGGGGGGGGGGGGGGGGTTGGGGGGGGGGGTGGGGGGGGGGATGGCTCGACTATGAACATGGAAGAACGGAGCCAAATGGAAAGCCTGTTGAGACAATTCCCAGATGCATTTCCATAGCGGACCACTGCAAAAGAAATGCAAACTCAAGGTGAAACACAAAATAAACACCGGAACACACCCTGCCATCAATCAACGACCTTATCGAGTATCACCAGCGGAGCGTCGCATAATTAATGATGAAGTCGACAAGATGCTGAAGAGAAACGTCATTCGACCGTCGGAGAGTCCTTGGTCATCCCCGGTCGTACTTGTTCGTAAGAAGGACGGCAGCTGGCGTTTCTGTGTCGACTATCGTCGTCTTAATCGGGTTACCAAGAAAGACGTCTACCCTCTACCCAGAATAGACGACACTTTGGATTGCATGAGAAGAGCTCAGTATTTTTCATCAATGGATCTGCAATCTGGCTACTGGCAAATAGAAGTAGATGAGGCGGATAGAGAGAAAACGGCATTTATCACAAGCGACGGGTTGTACGAATTCAATGTCATGCCATTCGGCTTGTGTAATGCCCCCGCAACGTTTGAGAGGAGTATGGATAATTTATTGCGACATTTGAAGTGGAAAATGTGCCTGTGCTATTTAGACGACATAATTGTCTTTTCGAAAACATTTCATGAACACCTGAAGCGATTGCACTGCGTACTCTCCTGCATCCAAGAAGCCGGACTTGTTTTAAATCCAAGAAAGTGCCATTTTGGAGCTAAAGAAATCAAAATCCTCGGGCATCTTGTATCCGGTAAAGGCGTTAAACCAGATCCCGATAAAGTGGCTGCTGTCAGAGACTTCCCTACTCCAAAAACGGTGCACGACGTAAGGAGTTTCTTAGGACTGGGCTCCTACTACCGACGATTTATCAAGAACTTTTCTTTCCGGGCTGGGCCTCTTCAAGAACTTTTAAAAGGAAACTCGAAGTTTCGATGGGATAAAGCCCAAGAAGACTCCTTCCGGGACCTTAAAATAGCCCTTGACCTCTCAACCGGTACTAGCATTATTCGACGAAGATGCCCCTACTGAGCTGCACACCGATGCCAGCGGATACGGTATCGGAGCCGTATTGGTCCAGCATCAAGACGGTAAGGAAAAAGTCATCGCATATGCCTCAAGGACCCTCTCTAAAGCCGAGAAAAACTATTCGACAACTGAACGTGAATGCCTGGCTGCTGTATGGGCGATAACCAAGTTCCGTCCCTACCTCTTTGGAAAATTCTTCAAAATAATTACAGACCATCATTCATTGTGTTGGCTAGCCAATCTACGAGATCCTTCCGGTCGATTAGCCAGGTGGGCTCTGAGGCTTCAAGAACACGACGTCTGCATTGTTTACAAAAGCGGGAAAAAACATGCTGACGCAGATTGCTTGTCTCGACATCCTATACCCGACGAAGGAGTGCCGGAAATCAAGTCTCTTGCAGCAATGAGTGATCTAGCGGCCGAACAACGTTGCGATCCATCTCTCGCCAGATACATCAAAGCCTGCGAAGAGTCACCAGATTTGTCAAGTTCAGGCTTCTCCTTAGTGAATGACTTGCTTTGCAAAAAAAATTTTGACCCAGCAGGAAAACAGTGGCTACCAGTCATTCCCGTGAAAATGCGGTTAGAAATTCTTCACCACTTCCATGACGAACCTACAGCAGGACACTTGGGATTTGCACGGACATACGATCGTCTTCGGAAGAGGTTCTTTTGGCCGGGACTTTTTCGAAGTGTGCGCCGCTACGTAGTGCATTGCAGAGAATGCCAGCGTCGAAAAGCGGTCCCACTGAAGCCTCCTGGATTGCTGATACCAATACCTCCTGCCGAAGCTCCCTTCCAGCGTATAGGGATGGATCTGCTTGGACCATTTCCAAAGTCGCATAGAGGGCACAAGTGGATAATTGTCTGCACGGACTATTTGACGCGATACGCAGTTACCAAAGCCCTCCCGAATGCAGAAGCAACAGAGGTAGCAAAGTTTTTTGTGGAAATGATTATTCTCATTCATGGAGCTCCGAGGACCATCATTACTGATCGAGGCCAAGTTTTCCAGTCCAAAATTGTGGCAGAGATTAACAATCAGTGCAACGTGATACATCGGATGTCTACTGCCTACCATCCTCAGACGAATGGACTCACCGAACGTTTCAATAAAACGCTAGCAGACATGCTGGCTATGTACGTCGATGTCGAGCAGAAGACTTGGGATCAAATTCTGCCGTTCGCAACGTTTGCTTATAACACTGCAAAACAAGACACCACTGGGTTTACCCCATTCTTCTTGACGTTTGGTCGTGAGGTTGAAACAACCCTGGATGTCATGTTCCATGAGCCCATAGAAGATGAAGCACCAGACTACGTCGCCAGACTAGTAACCCAGGCGGAAGAATCCCGTCAATTAGCTCGGGTTCACACTCTTCAGGCCCAGGAGAAAGACCGACGTCGCTACAACTCTAGACATCGTGACGTGGTGTACCAACCAGGTGATTTGGTTTGGATCTTCATTCCTCTACGCAAGGTAGGTCGCTCCGAAAAGTTGTTGAAGAGGTATTTTGGCCCGTACCAAGTCCTGCGCAAGTTATCAGATGTTACTTACGAAGTCCAGGATTTTGATCCCGATTCCAGAAGACGTAAACCTAAAGACATCGTTCATGTGTTGAGGATGAAACCCTACTACGCACCAGAAGAGCAGGCGGACTTGTTCCCAACTACAACTGGAACAGGTGGTATGAGCGCATCTGACCGGAACACTGACTCTCCTGAGACAGCATTAGCTACGGAACGAATAACCAGGTCAAGCACCAAGAGCCGTCGTCCATAACAGCGGGACGCTGTTTATTGGAGGAGGGAGCAATGGCGCGAAATGAAAATGTATTTGCACTCTTATCTGGCGACTTGGCGTTTTGGCGGAATTCAAGAAATAGCTTTCTTGGACGCACGATGATTATTTTTTGTCTCGTGCTTTAAATTTGATAATTTGATTGGCTGCTCTCCGGATCTGGGCAAAACTATAAAAGCCGAATGTAACTGGAGTTTTTGTCATTATATCATAGTATTCCTAATGAAATAATTGCTGAACTCCCGGACTACGATTTCGCAGATCCAGAGTTCAAAATAGGGCCTCTCTTCTAAATTTATAAATATCACAGTTATCACTTTTCCATTGTTATTTGGCTATTCTGTGCTTTAAACACACTAATATTCAAGCTATATACATTTGTCTATTCGTACAATACGTATTTTAGCATTAGGCTACACCCTTCGACTCCGATCAGTGCAATTCTCATTGCTGTCCTACTTTTTTCAATTTTTTTAAGATATCGCCCCAGCAAATTTTTTTCCCACCTCACCAAGACAATTTCTTTTCGCTGTTCGCCAGGATCCGAATTACAATCCCGAACAAGAATGTAATGCATTATAGTCTTATTTTAAATGTATTTACTCCTATTTAATCATATTTAATCGCATTTTAACCATATTTAATCAATATTTAACCAATATTTAATCGCATTTACTCTCATATTTACTGATTTAATCACCATTATTTTATTTTACTCTCATTTTATATATTTAATTTTTTATTTAAAGACTGGTATCTTGATATTACATTATCTCAATGAACCGCTCCCTCTTAAAACGAACTATCTTTATACTGAATATCTGTAAGGTGCTCTGAAAATAACGTTAAATGGAGAAATTTTTGTCACTTATTGCAGAATTAATTCATTCTAATGCAGTTAAACACGTCACTCTGCTATATTTTTAGACATTGCGAAAGCATTCGACAAGATCTGGTTGGAAGGGCTAATTTTTAAGCTCATTAACTTAAATTTTCCCCCCAGCTTATTAAAATTTTCTCTCATTATCTTCGAAATCGTGAGTTCGTTGTCAGAGTTAACACACTCTCTCAACACCTCGACCTATTCTTTCAGGGGTTCCTCAGGGCAGCTTACTTGGCCCTAAACTGTTCAACATTTATATTAATGATATGCCATCTGATCCACATATCGAGCTTTGCCTCTATGCAGATGACACAGCCATCCTCTCCCGACACAAACAAACACGTTGTGCGTTCTCTACCATTCGGAATTATCTTAAAATTTACGAACATTGGCTTTCTTGCTGGCGCATAAAGGTAAATCCTACTAAATGTGCTGCCATGATTTTCACGACGAAAAATGTTTCTAATTTTATTGATCACAATAATTTTAAACTTTACGATGAAGATATTCCCTGGGAGTCTTCTTATAAATATCTAGGTATTACCCTAGATTCAAAATTAAATTGGAGACTTCATATCGAAAACACTGTTAAAAAAATCAAGGCTGCAATTGGCACTCTAAATTTATATCTCAATTATCGAAGTCGCCTGCATACGAAAACAAAGTTATTGTTATATAAAAGTTATAATGACTTATGGTTGTCCTGTATGGGGAACTGCCGCTCTTATCCATCTCAAGAGTCTTCAAGTTGTCCAAAATTATGTCCTTAAAAAATGTGTTTCTGCTCCTTGGTACGTGAGGAATGATATGATTCATAATAATCTTAAAGTCAGGCCTGTTCTACCTGAGTTCAAAAGACTTGCGCTGCGCTTTCACCGTAGCATTGATTTTATTCAGAATCCTGTACTTCACAACCTTCCAGTTTATAATCCTGCTGTTCCTAGCTCGGCCAAGAGGCCCAGAGCTTTATTATATCGTTCTGATATGGCTCTTCCTCCTTCTAAGCGAAGGAGAGGAGAATAAATTAATTTTTTTTTTTTAACCTTGCTTTTAACAAATAATTTTTTATGTCCGAGTGGCACGCTTGGTAGCGTGTCCGCTCATTTTCGCTCTTTCCTGCGGTTGTTGGTTCGATCCCCGGCGACGACCACAACCGGCATTTAATTCATTAACTTCTGTTTTTGTTTATTTTTACCTTTTATTTTTTTTGCTTTTCTTTTTTATTAGTGAAGTACCGTTTTCTGTATTTTTTGGCTTTTTTACTTAATTTTTCCAATTTTTTGGGGGGTATCATATCATTCCGCTACTTTGCTCTAGCTTATTTTTGTTTACGTAATGTTTCGTCTTGTTTTATGTTATTAAAAAAAAAATAAATAAAAAAAAATATAAATAAAAATCTGAAAAAATGCTTAATAAAAATTTTAAAATTTTATAAAATCCAAAAACATATCTTCTTGTTAGTGCTGTCACTTTTGCTAAATTTTTTGATGTACCAAGTTGCAATTCTTATAGTCCCTATTTTTGTTTTTTGTATTACCTAACTGTGTTATTTTATGAGCATGTTGTAGAATCTATGTATTGCTGTTAACCATACCAATTGGTCATTGTCAAGGTTTAGTCTAATTATCCTTTAATTAGACAACGCGTTGGTTACTCATAATTTTTTATGAGAACGTTCTCACCTCCTCGCTCTCTTGTGAGCTGGAGCGTATAAAATTTTCGTTTGGATTACTTTTTGCCTTGAGGCCTAAATTTATGTTTTGATCTGCTTACGTTCGGAGGTTAAAGTGAAGACCTTCCACTTCACTAGGTACTCCGTTAAAC
This sequence comes from Pardosa pseudoannulata, assembly GCA_032207245.1. Taxonomy (NCBI): domain Eukaryota; kingdom Metazoa; phylum Arthropoda; class Arachnida; order Araneae; family Lycosidae; genus Pardosa; species Pardosa pseudoannulata. The sequence goes on along the minus strand of CM063501.1, from coordinate 30,548,956 downwards.
CCAGTTACCTTGACCTTGACCTTGAGTTTTTGTCATTATTTCTTTGATTGTCTAAAATAAAAGTCTAGTTGATCTTGAGTGCTTTCGTTTTCTCATCTATTCATCTACGTGACAATATATAATTGCATGTCTCTCGTAAACTGAGGAAACTACTTGAATTTTCTGACATCTAAATTTTTGTACACTTTTCTTTCTTTGACTTCCCACTGTTACAAGATATTTTAATTGTGATTTTCATGCTGATAAATATAAAAAGTATTTCACAAATATATTACCTATTTTAAAAGAACTGTAAGTTAAGGTTTAAAAACATATTTTTCCTCGCATTATGATATTTGTTACAATTTTAGGAATTCTATTTTCATTCGCTGCAGAATAGTAAAAAACAAAAATGACTTTGACTTATTGTAAACAGACCCGTCAAATGTTACCTGGGAATGCCCTGCGGCTGGAAAACGGAACTGTAAAATGAGATAAAGCTGTGCGTTGAAATCAATACTTACCTGTCACTAAGGAAACATTCAGTTCTCAAAACTCAGTTTACTGGGGATCATATTAATGTTTTTTCATTAACACGGGATCAATAATAATTACAAATATACATACAAAACATAAATATAGTCCAATGCAGATTCTCTGGTTGTAATAGGTATCTACGACTCTCGATATAAAATTATGATGCGCGTGTGATTGCAATGAAAACATGGATTCGTAGAAAATCAGTATACAGCTTCATTGTGAAGGTGTCTAAGTAATGAACTTTCTGAACTTAGATGACAGGGTCAAGTAATGTGCTGCTATGAGTGGATTACATCTGACATGCCCGCAAGTGTACTGTCCACGTTGTCTTACAATTCTTTAAGCAGTGTTCCTCCAAACACAGATACATGAATCTATCAACAGTTCCCGAGACATGTCTGATGTCGTCTGTTCATTTGGGCAGTTATTGTGACATATCGGACGTGCAGTGGAATTTTAACCCGGTGTGAAGACTCCCCTTTGTCCGAGAACGCGCCAAAACAGCTGACCGAAGTACACCTGTTTATCTGGACAATAGCATGGCGTCTCAGAGTCTGGGATCTTGACAATCGGACGGAATAGACGAATACGCCCCTGATGGATCTCGTTAATGAATGCTCGGATATTCCGTGAAGGAACAGCCAGCGAATGAGAATTCAGCTAAAAAATATAACT
>CM063501.1:30528662-30543662 GCA_032207245.1 Pardosa pseudoannulata | reverse complement strand
CCTGTTTAAAATTACATTTTTACGTTTCATATGATCGCCAGCCAGATGTTCATTAAAAATTATATAGGCATGAAAAGCTGGAGAAGAAATTGCTATTTACAGTTTGTTTTCCTCTTGAATTAGCTTTTCATTCATCCTATTTCTAACATTTTCCATTGTTTTTCCGTATACACTATTATTTAAAAGTTTAAAAAAATCGTTCTCAAAACTTATTGAAGCCTGTATTCGCTGACGAGTATTGAATTCAATGTAGGGTTTTAACCAGGCTAATTGATTTAATTTGACGCCTCTATGGATAGTTTTAAGAGTAATTCCTAGCTGGATGCATTGTTTAAGGTTTCTGTAGTGAATTACATATTCTCTTTTATTGTATAGATTGGGTGTTAATTTTTTAACATCTAAAACTTTTGTATTGTAAACCTCGGCTAAATGATTACTGTATTCTGAAAGCATTTCAGGATGAATTGTAACATTTTCTGGGGCTACAGGATAATCATTCTGTATGTTATGAAGTTTTGGAGGTATTTCTAGGTCTACGCAAAAAACATAGCCAATATTCGAATCATCTGGTATGTTTAAAACATCAATAAATGAAATTTTTTCCTTTGTGATCCACTGAAATCCGCTAAACAAAAATGATAGTAGTAAAAGTTCCGAAATATCCAACACGCTGGTAGAGGAATTGTGTATCCGTAAGTAGAATGCGCAAATAAATCTTACTAGAAACACGTTAGCAATTGAAATGTGCGGACAAGTGTGTGGAACTTATAAGATGGGGTCTTATCAATGACTCATCATGAGTGACCAGTCAAATATCCAACAATAGTCAACTCACAAGGGTGAGGTAAAAAGTGTTAGTCTGTAGAAGTGAGTCATCTACAAGAACTCCCCACATGTTTGGAGAAATAATAACAGTAAATTCTTATCTATATCAACAAGTGTAACGTCAGTAAAATTAATTTATACATATCGTACTTGTTCATAAAAGTTGTAATTTTAGAAACAGCTTAATAAAATACAATAATTTCAATTATTTTTTATATTTGTGTAGTACCTATTGTATACAGTAAGTTTTAAATAATCTATTTATACAAATAAAAAATAAATAATCTTTAAGTTTGAAAAATATATATGACAAATCATCTTAAAATACAATTAGGTTGAGAGCATGCTGAGCAAGACTAGAAATTGTACCCATATTTACAATATGGTATCACCTATGACATCTAGAAGGTAACGTAAAAAAATACGTTAGTATTTTAATTATGGTAAAATAGCGGTTTTGGCTCACCAAGGATTTCGAGGATCGGCCGGGATTTGCCCAAGCCACCTGCGAAGGATGAGTCATACCAGATAAGGAGAATTTCACGGATTCTCGATAACAATGCCTAGGGGTCGAAAACAGGTTAATTTTAACATGACTTTGAACTTTTAGGGAAAAAATTAATTTGTAAATGTTGCACTGTGGTACTAAGGGAATAAATATTACCATATCAAATTTTATTAGTTTCGAGAATTTAAGTTAGTTTATTGATGTATATAAGATACGTTTTAACAGGCGTTTGATTTTTCAGAGTGTAAGAACTTGTATATTACATTAACTATTGTTTACGACATGGAATCCTGTCATCCCAGAACCTTGAAATGTTTAGATAATAAATTTATTATTTCTCTTTAAATAGGAATTAATACCGCCCGTTAAAATTTGGAAGGACATTAGCCGAGCCTTTTACAGCTCGTTACCGAAACACGCGTGACAGAGCCAGATCAAACATAATGATACATATTGGTTTGACCGGATATCGGACGCTTCCTTCCTGGTGTTTCATCCCACCCACCACCTCTTTTTTTTATTTATTTTTTTATTTATTTATTTTTTTTTATCATTTGGTATCGTTAAGGACATTACATTTGGTATCGTTAATGTTTCCACTTTAGTCATATTTCGTTTAGTATTATAAAACGTTTCTGCATTAGTCACTTTTCTTGTAGTGATAAGAAACAATAGTTCGTTTCTACTTTCTTTCACTTTTAGTTTCGTTAAGAAGAAACAAAAGTTCGTTTCCGCTTTAGTCACATCTCATTCGGTTAAGAAAAACAAAAGTTCGTTTCACTTAAGTCAGATTTCATTAAAGTAATCAGAAACAAAATGTTCGTTTCCATTTTAGTCACATTTGGTTGAGTTTAGAAGAAACAAAAGTTCGTTTCCACTTTAGTCACATTTGGTTGAGTTTAGAAGAAACAAAAGTTCGTTTCCTCTTTAGTCACATTCGGTTGAGGTTAGAAGAAACAAAAGTTCGTTTCTATTTTAGTCACATTTGGTTGAGTTTAGAAGAAACAAAAGTTCGTTTCCACCTTAGTCACATTTTTTTAGTTTAAAAAAAACAAAAGTTCGTTTCTGCTTTAGTCACATTCGGTTGAGTTTAGAAGAAACAAAAGTTCGTTTCCATTTTAGTCACATTTTGTTGAGTTTAGAAGAAACAAGAGTTCGTTTCCATTTTCGTCACATTTCGTTCAGGTAATAAAGAAACAAAAGTTCGTTTCTATATTCTTCCACATTTCGTTCCATTTCGAGGAAACTAAAGTCCGTTTCTACTTTATTTGCATTTGGATTAGATAATAAGAAACATGTTTCTCCTATTTTGTTTCACATATTGTTTGATATTTTGAAACAACAGTTCGTTTCTTTTTTAGTCCTCATTTATCGTAACATGAAAATAAAGTTTACAAGTCTGTTCAACATCCCGATATAACACTTCTTTACCATTGTAGTTAAATCTTGGTTTTAATAACAGGAAAAAAGTTTACTATTTTGCAAAAATTTTGAAGTTAGACTCCTACTAATTCAGGAAACTGGTCGTATTTCTTGCCTTGTACAGGTCGAGGATTATCTTTGAAGTGTATCCTGAAAAATGATAAGTAAAGCATCAGTCATCACAGAATGCAATAATCAGTAATAAAATTACCTATTACAAATAAACAAGCTTTTACTACTCATGGATAAAGAAGATTTTTTTTAATAAGACCTTCAAATGAAAATTATGACATTTAATCACAGATTTTTTTTATCTTTAACTTCATTGATCCGGTGTTTTGTCCGTCGTTTAAGAGCCTAACAATGTATGTAACTGTGTTCTAGTCAGAATTAGAGCTGAAGGATGACCGAATGGTAGTGTGTGAATATATATATATATATATATATATATATATATATATATATATATATATATAGAAGGTTATATCTTACTTAACCAAATCATTTGGTAAGTTTAAAAACATTAAGCCATTTTACATTTTGTTTTCAATATGGATGTACCATTATGCAGTGGATGTATCTCAGAGGCGACTTCCGTAACAAAATGGCGTGAGTAGTCGCCAGAGAGAAGAATTTGATACCGTAAATTTTCTCCTTTGCCACGTCATAATGACGAATACTCTGAAAACTGCACACTCTTTTAAGTGAATAGTATAATATACGATAGATAATATAACTATTGTTTCAAATGCACATTTCAGTTCTAATACATATAAAACAATTGCAGATGATATCAAAAATCATATTTACCTCAAATTAGGAAGACTCCAGCAGCGTACAATATTTTCCTGTAGAGTGAAAAAAAAGAAATTGTTAATAACCTATGCTGTGCTTTAAGATGCTTTTTTCTGTGATTTATGAAAGCCATATATACTTGAAGTTGGTATGTTAAAACGATAGTTTGAGAACGTATAAGGCAAGAATAACATTGTTTTATACACTCTTATGGGAAAAAGACGAACTAAGAAGGACAAAAAACGGAAGATGTCATGTACAGAAAAACTAATTATTGGAGGATTTATTTATGTGATAGAGATTTACAAACGAAAAAACTCAGTAAAACATTTGTCCACCTCTGGAACTTATACATCCAGTTTTTGGCATAGAATTGATTGGTCGAGGTAACGGATGTCCTGAGAGACATCGTGCTATATTCTGGTGAACTTCTGGTGACAACTGGACCTTTAGATCGTCGAAATCAAAAGCTGGTTGAAGGGTCCTGCCCGTAATGTTCCAAACGGCGATCTTTCTCGCCAAAGTAGCATTTTGCGAAGACAAGCAGCGGAAACACCTGCAGCGTGAGGCTGGGAATTATCTTGATGAAATCTTATCTCATGATGGCGGAACATGAAGGGTAACACAACGGGGCGTAGAACAACGTCGACATACCGTTATGCTGTAAATGTGCCAGGGATAACAACTGAAGGATTCTACTATAAAATGCAATTGCACCCCAGTCTCTCACTCCCTGTTGTCGGCCTGTATGCCGAAAGACAGTCAGGTTTTTATCACAACGCTGTCCGAGAAGTCTTCAGACAAGTCTTCGCTGGTCATCGGAACTCATTTAAAAGTGTGACTCATCTTGGATGATTATTCTATTCCTGTAAGGGACATTGCAGTTCGAATAAACCGGACACCCCTGAAAAACGGACTTGCTGTTATATAGAGGTCAATGGTTCACCCTTTCTTGCTAACATCGTCTAATAGTGGCATCGATCCTATCGAAATATCGAGTTATTTGCCGATTAGATCAACCAGCTTCTTTAAGCCCAACTAAACGTCCAGTCTTAAACGCTGACATCTTATTTGAATCATTAAACGAGTCATTTAAGTTTTAAAATTTTTGCTGTTATTGCTGCCATCGTCCCATTACTTAGTGTCTCGAAATCGCTGGCGCCATGATGGTTCAAGCCGCAACTTAATTAAAGGTGCTTAATTGACCAAAATTAAGTTTATTTAAGCATAAAGTGTAAAACTAAACTTCTAATATTCTAAAAATTACAAAAACATATAGTGTCAATTTTCGAACATCACTTGTTTCTAATGTCCTCTACTGTGTTAAACTTTAACTATTAATTGAAAATTTTGAAAGCTTAAGCACGTTTCAAGATTAATAGAATTCTTACCTCCGGATCCATAATTAGAACTTTTTCCCAAACATTATAGGTTTCGTAGTATGTCGTCTCCAATTCAAGTCCCATTTCATTTATGACCAGATTTATGAATCCTAATTCAGAATTTCTAGATTTTACAACGATTTTGTCTGCAGTCTTTTCAGAATCATCAGCCCGACTTCTGGGTTCGCGCCATTCTGTGCTCGAATCGTTTTCATCATTTTCACCAGAATTTGCATCAGCTACGCCGAGGTCCTTTTCAGAAGTATTAGCATAGGTTTTATAACCATCAATGTTATTTTCTTTTTCGTATTCTTCCAAGATGCTGGAATCAAATTCTAATAATGGATTGTCTACTGTAGCTATAGTTATAACCAGCTCTGGTGATTCAATAATATCAAATCTTTCAGAATCCTTCGTATAAACTTCTGCCTCTTCAGCGAGTTTGTTGCACTTGAAACAATTCGAAAAAAATTTCTGTCTGCAAAATAAATGCACACTATAACAATGAAAGTTTTTTTTTCAATAAACTTATAAGAACAGAACTTAAAGGAACACCTTTATATATATATCATTAAATCGAAAAATGATTTGTTATATTGTATTTTTAAATCGAAAATATGTATTTTCATCATATGTCTCTCTAATTCATTAATTAGATTCTATTTTAAGTCTTTATTTAAGTAAATTTAGTTTTCATAAAAAAATAAGATTTTTTGTACAGAGTGAAAAATCAGAGATTGTTTCAAAAGTCATAACATTTTTCTGACATATGTATAAATATGTAAGTATATAAGTATGTATATATGTATGTGTGTGTGAGTTTGTGTAATAAGACGGACTTCACAATGGGTGGTTGCAGTCAAAAACTTAAAAATGACACCGTTTCAGCTAAAGACTTTTATTAACATAACGTTGCAGGATGGGTTCCCACTTCATCCATCACAGGACAGGACAAACTGAGGGGTCAGCTAGCATGAATTTATAAGTAAAAAAGCGCTTAACTCCTGGGTCATCTGTGGGAAAATCTCTAAGAAAATCTGCCTTCGACAGCCTGCATCTCTTTTTTGTTTCGAAATCTCCTAAATTGTCCGCTAGGGCAATGTAGAGTTCTCTGAGGGCGTAAACTGTAGCCCCAATGGTCAATTTAGGTTAGGGGTAAAAACCGTGAAAGTTTTTTTTCAATAAACTTATAGGAGCAGAACTTAAAGGAACACCTTTATATATATCATTAAATCGAAAAATGTTATTTTTTTGTCATAATGTGTCTTTAAATTGATATCGAATATATCTAATTTCAGCATACGTCATCTACAATTAATTAATTAATTTCTAATAAGTCTTTATTTAAGTAAGTTTAGTTTTCATAAAAAAATAAGATTTTTTTTTCAGAGTGAAAAATTAGAGATAGTTTCAAAAGTCTTAACATTTTTCTGACATATGCATAAATAGGTAAGTATATAAGTATGTATATATATATATATATATATATATGTGTGTGTGTGTGTGTGTGTGTGTGTGTGTGTGCGTGTGTGTTATAAGACGGACTTCACAATTTGTAGTTGCAGTCATGGCCCTTAAAAATGACACCGTTTCAGTTAAAAACTTTTATTAACATAACGTTGGAGGATGGGTTCCCACTTCATCCATTATAGGACAGGACAAACTGAGGGGTCAGCTAGCATGAAGTTATATGTAAAAAATGCCTTAACACCTGGGTCACATCGATGGGAAAATCTTTAAGAAAATCTGCCTCCGACAGCATGCATCTCCTTATTGTTTGGAAATCTCCTAAATTGTCCGCTAGGGCAATGTAGAGTTATAATTGTTTAGACCCCTTTCTCTGAGGGCATAAATTGTAGCCCCAATGGTCATTTAAGTTTAGGGGTTAAAAAAGGGAAAGCAAAAGGAAGCAGGAATTTTTAGCCCTTGGCTTAAGTTCTAAAAAAACCCTGAGAATTTTCTTAGGTTGTCTTAGGGATTTTATGAAAAATGCCTACATTAGTATATATATATATATATATATATATATATATATATATATATATATATATATATATATATATATATATATATATATATATATATATATATATATATATATATATATATATATATATATATATATATATATATATATATATATATATATATATATATATATATATATATATATACATAATCGTTGATTAATTGGTAAATATATAAATATTACTGACAGAAACGATATATATATATTTATATATATATATATATATATATATATATATATATATATATATATATATATATATATATACATATATATATATACATATATATATATATATATATATATATATATATATATATATATATATATACATACATAATCGTTGATTAATTTATAAATATATAAATATTACTGACAGAAACGAGTGTTCTGTTGTTAATAACGATGGCGGTAAACTCATTCCAATTTATTACGGTTTTAATTACTTTCAAATTTACTTACTATATATAAAAGTACTGTTTCATAAATACTTTATTCCAATTTTATATTCAAATGTTTTATTGAATTATGCTACTTGGTGTATTTTGGGGGTAAATAAGTTTTAAATTATCTTTGAAGGGGAAAACGTTAATAGTACAATTTTTTGAACATATCATTTATTTTTAACATCGTTATCAATTCGTCTCAGGTAACACTACAAAAATAGGGTATTATTATATTTGTGGTTAATTTGAAAATTATATATAATTATTTTTTGCATTGAAGTATCTAAAAGTTCTAAAATACATTACGGGAAAAGTAAAAAAAAAAAAAACCAAGTAAATTAATTTTATTCTATATTTGGAATTTCAGAAATTCTTAAGAAGTCTTTATCTTACTTACACTTTTTGTTTAATCGTACGTAAAAACTTCGGAGCCATTGTGATCGCCCACTAAGAAGTCGAAAGAAAACACTTTTTCTGCTGTTTCTTAAATCTATTAGAACGGCATATCTATAAACTGGAAAAATATATAACTCGGGCAGGAACTGTATTACATATGTTGAAGATAGATGCAAGTAAAGCTTTTTAAATGATTATAACTTTAAATAAAATATTTTTTTTCAGATCGCTCCTTAACCAGCAGCAGAAAATTAGCAGCTAACGTTAGAATTAAAACCTTTCAAGATGGCGCCGAAGTAATATTAAACTTTAATTGTTACTTCTCTCTTTGTTTAATTCCTTTTTTGAAAAGTTGAGCTGTCTTGCATTGTTTTCATTGTTGCAACAATGTTTTATTGTTTCACATTCTTGTGTATAAAAAGAAACTATTGATGACAACACGGCAAAATATGCATTTATGCATGTATATATATATATATATATATATATATATATATATATATATATATATATATATAGGTTTCGCATCAAAGCGGGGTGCCCCCGCCAACTTGGACATCCGGATAATTAACGGTGGAGAGTCGCCGTTGACCAATGAAAATGCAACATCTCATTTTGGCTCCAAACCAGTGTATTTAGGTTTCACCAAGACATAAAAGTCACCACTGTTATTATCTGTGCAACCATGATTGCACAGATAATAACACAATAAGCACAGACTATAATAATATGTAAATTGTCTATGCCATGATTGTTTAGATGGATTATAGGAACGATTGCTTAGAAAAAACTATTTTTGATCAAATAAAAGAAAATTAAAAGACAACTATATTTTATCTATATTTAATAGAGAAAATTTAAAATATAGAAACTTCTGACATCTTTCTCTCTTAATTTCAAAAGCTTTTTCAGGTTGTTTGTTTATTGAAGCAATTTGAATTTCTTTTCATGTAGATTCTCACTTTGTTTTCTTATAAGCATTTCGGGTAGATCTGTTTTTATGGGAAAAAAAAGCTTGAATTTTATTTAACTTGTAGTAAAAAAATTATTGTTACCATTAAAAGTTAAAATTACTTGATTAAATTGCTTAAGAATTGCGTTCAACTTGGCAAATTTGGAGAAAATATTTTCGATATTTACTAAAACACAAAGGTAATCCATCCAAATATTGTATTTCTTCCTTTTTCTGACAACTTTAATTAATACACAGTGCACCATCGTAATAGAATTATATTTGCTTACGTAATTAAAGAAAAAGACTTAAAAACCGGACATTTATATATATTTATGGTCAATTAATCCCTTAATAGTTTACAAACGCAACAGCTCCAAATTATTAAAATTCAGCTATAGTGAAATATTAATGGTTTGTTATATTAAATTCTTTTAAGCATTGGGCACTTTTAATATATAAGAAAATAGTTACACAAAGAGAGTTGTATGCAAATATCATATAAATTATAATATAGAAAAAGATTTTTTAGACGCGATGAGATCAGGAGAAAATGTTAGGCGATCATAATTAAACCTTTATCACCAAAATTGCGGGTTAACACAGTTCTTGAATCAAGCCTAAAAGGGGTCTTCTGTCTGTGTGTTTGTAACAGAACACCTCTTAAACGGCTGGACTGATTTGGATGAAATTTTGTGTATGTAATTAAGTTAATTCGAAATGATTTTGAATGATTCACAATTGGATCCGATAGAAAATCTGTTTTTTATTAAAAAATCCAGAACTGAGATTATTGTAATGCCTTTCGAAACCCTTCACAACCGACTCATCTGTGACGCAGCAGTCGGCGCAACGGGCTTCAGTACGAGAAGTCCCTATATCGAATAACCTTACAAGCGACTTGGAAATTTTAGTTTAATCTAATTACGTTTGTGATGACTATAAGCGAGGTGGCGTCTACTATTTTTAAAATTATTTATTATTATTTATAGTTAATATCTATCTATCTATCTATCTATCTATCTATCTATCTATATATATATATATATATATATATATATATATATATATATATATATATATATATATATATATATATATATATATATATATATATATATATATATATATATACAGAGGCGTAACTTGGCAGTTTCAACTGGGGGGGCAAAAATTTTCAGTAATGAATATTCGGTAATCCTAAAACGGTAATGTTTTAACCTTTTTTTAACTAATAATAGTTAAAAAAGGGATTAAACATTAACGTGTATTATTGTTTATTTAATTATAATGTCAAAATCTTAACAAATCTATAAAATCGATGCAAATTACAAAACATGATAGTTCCTTTCGTTTATTCTTCCGAAAAATGTTCTCACCAAGCTTGCAAATATATCTATCGCGATCGAAGGGAGATCAGATTAAGCGGTAAATACCTCATAAATCAACTAAGTAAAAATAATTCATTTAAGTAAAATTGAATTAAGCTCTTTTTTTCCATTAAAGCATAAATTGATTTTTACAAAATATATAGACATAATTTATTTTCTTGAATGCATAATACTACATATCTCTCTCAAATAGTTTGTCTTCTTAATCTTTCTCCTCTTTAATCAAACACAAGTTGTCATTAAAATGTAAGTATTGTTTTACTTTTCAAATGAGTATAAATATCAGTGTTTCGTTCACCAACGGAAGACTAATATTAAAATTTCAGTATATTCTAAAGTTCTTACATATTAGAAAACTAATAATTAGGATTATTCGAAATTATAACGTGGATTGAACTTTAAAATTCCGGTGAACATTTGGGGTTTGGTTTGGTTTGAATTTGGAGCTCTACGGTTTACTGTTTTGCTCATGAGGGCTAATGAAACCGGGATCTACTGCTTAAAGCCGATTCTGAACAGCTACGAACATCCATACCCTCAGCGGGATTCGAACCCACGAACTCCGGCACCGAAAAGCAGCATTGGGCCGTCTTTCGTCTGCACATTTGGGGACACTCTGGTATTGTATCTCATCTAACAATGCTCATTCGAATGACGGTAAAATTATCCCTGACATAAGAGGCCCTTCCCCAATTGTCGGAATAATTGCCCCTATTCGAGAGAGGGAATAAATTTATTGATTTGAGCCTCTTTTGGTACTGATCAAACGCCAAAAATAGTTGTTTAAAACTGATCTAATGATGTTCTTTCGAATGATTATGAAATTGTCCTAAAATTCCAACATGTGGAGGGGGATGAAAATTTTGATTTTGGGACATCTTTGGGGGTGATTTGGGGCATTTTCGGTGTTGATTAAACCCAAAATATGGTGGAGTTAATCTGATCTAATGACTCTTATTCGAATGATATATTGTTCATGTTTATGAAATCATTTTAAAAATCCATAAGGTTATTTCCCTGCTCCTTAGAGATCTTTAAAAATGTTTTTAATTGATCAAACGATGACATATCTTGATCAAAACTGATCAAAAATGATCAAACGAATGGCGTACTTTGAAATGTTAGTTTTCGTCAAGGGAGGAGGAATTAACTTTATCAGGGTTTATTTTCAGTTACATTTAAATATTGAATTGACATTAATGCCAAACCTATCAAAATTACATTTTAAAAATTTCTTAAATTAGGTGTTTAAAAAAATCAATATTTTGAAATCTTTTGTTAATTTTTAAAATGTTCCATGTACATTAATTTTTTCCTTCTAATTTTACCTTTTATAATTCTTTTAAATATTTTTGAACATCTAAGAGGTATTATTTTGCAGATAAACTGAATAGTTAATTTAAGAGGAATATTTTTTAATTGCAAGCTGAATTTTCATGACGTATATCTAAATTTAAAATTAAAATTAAGTTTTAATTTACTGTAGCACATTCAAAATTTAAATTGGATAATTCCGATTTTTTAAAACAAAATAGAAGTATTTGCTAAACATTTTTTAAAAAATCTTTAACAAGTTAGGTCGCTAGGACGAGGAGCATTTTAAACATTAAAAAATATTCGTAAAAATAACTGATTTTTAAACACATCGGATTTTAAATTAAGAAATTGTGATTAATTTACTAATACTTCAATTTATACGCATACAAAGTTTCATAACTTAGAGTTGATATTTAAATATAAATTTTCGTAATATCCACCATTATAATACAATTTTAATGACATCCAACAAACATAAATTATAAAGATTTATATGAAAAAATTAATAGACAAAATTTAAGATATCAATAAAACATAATATGTATACAAAATTGGTATATATACCACGAAAATGATTTCAGTTAAATTAAAATGCTAAAACTGTAAAAGTATTAACAGCATTTTAGTATTTAAAACATTAAATTCCAAAGAGATATTTTGCACTAAAATTTTATTTTTTATAAACTAGGAAGCAAAACTTCATTATGAATCTATATTTTGAAAATTTTTCGTTAATTAAATATTATAATAATTAGGAAACGACTGACTATTTCAACATGCTCAAACTTTTTTCAATGAACAAAATAATTTCTAGCATAAACTTTCAAATTTTATATACATATTTAAATATGTCTCCTTCATATTAATTTAACGATACGAATTTTGTTAATCGAAATATATGATAAATATTATCCAAAAACTACAGACTATTCCAATAGATAGATATTTTTTTCTTTCACCGATAAAAATCATTTTTAGCACAAAAACTATACAAGTTGATGATTACTTATGCGATTAAATGAAATAATACAGATTGAATAATACAAAGAATGGAATCTTAATCAAACAAAATACGTCCCTTTTTGGCATGAAAATTTAAGGAATTTATAAATTTTTTAAAGGTTTTCTTATGGGACCTAGTTTAAAATTAAAGATTTCAAGAACCCAATTTTTAAGGATCTCGCTGATTGAAGTAGTTTTTAAAAACTTTTGATGACTTTTTAATTCAGGTTTTTTTTCCAAAATATATAATACTTGTACGCCTATATAGATACACAAACATTAAAGCTAAGCATGAAAACTAAAAAATATATATATATTAAAAAATACTTACCAGTTCGATTGATGTTTGCCATTTCAGCGGAAATCTATTGCTTTAATCAAACATATCTAATCGTATCACACGTACCTAATTTGAAAATCTGAAATTCTCCAAGGTGGCAATATCTTTTTTAAAGCTCAACTACTCTTATCACCTAAACGAATGATGGACTCCCTTGACCTAGTCCTCTTGTTAAGTCTGTCACTTAAAATTTTATTGTATAAATCGTTCTTTAGTCTGATAATGAAGTACAGCTACAAGAGGAATAACCCCTACAAGCTAGGGTGAAATATTTGTACGAATTCTCTATACTTAAGACTTAAATCATACCTTTTCTGTTTAACATGACATTTATTTAATGGATTAGTAATATACCTAGCCCAGTCTTACAAACGATTCCAGGAATAGTACAGCCTTAGGTTACACAAAACTTATGCCGACCAGATGTGCAATTCCCTCTCCAAGGAAAAAAAATCTAACCAAAATAAGATATTTTAGGGGAAATGGCTCTTTAATCAGTTTTGCTCCAATGACCGAATAACATGCGCACCCCATATTGTGTCCATTTATCTTCCTCTCCGGACTTCCTGGGCATTTTCAACACCCGAAGTGTTTAGTTTCCCATAGTGTTTTAGTGAATACACTCCACAAACATACACAGACATTTCTCGAACCCATTTAGACCCTTCAATTCATCGGTCATTATTAAAATGAATGTCAAAGATTGCGGAACTTAGCACACCCCGTATCTTGACCACTCGGGGTGGCGAAAGCCTGTAGCTCAGCAAGACATTTCTGAAAGAAACGTCTTTTTCTAAGAAAACTGTTGTCTATAGCCAAGCAGAGTGTCCCTTTTCTTTCCACGACACGATCTTATAGAATTTTCGAATTTCGGGGGGAGGGGGGGCACCGGTCCCCTTGACTACGGCTTAAAACAAGAAATCTGTTGGTTTCTTCTTTATTCCTTTTTCGGTAGCATATATTTACTCCTTAAAAAAGGTCTTCAAAAAATCGAGAAGCATACAGTTATTAGAGTACCTATATTTCCTTTAATAAATTAGAAAAACCCTAAAAATCGTCAGGGAAGAAACAACAAGTTTGAATTCTTATACTTGTTTTAAAAATGTCCCAGAAATCTTAAGCACATTAATAAAAACAGAATAACTGAAACATTCATTAAAATGTCAAAAATTCGACGTGTGAATAAAACCCAAAACATTTGGAGGGGCAAAACTACAAGTTCGAATACCTATATTTCTTTTAAAAATGTCTCAGAAAAGGGCGATAACCATAATCAGAATAAATCTTCAGCACACTAATAAAAACAGATTAATTTAAACATTCATTAAAATGTTGAAATCTGGAGGGGCAAAACTACAATTTCGAATACCTACACTTGTTTTAAAAATGTCTCAGAAAAGGTCGATAACCGTAATTAGAATAAATCTTCAGCACACTAATAAAAACAAATTAATCTACACATTCATTAAAATGTTGAAATCTGGAGGGGCAAACCTACAATTTCGAATACCTACACTTGTTTTCAAAATGTCTCAGAAAAGGGCGATAACCGTAATTAGAATAAGTTTTCAGCACACTAATAAAAACAGATTAATTTAAACATTCATTAAAATGTTGAAATCTGGAGGGGCAAAACTACAAGTTCGAATACCTATACTTGCTTTGAAAATGTCCCAGAAATGGTTGATAACTGTAATTAAAATAAGTCTTAATCACACTAATAAAAACGGAATAAATTCAACAGTTATAAAAATGTCAGAAATTTAGTGTATGAATAAAACCCAAAACATTTTGAGGAAGAAAACTACAAGTTCGAATATTTATACTTGCTTTTAAAATTCCTCAGGAAAGGACGATAACCGTAATTGGAATAATTCTTAAGCACACTAATAAACATAAATTAACTTTAACATTCATTAAAATGTATAATCAACAATTTAATGTATGAACAAAACCTTAAAAATCTGGAGGGGCAAAACTATAAGTTTGCCCCTCCTATAAAAATTCTGGGGGGGCAATTGCCCCCCCTTGCCAACCCCCCAAATTACGCCCATGTATATATATGTGTGTGTAATAAGACGGACTTCTCGATGGGGGTTTGCAGTCATGGCCATAAAAATGATACCGTTTCAGCTAAATACCTTTATTAGGATAACGTTGAAGGACGGGTTCCCACTTCATCATAGGGACAGGAA
>CM063501.1:30476162-30521162 GCA_032207245.1 Pardosa pseudoannulata | reverse complement strand
CTACAAGTTCAAGTACTTATCTTCCTTTAAAAAATTCACAGGAAAGGATGATAACTGTAATTAGAATACATCTTAAGCATACTGAAAAAACAAAATAATTTCAAAATTCATTAAAATGTCGAATCAAAAATTTAATATACCCTAAAAATCTAAAGGTTCAAAACTACAAGCTCGAGTACCTATACTTCCTTTGAAAAATTCACAGGAAAGGAAGATAACTGTAATTAGAATACATATTAAGCATACTGAAAAAACAAAATAATTTCAAAATTCATTAAAACGTCAAATCAAAAATTTCTTTTATGAATTAAACCCTAAAATTCTGGAGGGGCAAAACTACAAGTTTGCCCCTCCTCTAAAAATTCTAAGGGGGGGGGGCAATTGCTCCTCTAGAATTTTTAGAGAAGCCAGGGCGGGAAAGGGGTGGACAATTGCCCCCCCCCTTGCCCAAATTACGCCCATGTCTTGAATAATGCAATCAATCCAATTTACTAGCTGAGATTGGTGAAGAACGTACTTTGTACAAATAAAGATGCAAATTCCATAAATTTAAATATATCGTGTGTAAATATATATGCAAAGTTGTTATGAGTTTGTAAAGTTTGATTTCTAAAAGTAGATTTCAAACAGCATTATATATTTGAGCTTTTTTTATATTTCCAGGGATGTTAAACATTTCTTAGTAAATAATTCTATCTTTCTTTTGAAAAACGTTTTGTACATTAAGGTTCACTAGATGCTAACTTCATCAGTAAAGATGTTCATTTACTATTTTAACTGTTAAAGGGTAAAACTAAGGAGTGTTAAACTGTAAAACTAAATATTTTATTTGAGTATATACTTGCCATCTATAAAAACAATCAATATAAGGAAGATATTATAATATCTAATATTTTTATATTTAAAAATAACATACAAGCTATTTTTTCAGTTTCAAATGAATTTGTTTAAATATTTGTTTGTGTCACATGTATTATGTTAATTAATAAAATACATTGTAAATTATTTAGCATAAAAATCTTTATAATCAAAAATTCAAAATTAAATTCAGTAATAATCATGCGCATATGATTAAATGACAAACAAAACTTACAAAATATCCAATTTAGTATTGCCAGTTGATAGGGTTTTACTAGCAAATGTGTTTTTTTGCAGTTTTGAATCAACAAAATATTTTAAATCTTATTGAGAGAATGAGCTTAATAGTTGGGTATGTTGCATATCTGCAACATGATAATAAAAAAGTTCATAGAGAAATTATTAATTTTTTTTAATTTATCCATATTGAAAATGAGCCGCAGTATAACTGTTCAGACACAATGGTGTAAATAAAAATTTCAAATGAAATTTAGAAAAAAAACATTTCTGAATAACATAAAACAATTGTATTCACGAAAATATGTTAAATGGTTAAATCAAGTAATCAATCAATCGATTTTTGTATTTTTCCCCCAAAATTGACTGCTAATCTTAAATTTGAAAAAAAAAAAAAAATAGTTTCATTGAAAACGGTTTTTTCTTCTTTGACCGACAGTATATTCAGTCATCCCCTATATAATAACAGCCTAAGTTATTTGTCCATCTGTCTACGAATTTATGAAGCATTTGGACTTGGATAGAGGCATCCATGTTGGATTCTTGATGAGTTAGGGTTAGCAAAATTCAAAGCGTGTTCGAAAACGTTCGAAATCCACCCCTTCCCCACTTTTCAATCGTTTAATGCCATTATTTCAAGGCCTATTTTCCCCGGTTAAGAGCACGCGATTAAGTTCATCAATTTATCACATAATAAATAGATGAAATTACACATTTTTTCTGGCATTATGACGTCATTCCTTTAACCATATTATTTAATAATGTATTATTTTAAATTATTTAAATATCGTCTGCATTATTTTATACGTTTTATCACTGAACTTAGATATTACGTAAATAATTTTCTTTAATATTTGGCTTAAATAATAGATTAGGCATATAAGTGATAATTTTAAATTTAATCATCGATTATTTTTTGTTTCAACGAAATTTTTATCACCGGTATTAAAAACAAATTCTTTTTATAAAAATCTAGGAGTCTATATCAGGGACTAATAAATATCTAGCGTTTAAGTTATATATCTTTGAAAATTAAGAAGTGTTTTCGTTTGTGTGTTTGTTTTTTATGCATAACCACACGGTTTGCAATCGATTCGCTCAATTTTGGACATCATTCATATATACCGCCAAATAATCACTGTTAATATTAAAACCTCTGCTGTCCATCCTATCAAGTGATATGACAAGATAAATTAAAGTTGGCAACTAGCAAACGGTCAGTAAAGATAAACAAATCATTGAGCGTGCACCAGATATGTCTCAACCAAAAAAGAAACCATTTCTTTAACTACCTCATAGGGTTATTTACAATTCTGAAAAATTAAAAATTTTACTGATCTTGTTTTATTACGGGCTATATTCTAGTTCACCAATAATTAGGCTTCTCATAAGAAAGAGGGAAATGAATTATTAAAAAATCTCCTTTCGTTGTAGTTTGAGGTGATCGAATAACAAAAAAGTGGAGATGTGCATTACTTAACGATAAAGTGACAAGCTTTGAATAATGAATAAGGAAATTGTAATGACCTTTTAGAAACTCATAAATAGATTTCATTGACCCTGAAATAACATGCATTTAATGGTCATCAAAATTTTGAAAAAAATACTTCCTTACCAGTGTCTGGAGGCAAGTTTTCTGTGTGGGCCTAATTATCGAGGAAGTAGCTTGTTCATACCTTTTTTATTCTCACAAGTTTTGTATAGTCTTTACTTATTTTTTGTGTGTTTATCGACATGATAGTTTATTAAAAAGGATAGTATATCGAGTTTTATTCCAAAGGGCATTTATCTTATGCATTAAAAATTGAAGGAAAATTATAATGAAAGTTGCGTTTTATGATTAAAGCCTGCAGTTAAATATGTCCACACTGCATTACTACAATAAAGATGTATTGTACGAATAATTTATCTAAATTTGGGCAAAACTGATTATGAATTCTTTCCCAGAATAAAAGAAAAGAACAAGACAATTTCGACTTTCTGCTTCGAGTTTCGAAAATGCTCAGTGGTATTTTCCCGGAGGTTAAATTTCAGATTCTATTTTGCAACATCATTTTGGAGAATTTGTTTTATGACTCAGGTAGACTTCATATTAAATTCACGGAGAGAATATAAATTAAACTCGATATTGCATAATATATCATGAACTCTCTTTAAGGAAACCATAAAGTTATTCAACCCTAATCATAAGACGTTGACATACATGTTTACTATCAACAAAAAATTTTATGGAACAGCTACAAAAAATATGTCACTTATAATTTATTGTAATCGAGATAGTTAGTAGTCTAAGATATCACTCTTTATTAAATAAAATTGATTGGATATTTAAACGTTGCATTTTATCTAAACAAAACTTAGAAATGTAAAATAAAATGTTTTAGAAAAGTCATTACTTTTACACATTTGTTTTCAAATTGGCAGTATTTGACAAAAATGCAAGTGTACATGTTGGGTTGAAACTGTCATTTTTTTAGGTTATTTGTTCACTTTTTTATGAAACTATGCCTGTAATTTTATTTTATCTGTTAACGAAGAATAAAATATTTATGAATTTTACTTGGATATTTTCATCCATAATTATATGAAATGAAGGAAAGTTTGAAGTTATCCTACTGATAATAACAAATTTCGAAATTGACAAATGGGAAAAAAACTTGCAGAATAAAAAATACAGGATACGTTTTTGAACCCAAATCGAGGGGTTTCAGTCAAAAATTTCAGAAAAAAATCACATAAGAAGTGATCTTTATACATTATAAAGACCATTAAAAGGAAAGCAAAATATAGACGGTTTAAAATCTAACAGAGGATTAATAATTCTCAGTACATAGCTTTGTGAATGTATTTATTTTAGTATTTAAATTTCCCCTGGTGTTTATTTCTTCACAAAATAATATTTATAGAACAGCTGCAAAAATAGTGTCACTTATAATTTAATGTAATCGAGATATTTAGCAGTGGAAAAATATCACTCTTTATTAAGTAAAATTGATTGGATATTTAACCATTGCATTTTATCTAAACAAAACTTAGGAATGTAAAATAAAATGTTTTAGAAAAGTCATTACTTTGTCACATTTGTTTTCAAATTGGCAATATTTGACAAAAATGCATATGTTGGGTTGAAACTGTCATTTTTTTTTCAGGTTATTTGTTCACCTTTTTATGAAACTATGTCTGTAATTTTATTTTATCTATAAACGAAGAATAAAATATTTATGACTTGGATATGTGCATCTATATATATATAAAATGAAGGAAAGTTTAATGTTATTTTACAGATAATGAATGGTAAATAAGTAAATAAAACAAATTTCGAAACTGACAAATGGAAAAAAAATTTCCAGAATAAATAATACAGACTTATATTTTGAACCCAAATTGAGGTGGTTTTCCAGTCAAAATTTCCAGAAAAAATCACATTAGATGTGAACTTTATACATTATGAAGAACATTAAAAGGAAAGCAAAATATAGATGTTTTAAAATCTGAGGATTAATAATTCTCTGTACATAGCTTTGTGAATGTATTTATTTTAATATTTAAATTTCCCCTGGTGTTCATTTCTTCACAAAATAATATTTATTTCGATATATAAAATAAAAGAAAAGGAGATTAAAAATAAGAGCTTTTGATGTATAAGTCAGTGACTAAAGAATACCAGCTTTAGGCTTTATTATTGGCCTTTTT
Source organism: Pardosa pseudoannulata (assembly GCA_032207245.1). Taxonomy (NCBI): domain Eukaryota; kingdom Metazoa; phylum Arthropoda; class Arachnida; order Araneae; family Lycosidae; genus Pardosa; species Pardosa pseudoannulata. Next base: position 30,516,374 of record CM063501.1, on the reverse strand, counting down.
TTTCTAATTACATTTCACTATTCAAACATTTAATTATCTTTTTAACGAATAATGGACTTTCTGGTTTTATGTTGGGAGGGAAATGACATTTTTTAATAAAGGGTAGATATTAATGTCAGAATAATTTACTGTTTCCGTTCGTTTAAAATATTAAGGACCTGTGATATTAGTATTATAAATAATCAACGATTATCTATAACCTTTATATTTGGTTATTAATCGAAGTTCAGTGGTAATCAGCTATGGTGAAATGGGATATAGGATTGACAGAAAACTTATTGCATGTGAAATTTTAAACATTTTCTCCCAAGTGTTAAATATTTTTAGAAGGAAATGGAAACTAATATGATAGCTAAATCATTATAAAACGTTATCAAAATATTTTCTTCGTAGTGTATCAATAAGGCAATTTTAAGCAGTAGGGCAAATTCTCAAATTATGACAATTCTGGCTTTAGTTTCAAGCGGAAGGGCAGTTTATTGTTTGTCTATTGGCTGTTGTAAACATGAAAATAAATGGGAAGGGCATTATAGTAGTTCGTGACGTTGCGACAAATTGCTTTATAATGTTTCCTGATCTATATTTAATGTGCAAGATAATCGATCTTTTCTTGAAATACATCATTTTTTATGTAAACAGATAATCGATTTTAAATACAACAGAGTTCTTCAAAAATTTATTAAAATATAGTTTTAGAGACGGAACAAAATTTTAAATTTCATATTTAAGGAAATTAACTTAATATTTATGTTTGATAAAATAGTCCTGAAAAAATATTTAAAATTGCTTTAATGATTTCAAATTATGCTTTTGAAATTATTTTGTTGTATTTAGTTCTGTTTTTTGTTTAACCCTCCAAGTGGAACACACCGATCAAAAAAGTCTCCAAAAAATACGATAAAGGTTTATTGTGTCAATGGCCAAAGCGTTCTATCATTTTTTACTTCACTCTTTGTCGACTAGAATGGAATACGGGAAACCCACCCTCGTTACTGTCCCTTTACTTCCGGTTATAAATAGACATATAAATAGATATTATAGATTGTTAATTTTTAATACACATAAAGCTCGTGAAGTCTCGAAGATCATTCTATAAGAAATAGTGGATTCTAAAAGTGCGAATAAAAATATTCTTTAAGAAAATTATTTATATTTTTTTACGAAAGTTATCCAATATATTCAAGTGGTGCAATTAGAGATACATTTGTTACCGCAAACGAAATACTTCGAAACAGAGATTTACTAAGCCATGAAAAGCTATCAGCGTCTTTGTGCCTCAGGGAGTAGGGGTGCCCCCCTCAATAAATGTCAGTCATAGAGGGATGCATTTTCTAAACAATCGACCTGACCCCTCTAACTCAAACACTGGCAAAAATGTACATTACATCCATTTTCGGAACGTTTTTGGAGGTCGTTTTTCGACAACCTCTTTGAAGACATCATCAGTTTGGCGGAATTGTACGTGCGAACCGCTTAGTGGATTAAAAACATAATTTTAAATATAAAGAGATAAAATATTCATTATTTATTACGTATTTTATTAGAACTGAATTTATCTCATTTTCTTCTGAATTAGAAGGAAAAAAAAAAAAAAAAAAAAAAAACTGAAGTAGCTGTTCGACATTTTGCTGTATTACTTTAAGAGAATGTTTAATGTAATTTAATGAAATATATTATGTGTCATACTTGGTTAACAGTTTGCTACTTTATGCTAAGAAATTTCAAAATTTGATAATAAATATTGATGGCGGTAACCATCTTGAATTCAAAATACATTGCCTGATATATGTCCAGTCTAATTTTGATACTACCGATTTCCTAAACTATTTTTAATATTTTGCTACCAAAATGCATTTAATCCGAGTAGGTCACTATAATGAAGTTACAATGTTACTGTTAGTCGTAAAGTTTACTTATTAGTTTAGCTCTTTTTATTTGTATGTTTACCATTTTATACGCAACTTTATGATTAAAACACTTTGAAAACAACGTCTATTTTCTGCTGTATCTCCATTTCTCGTTATGATTTTACAGAAATCACTGTACATATGGGAAAATTGTAAATTTAATCATCTATTATTTTTGCTGCTATGAAAGTTTTATCACCGGTATTAACAACAATTTTTTTCCTAATAGTCTGGGAGTCTATTTTACGGACTAATAAATATTTATCGTTTAAGTTATATATCTTTGAAAATTAAGAAGTTTGTTTGTGTGTTTGTTTGTTATACATAACCACGCGGTTTACAATCGATTCGCTAAATTTTGGACATCATTCAAACATACCGCTAAATAATCGCTGTCAATATTAAAACCTCTGCTGTTCAGTCTATCATGTAATATTAACAAGATAAATTAAAGTTGGCAACTAAAATACGGCCAGTAAAGTTTTTTTTTATTGATCCCGTCATATGACGGGCAATATGCTAGTCGTAAATAAAAAACTATTGCACATATTGATTTCAAATTTTCACAGTAAATACACTATGCATTCTCACTTTTTCATTTATATAAAAAGTTCTTATATTTTATCAACAAAGTAAATTCAACAAAATTAATTACATAACAATAGAGAAAAAATGCTGTAAATCCTAAATATTTACGATGATTATTGGAAGAAATATGATAAAGCAAAAATTAAGATTCAAATATTTCATTTGGCATTCTGAGATGTCATGTGTTTCCTTAAAATGAATAAAAACATTTGTTTTCTGTTGTATATCCTTATTACGTGAACGCTCTACAAATATCTTTTTATAGCATGTGCAATCTCTCCAAGTCAACTGTTATCGAATCTGAAATCACATGATGTGAGTGATGCAATTAGTAAATCGTAAAAAATAATCGCGCTTTTTCAGCTTATCACCGAACCCATAATTAAATCAATCCGGTCAGGACAAAAAAAATGTCAAAAATCTTGAGAAATCATCGTCCCAAGATGTGTGGGAATGATTTCGGTCGTAACCTGCTCTCGCTGAAAGTCTAACCGTGACCTTACTACCACGAGTTTGCCTTTTTTATATTGGGAGAATCGGGCAACAAGGACGAATTTTCATTAAGCGGAAGAGAGAATACGTGAAGGGGGAATATGTATTTAGTTTTGTATAAAAGAACCAATCATATGTTTAACGTATATATATATATATATATATATATATATATATATATATTTATATATATATATTTATATGTGTCTCTCTGTGTGTGTGTGTGTATATATATATTTATATATATATATATATATATATATTTATATATATATATATATATATATATATATATATATATATATATATATATATATATATATATATATATATATATATATATATATATATATATATATATATATATATATATTTATATGTGTCTCTCTGTGTGTGTGTTCAGTCTTCATAAAAGACTTACTGTTTAATTTTAATTGTTTAATAATTCATATCAATTATTTTATTTTTATTTTGTATAGTTTCTGTTTAACGGTTGTTTGTATTTCAACAGACAGAAGAAAAATAAAGGTAAGCAATTGCCTTATTCAATTATTGATTACCATTACTAATGAACATTTATACTAATTAATTAACTTAAAAGATAAATTTAGATATATGTATATATATATATATATATATATATATATATATATATATATATATATGTATACATATATATATATATATATTGATATGTATACATATATATATGTATGTATACATATATACATACATATATATATGTATATATATGTATATATATATATATATATATATATATGTATATATATATATATATTTATATGTATATATATATATATATATATATATAAATATATATAAATATATATATATATATATATATATATATATATATATATATATATATATATATATATATATATATCAGGATTTAAAATATAGAGTAATTTAAGAGATTTTAATTAGGGATTATTTTAATGGGAGTAACGCGCCTCGCGTTACTAGTCACATAAATACGGCTCACGCGCAGTGATATTAGCAGAGAGTGATAAGCAATTACTATAGTCGGACCTGTTGGCTCTCGAAGTAGTGAATACTGCCTTTGTTTGCAGTTGGGCGCCAAAAAAGAGACGCCATGTTGATTAGCGTGTGAAATGGAGTAATAAAGAGAAGAAAAGAATGACTTGAGTGTGAACTGATTTATATATTGACCAGTGTGTTTACTCGGACCGTGTCACGTATATATATATATATATATATATATATATTATATATATATATATATATATGTTGTATATATATGTGTGTGTGTGTGTGTGTGTGTGTGTGTGTGTGTGTGTGTGTGTAATAATATTTTTATCCTAAATAATTAACCAAAGTAATCATGTCTACCTTAAAATTTTCTTTTTCTAGCAACCTGTGTGAATATCTTTGTTTTCCTTATTAATTTGGTGACTTCGAACCGCTAAGCTTCCTGTTGCATAAGCACATTAAAATAGCTCGTAACGCTTAAACTACTTAATCGGAGAGCTCTCGTGATGGGTAATTAGAACTTCTGATTGGTTGGACTTGATATCTATTTAACCGAGATGTACTTGCTTTGTGGACAGATATTCGTGAGAGAAGTTTCCTGAATAAACTATGTTTAAGGTGTTTAAGCTCTGGCTGTCTGACTGCCTATGATTGAAGAACTGGTAATTTAAAATCTTAATTCTTGGTAACCAGTTCTGAATTTTACTTTTAGTTCTTCGTTAGTAGTGAGTTCAACGAGTTTCTCTTCTAAATTTGATGATTCTACTATATCTCCATTTATTATCTGAAATCCGTCTCGGTATGTTCCAGTTGAAAACATGCTAGAATCGCTTTTTATGTGTATTTTTATAAGTAGGACAAATAATGTCGTTTTATACATTATACCAGACTTTAAAATCCATAAGAAAAGGATTGTTTTTAAAATACAAAAGGCTTCCAACATTTACAAAGGCATTTACAACATTTATCACTCATGTTTTTATGACACAGTATATCAGATACTTGCTTTCATTTCTTCACTAAATGTTTAGCAAACGAAATAAAACTAGATGTCGAATTCATAACCATGCCCAGTTGTATGAGAAGCACAAGAATAGGAAATGATCAAAAATGAAAGCCTCTTGTCTTCTGAGTAATTTTGAATTTGAAAATTAGTATTTTTTCAGAGAGATTATGGGTTTCTAATATTAATCTATGGGAAAATAGTTTTCTAAGCTACCTTTAGAAATATAAATTTATTTCAACCTGATCACTTAATCCGTTTAATTCGTTTATGCATTTAAATATTTTCTTAAATAGGTTTGACGTTTAGTCAAACATTTTAGTATAAACAATTTCGTAGTAACTCTTTCAAATTCTTTAGAACTTTCAGTTCTCATGAAGTTTTCGTAATACACATTTTGACTGATGTCGAAATTTTAGATCCAAAAATAAACTAGAATCGCGGAAATTCGGGGAAATTTCTTAATAAGTACTCTTCCCTAAGAGCCTAGAAATATCTGTCACATTGTTCATTAGATAAACTGTTTACAAGTTTGTTTCAAAATTCAAAGAATTTCTCGTATTTGTAAAGGACATACCCCGTTATTGTTGATAAAATTTTATTCGATAGCAACTTGATATCTAGTATTAATACTTTTGAAAATAGTTAACAGTAGGAATTTTCCTATTGGATATTTCATAATTTATTCTAACGAATACATTTTGGAAAATCCGAAAAATCACTTAAGTAGTAAAGTACTGTTTACTTTACTTTAGTACTATTACTGTTGTTTAGTACTGTTTATTTTACCCCGTCATTGTTGATAAAGCTTTATTCGATAGCACCTTCATATCTAGTATTCATACTTTTGAAAATAGTTAACAGTAGGAATTTTCCTATTGGATATTTCATAATTTATTCTAAAGAATACATTTTGGAAAAGCCGAAAAATCACTTAAGTAGTAAAGTACTGTTTACTTTACTTTAGTACTGTTATTGTTGGTTAGTACTGTTTACATTACTTTACTTTAGTTGTTGTACTTTAGGTACTGGATGTTGTGTGTACGAATTAGGCTAATAGAGATTTAAAATTCACTAAAAGTAGTAGATACTGGATGTTTGGTGATCAACAGTTTTGGAAACGCTTATATTTTAGTTAATATCTCACTGTTACAATTAACATTCATATCAAAATATCTTATTGACCTATCATTGGGGCTCCCATGTAGCAAAAAAGTAGAGCTTAGAGTCCCAAACCAAATCAAGCCTTTTATTGAGAGAAAAAAAAAAGTGTACTTCTCTGACATGGTTAGTTGGAGCGCTACTGCCTACCGTTTTGTTACAAGAGGGGTAATGACATCGAGACATACTTTATTTAAGCTTATTCCCAACGTCTACGAACATCCATGCCAGAAGTAGGATTCAAACCCACGAACTCAATTGGGAAAAATAACAGAAAATACATTTATTACCTTTTCTAACGATAGTAAACTCTTGTGAAAGTAAATCATGGCGTGACCTAGAGGCAAAATTTGAATTTTTAGTTACGGGGAAGCGCTGTTATCAATGTTTTGCAATTTTTATCCAATTAAACTATAATATATTATTTACAATTGATTTCTAACTGCTACAAATATACATGCCAAAAATGAGACCCTACATCTACATTCAGAATCAATTCAAATATGTACAAGTAAGTACAGTTACTCAACTTGTGACTAAACAAGGAGACTCGATATTTTAAATTTAAGCAAAATTATGCAGCTTTTAATGTAGACTGTAACGGATTGTCTTGTGTTCGTCTTAAGGCGTCTTATGGTCCACTGCAAGCCATCACCACCGTCTGGAGGGGCTTTGGCTTATCGTGGCCGATGGCGGCAGACGATAAAATAGCCTTGGCGGACGATGGCTTCGGAGGCGGTTTTTCTCCAAAGATCAAAGGCAGCCAGAAGCGCAACTAAAGCGCGCAGTAGACCCTATGGACAAATCAATGCGCTCAGCTCATTTAGTGGCCCAGCGTGTGGATGCGACCCTTGAACCACCGTTCGAGGGTACCATCAGGAAGTGGTGAACAACTGGCCATAGTGTGGGGGCTACATCACAGATTGTTAGCTAAAGGTAACTGAGGCACATAAAATATGTTCGTGGTCACAAAGTCCTCCAAGTTCTCAAACGATATCTCTGGGGGTGGCAGGACAAAGCTTGGGTTTTGTCTTCTGCCTGGACCCTGCTTCTAAATTAAGAGGACCCAGGGGGAGGGGTAATGCTACTAAACGGTTGTTCCATGCTTTAAGGTACACGTGCTCAATGAGTAACAGGTTCGCAGTTTTGTTAAGGCGTTAGGATAATGTCTGTATCACCTGCTGCGTTGGAGAAAAATAACAACAGAAATCTCTGAGAATCTAAGTGATCTCTTATCCTGAAGTCAAAACAACAATCTAGAAATTCCTTTCAAAACACAACTTCACTTGCCACTGTTTTAAATTCGTACAATGCATTTTAAAAATATGTCTAGTTATAAAATGACCCTCACGTCTGTAACCACCATAAAAAGAAGTACAGAAAGTTTTTAGGGTCGATTGTCGAGAAAGATTTTACTTGACAGGCTGGCAACACTGCATCTGCTAACTTCAAATTTCATTCCAGGTAGTTTAACAAGCACACTATGTAGCATCACCTCACACATCATACATGACAGGGAATATCCGGAACAACACTCCTCTACTAGTTACTTTTATGACACGTAGTTCCACCTAAGCTGTGCAACAGTGTAAAATTATCATTGCGTACTAATAATATTCTACATCTTCATACCTCAGATGAACTGTTTAAGGAAAGGTGGCTAACAGCTGCTTCATCTATGAAGTTCTACAGGTGCAGATTGTGTGGACCTAATTATTGACATGTAAAATATCTTTATTCATTCAGTCCTAAAATATATTCGCAAATGGTAAAATGAGTGTTTTGTAGTTAAATTATATGCTTTTGGATACAAATTACAAAGGTATATTAGGTATTTTAGATTTGATTTCTTTTATTACTTATTTAGGGATTCTGAAACACACCAAAGATATGTCAGTAACGTTGAAGGTAGTTATGGTCACGTAAAGACTTTTGGCTATTACTAAATAATTTCGTACTTAAGGAAATTCTTTACAATACATAAGTTCATTTACTATTTTCTGTATTTTGTCGTAATCACTATTTCATCGTGTTTTTTTTCCCAAGATAGCGAAAATTTTTCTTTGTAGATATTTTTACCATTAAAGTGTTAAGAATATTGTAAGAAAATAAACTTATTTATTAATTAATACTAGCTTTACGCAATTAAAATATATTTGAGGGCTCAAAACTATTTAATTTCCACTTCTCATTAAGATACGAGAACCCTATCGTCGGAGGTCTAACTGAAATACGGAATTACGGAATTCCACGGGATTCCTCAGCTGGTTTTGCTGAATTAAGGAGGATTTAATTCAGGTCTTCTCCTCTCTAGACAAATTATTTGACTGCAGTTCAAAATCTCATATATCGCAAATACATCAAGCAAACTATGAATGAATGAACGAACGTCAAACTCTGGGTATCTTCATGAATGCAGGTTGCATTTCTAGGCATTTTAATGAACGTTTTATGATTGAAGTTGAAAGTATTAAATACATGAAAAACACAGTAATCCAGATAGCATGTTACGAACAGTTAGAGAAATAACTTTTTTTTCGAATTAATCAGTGATCCATCTAGAGATCATTATTAAATTAACTTATTATATTAAATGAAGTTTCAGAATTTGACATTGAGATGTAGACAATGCGGTGGGATGACTTCCATATTCTCGAGTGAGAGGTAACGTGAAGAATGGATCACAGTCAAAGATAGAATTGGAAATTTCTTTTATTCTTGATTAACTACGACTATTTACAAGGGAATTTTAATTCCCAAATATTGTAGAACTGTAAAGGATGGTTGTCCGTATAACTTCCTCACGACGATCACAATCGAAAGAAAACGAGGTTTGATAATCTCTTGCAAGTGGGGAGGCTTTTCAGGGTGCAATCAAACCCAATTTATCCCCCGTTCGGTATCCGAGACTCTGCCGCTCCCTATATGAGCGGACTTTACGAATCTCCCGAACTAGGCTCCGGTAACAAAACGGAAAGCCTCCACGAGGTCAACACACTACGTAAAAAATGAAGAAAAGTCCTGAGTCCCGAGTCGCAACATTGTTGGCTTTTTCAACTCCTCTTCTTAGCCCACTCTCCTGTTTCTAATCATGGATGTTGGTGCTTCAACCACATTTGGCGAAATTCGCGTGCTTGCAGCTTGCGTGCTTGGCGTTTGAAATCTGGCGAGGGGATCGTAACTCAACAAATTGATACATAAACAAAAACAACATTTTGAGGAAAAATTTTACAAAAATTGAATATTTAAAATCTAATTGAATTAACAAAGAAAACACTTTGTTAACTCTTTGACTTAAGTACACAAGTCAAAAGCCGCCTACAAGTTTGGTAGGCGGGATCTCATCCAGCAAAAAATCTTTGACTTAAAAGAAACTGTATTTTGAGTGGAGGTTGAAGAGGAGTAAAATTGAAATTTTTTTTCAAATCTCTTATTATACCTGGGGGTCAGTTACGGTTCCGCCAACTGTTTTTTGGGTTAAGATCCCAGTTACTTGAGAACTCCAGCTAAAGTTACAGTTAGATGTTTTAGCTGAATTCTCATTCGCGGGCTGTCCCTTTCCGGAATTCCCGAGCATTCATTAACGAGATCCACCAGGGGAGTATTTGTTTATTTAATCCGATTGTCAAGATCAAAGACTCTGCGACGCCACGCTATTGTCCTTGTAAACAGGTGGGCTCCGGTCAGCTGTTTTGTCGCATGCTCGGACAAAGGGGAGTCTCCACAGCGGGTGACATAATTTAGTTTTCAAGTTTTGGTAATGAAAAGGTTAATATATAATCATGTACTTATGATTAATAATGGAGCACTCTGTAGATATAAAGTACAAAATGATCTATGCCCGAACATCCATGCCAAAAGTAGGATTCAAACCCAAGAACTCAATTGGGAAAAATAACAGATTTCATTTATTACCTTTTTTAACGATAATAAACTCTTGTGAAAGTAATTCATGGCGTATCCAGAGGCTAAATTTTAATGGTTGGTTGGGGGAGCGCTGTTGTCAATGTTTCGCCCTTTTTATGCAATTAAACTATAATATATTATTTAAAATTGATTGAAATAATATATTATAGTTTTATTGGATAAAAAAGGGAGCACTCTGTAGATATAAAGTACAAAATGAGGGCTGTGACTCAGCGGTTCTGACTTTTTATTAATTTATCTCAATTACAAGAATTAAATTCTCTGTATTTGACTACGAGCTTAATTTTTCTCACAAAGAGTTGTTTGAACTAGTTGTATGATAAAATATGAAAATGCACAGTGACTGAGTTGTACATTTCTCTAGAACTAACAAAGAAGTCATTTTAACTGTTGATTTTATACTAGATTTAAAGATTTTACATTATTTTCAATGTATTGTATTAATAATTTGGAGCTTAAAATATTCCTGTCGAATGTTTGGTTTATGAGATAACCAGAAATTATTTTTGTTCTAGGATATTAGATAAAGGATATTAAATCTCAATTATAAGAATTAAATTCTCTGTACTTGACAAGTTTAATTTTTCTCACAAAGAGTTGTTTGAACTAGTTGTATGATAAAATATGAAAATGCACAGTGACTGAGTTGTACATTTCTCTAGAACTAACAAAGAAGTCACTTTAACTGTTGATTTTATACTAGATTTAAAGATTTTACATTATTTTCAATGTATTGTATTAATAATTTGGAGCTTAAAATATTCCTGTCGAATGTTTGGTTTATGAGATAACCAGAAATTATTTTTGTTCTAGTCTATTAAATAAAGGGGAGGTCAAAATGACTGCAGGCTTGGATTTTTGTTGATGCTATGTAATTACGAAAAATCAGATGTAACAGCAATAAGTTTCTCAGTAACTAAATTTTTAATGTAGAAAATATTGTAGTTCATGCCTTCTTCATATGTTATTTCTACAAAAATGTGTTCATCACAGAGTTCTTTTTACCTGACAAGTTTCATGTCTACATCTACGAATTTAGAGAACCCTACTGATTTTTCTAGTAAACAGTTCCAGTAAATAACTAAATTCCTCTTCATACTTAACAACTTCTTTCACACATGATGGCTATTTCTTCAGCATACGGTGAAACAAAATTCGCATTTTGTTAAACGATGGATAATTTGATTCCAAATACTTGTTACATTGAAAAGACAAGAACAAAGAAAGGCGATTTAAGGGCAGACAAATAGAGCTATTACTACATAAAATGTCTCTTTGATATATCGAGAGAATGAGAAAATTAATAAATTACATTGGCGTAAAATTGGGACATCCTAAAAAATTTCAATATAAGCAAAAATTTGAGATAAACTAAGGACGCGATACAGTCCACTTTATATATATATACAGTTCTACTAGCAGCTTGGATGTTCGTAGCTCTTTGATATTGGTTTCAATTAGTAGATGCCAGTCTTATGATCCATCGAGTGGCGAAATATAAAACTTCGCTTAACATTCTAACCTTAAAGCGAAAACATTATAATTAACAATGGTTAAGGAAAAAATATAATTTATTTCTGATTACTAATTTTACTGTCTTCATAATCATCATCGTATTTTAGTTGTTCATCGATACTTCAACTAATAGTTCTACACTTCTGTAATGTTTGCTGTTGGGTTTAACAAATCTAATCTAAGCTAAAAACCGCATTTTATTTAACGATATAATCTATGAATAGATATGGAGAAAACGACTTGAATTACACTTCTAAACTGAACTAAAAATTCTTTATTATTAGTGCTACTAGCAATGTTAATGAGTCTTGGTACTTCCAAGGGACTGAGGCTTATGGACCAAGCCATAGTATAACCATAGTATAACCATACTATGTATTGGGACCAATGATTCCCAGGGTTTATGGACTTCCAAATCCATAAGCTGGTCTTGGAAGAAGGGTGAAAACTAATTTATTGTTTCTCCCTTCTTCCAAGACCAGCTTTCTATTACTGTTTCTTCTAGTAGTAATATAATCTGCCTTCTATTAATTTCTCATTCTAATGTCTTAAAGAAGATTTACATTTTTATAAAATAGATTCTAGGAGCATGTCTCATTACTGACTCATCTTCAAAATTTTTATAAAATATCAACCTCATTAACTAAAAAATTGCAGCAGATACATTAGTGGACATAAATTGTTATAGTCTGAAAAATTCATCTCTTTAGAATAAATACTGCAATAAATATTTTCTTAGAGTTCTAAAAGAATGTTTCCCCCCTTTTTTTTATAGAATTGATCATGCAAATGTAATAACAAATAATAAATATTTTGTTTGAAATTGCTTGTCATAATAAACTTGAAGTTTAATTTTTTAATCATTGATTTATTATCTGTATAGGGGATAAATAATTTTTAAAAGCCTCAAATGAGTACTCATGGGTTAATGAAATTGTCTTTCAAGAAAAAAAAATAGAGAAAATTCTCATAGGTTGATAAACGGTAAAACGTGACTGAAGAGCAATGATAATAAGCTAAGGAAAAAGATAAAAATGGCACTTGAAAAAGACATGTGAGAAAGAGGAGGGTGGAAAACTGGTTATTTCTGAAACTCGTCAAAAGTTCCCGAAAACTTCTAGAGCATTAAGAGTAGAAAAATAGAAAGATTTAATTTAAGAATCAAAACTTATTAAGTGGCTTGACTTACTTTTATCCGGTATAATGAAAGCATCAATTGAAAAAAAAACTCTTTAAAATCAATCTCCATACTCTTATATACTCTCCAATAATCTTCCTTTTAGTTTTCAAAACATCGTTGCTGTAAATTATTACAAAGGAGATATTTTAGAAACAAAACGGCGATGAGCCTAACCTTCAGGCTGATTATACATAATTGGTAATGTTCCATGGACTTATGATATCAGTTTTGGGGGCTTTTGAAATTTAAGATTAATTACAATATATGAAGTGCCGAAATTGGCAAAATTTGGTGGTTTATTGTTGTTTTTGGCTAACAGAAAAGTATTCACTTTTGTATATTGCAACAACATTTAATTCCCATGTTTCTGCTCATAAAACCAATCTATTATACAACAGAGGCCAGTGTCTATTCAAAAGACGATATGAAAGAGTTAGTGAAATAAAGTTACCAAAATGTGAACGCTCGAGATAATTCGAGCGGCGTTGTACTTTATGCTGCTATAATTTTTCCCACTCGAATGCAATCGAGAATTGAAAATAACAATGTAAAAAAAAACAATCGTTTTATTTATATTTATCATTTACATGGGATTGTAAGCTATAACACTTATTTATTCAAGTATAAAATATACATTTTTTTCTATTTATCACTTACGACTTATCTCTTCCTTGTTTATATCTCTACCTTGTTTCGAAATATATCCCACAAAAGAAAATTTTGATTAATTTTATAAATGATAGTATTGTTCTTATTTATGTTTTAAAAGTATAAATAAGTATTTTTACTGATAATAATGTTTTTTCCGATATGGGAATTCGAAAAGAAAGATAAAAAAAGTCAATGTGCGTGTAATATTACAATATTCATCGAATATTTTCGTCAATGTTATCAAAATCCAAAAATGAAATAAAAATTTCGATTATTTTTGCATTTTTTACATTGTGTTCTAAATAGTGTTTTTTACTTTAAAAAAATGATTTTTTTTGGCTGGCCTTTTTAAAAAAACTGTGCAATAAGAGGTTAATAAATTCTTCAGTACCTCAGCTCTATTCTACGTTGATAAATGATTTTTTTTTTAGGGAAATTTAGGGAAAGTGTGTTTATTGACTTAGGGTGAGTGTGTTTTAAAAGTAATAAATTTACTTAACACTTGATGAAAATAATAAGTTTAAGGATCCGTAGAATATCCATTTTTATTGTCTTTTATTTTCTTTAGAATATCTTTTCTAGAGTTCTAGCATACAGCTATCGCATTCTTCAGCACAAATATTAATTAGCAAATTTACGGCGAGTCTCTTCTGCTTTCTAGAAGTGATTAATTTTGTTAAAAGATCAAGGAAATAAACAAATTATGAATAACTTCGTTAAAACTACTAGCAGTAAAATTTTATACCATTTGTAGCAAAATTTAATATAAGTTAGAGGATATTAGTTTTTATTGTTTTATCCTCCTCGAATCTCTTTTCTGCAAATACAGACATACAGCAACTTAGCTCTGGATTATAATTGTTTACTAAGAATTTCAGATTGCATATATTCTGCATTCCATAATATGCTGAACCTATCCATACTAGTTACGATTCTCAATTTTGTAAATTTAAAGATAAGGAATGTGATGAGAATGTACACTCACAAGCTAAAAGAGACCAAATAAAACTTTACGGCACTTGCAGACTATTAGTTTTCATTGTCTTTTATAAGACAATCTTTTCTGAGAAACCTGAACTTCTTTCTACGACTGAATCGTGACTGGCAAATTTAATTAAAGTATATTTTCCATCCCAGAAATAATTGAATCTTAAAGAATTCATACCCACGCTAACAGATCATGAGCGAAGATGTAGCTGATAAAAATATTTGAGAAAAGGACAGAGACGTTTATTTTCTTTTACTTGATAAGGTAAACACAGTGCACAACCTTTTTAAAAATCAAATTAAAATATCGTACAACTTCACGTATAGCCTCAGCAGGTTTGATATTTTTGCCATTTCTTAAACCATTGAACGTCTTCTCCATAGCAAGCGAGTCTCTCGCTGGAGATTGTTTTGTTTATAACGTGCTGTTAAGAACACGTGCTTTCGACAACTCCACCTTGACCTCTAGGGACGCGAAGAAAAGAATTCGGGCAACTGATCCTCCCTCCCCCCATGCCGTGAGATCACCTCGGGGGGTACTCAGACCTGTCTCGAGAAGAAAGTCAGCTATTGACCCAGGTTATTTAAGAATTTACCCCCCCAGGTCAAATGAGAAAAGGTAGGTAGGTAGGTAATTTTTTTTTAGAAACCTCATCAACAGCGACATATACACTATAAGTGATCGTTTTTTTACTAGGCACGTCATCCTCTCATTTGACATAGAACATTTACAGCTTCCTTGCACAACCTGCTCAGGAAAACTCAGATATTAAGTGGTATAGTCTATTTATGCCAGTTTTATGAAAATGCAGGTTTTACCACGTTTGGGGCCACAAACCCACACCATAATTTACCCATGGAAGTACATTTTTATACTACTGAAGACAATAGCATTAATAATCGACTAATTGAAGCACTGGACATTATTCGAGCATAAAGCAAATGAATATATATATATATATATATATTATATATATATATATATATGTGTGTGTGTGTGTGTGTGTGTGTGTGTGTGTGTGTGTGTGTGTGTGTGTGTGTGTGTGTGTTTGTGTGTGTGTGTAAGAGAATTTTAGATATATATTTTAGGGATATTAATTTTTAGATATATGTGTATATCTATCTATCTATCTATCTATCTATCTATCTATCTATATATATATATATATATATATATATATATAGATAGATAGATAGATAGATAGATAGAGAGAGAGAGAGAGAGAGAGAGAGAAGGAGAGGGACTAATTGCATTCCCGTGCCCTTTGCTTTTTTTAATTATTATCTGCTTTACTTGAAGAATCTCTTTTTAATCACGTAGAATATATCATTGATCTACTATAATTAAATATACACAAAGCATTTAACTATGTTTATATGTATACCAGTTATAACTAAAGGGCTTTTACAAAATTTTAATTAATTTTACAATTTTATTTAATGGTGGTTTTATTTAATAGAATGGAGGGCAAACTAAGGTCATATTTACACAATGGCCCTTACCTAGTTTCAATTTGATCTGCTAGAAAACACCGCAGGATTTACTAGAATCCCTAGACATCTACTAGGATACATGCAAAAATTAATCCCGATTGATCTAAGCATTTCGAAATGCATAATAGAAAGATATTAAGTAAAAAAAGATAATACCTTGTATATAAAATATAATTCATTGTATGTGACATATGATATTTAAGCATTAAATGTGCATATCACATGTGATATACAGGAGAGGCAAATTATTAAGCCAACAAAAGTTGGTAAGTATTGTTTAACTAAATTTATGGAAGGAGAAGAAATAAACTTTTTATTAATTTTAGATCAGTAATTGTAAGAAGCAAAAATTAGAAATCAATGATTCAATTTTACAAGTGTTTGCGCTCAATAAACTGTACATTCCTAGTCATAGCCTCTGAAAAAGACATAATAGTAAATCAATTTTTAAAGCAGGTGGTAATATGCGTCTATTTTACTTCAACAATTCTCAAGACTCCAAATTAACTAAGGTTGAAAGCGCTAAAATTTTTATGAAAACTTTGAAAACCTTCTTACTTTGAAGCTTAAATACTTTAAGTCTTCATGCTGTTTCAGCTCTTTTCTATAATAATGTAACATATTTTTAACATTTTTCGAAAAAAAGATTTGCCATAAAATCTTTACGTTTAATAGTTGTTCCTACTAAAATGTACAGTTCATTTCTCAGGGGAAATGCAATGAAAGTTAAAGAATCATAGTTATATATTTTATATTGAAAAAATATAGTTAATAACCCCAATTTTAGGTATTAGGATACATTTAATGGTGTATGAATCATAAATAAATCCATAATTTAGAACCATGCTCATAAATTATAGATATTTCAGGATCAGAGAGAAATTGTACCTTATAGCAAGATTAACCTCTGAAAGATCATGCCATATATTCTGGGGTAAAAGGATTAAACTTATGATTACAGTAAATCACCAGGTGGTGCTGTCAGTATGTCAGAAGGCAGAAAGACTCGGTGGAGCATATCAAATGAATCAATTTGTAGCTGCGGCCTATTGTAGAGTCAACACAAAATTTCACAGTGCTATAACCATAAATTAAATCAAAATAGCCATAAATCCGAAGATACATTCGGAAGAATTTTCATGTGGTCAAATTACCAATCGTTTTGAAATATGGGTGCACGCAACTGGAAGTATCGGTGGAACATTGAATTGGGCAGAATATATTATTTAGGCTTTGTCAGCGGTTTCAAATGAATAAGGGCGTATATACACTTTTAAATATATATCTTTCCCGGTGTAACGCCTTCAATATTCTCAAATGAGAGGTAACGTGAATAATGGATCACAGTCAAAGATAAAATTGGAAATTTACTTTAATTCTGGATTAAATACGGCTATTTACAAAGGAACGTTAATTCCTAAATCATCTAGAACTGCAAAGGATGGTTGCCGATAAAACTTCCTCACGACAATCACAGTCGAAAGAAAAACAAGAGATTTAATAATCTCTTACAAATGGGGAGGCTTTTCAGGGTGCAATCAAACCCAATTTATCCCCCGTTCGGTATCCGAGACTCTGCCGCTCCCTATATGAGCGGACTTTACGAATCTCCCGAACTAGCAAGCTGGCTCTCTAGTAAAAAAGGCGAAAGCCTCCACGAGGTCAACACACCTACGAAAAAAATGACGAAAAGCCCTGAGTCGCAAAATTGTAGGCTTTTTATACCTGGGGGTCAGTTACGGTTCCGTCAATTGTTTTTTGGGTCAGTTAAGATCCCAGTTACTTGAGAACTCCAGCTAAAGTTACAGTTATATTTTTTAGCTGAATTCTCATTCGCTGGCTGTTCCTTCACGGAATATCCGAGCATTCATTAACGAGATCCATCAGGGGCGTATTCGTCTATTCAGTCCGATTGTCAAGATCCCAGACTCTGCGACGCCACGCTATTGTCCAGGTAAACAGGTGTACTCCGGTCAGCTGTTTTGGCGCGTGCTCGGACAAAGGGGAGTCTTCACACCGGGTTAAAATTCCACTGCAAGGCCGATATTTCACAATAACTGTCCAAATGAACAGACGACATCAGACATGTTTCGGGAACTGTTGATAGGTTCATGTAACTGTGTTTGGAGGAATACTGTGTAAAGAATTGTAAAACAACGTGGACAGTACGCTTGCAGGCATGTCAGATGTAATCCACTCATAGCAGCATATTACTTGCGCCTGTTATCCAAGTTCAGAAAGTTCATTACCTAAACACCTTCACAATTAAGCTGTATACTGATTTCCTGCGAATCCATGTTTTTATCGCAATCCTACGCTCGTGATAATTTTATATCGAGAGTAAAAGATATCTGTTACATCCAGAAAAACTTCATTGAACTTTTACGTTATCTACTCATTCTATGAAATCTATATTTATGTTTTGTATGTGTATTTGTAATTATTATTGATCCCGTGTTAATGAAAAAACATTAATATGATCCCCAGTAAACTGAGTTTTGAGAACTGAATGTTTCCTTAGTGACAGGTAAGTATTGATTTCAACGCACAGCTTTATCTCATTTTACAGTTCCGTTTTCCAGCCGCAGGGCATTCCCAGGTAACATTCGACGGGTCTTTTTTCAATAAGTCAAAGTCACTTTTGTTTTTTACTATTCTTCAGCGAATGAAAATAGAATTCCTAAAATGGTAACAAATATCATAATGCGAGGAAAAATATGTTTTTAAACCCTAACTTACAGTTCTTTTAAAATAGGTAATATATTTGTGAAATACTTTTTATATTTATCAACATGAAAATCCCAATTAAAATATCTTGTAACAGTGGGAAGTCAAAGAAAGAAAAGTGTACAAAAATTTAGATGTCAGAAAATTCAAGTAGTTTCCTCAGTTTACGAGAGACATGCAATAAAAATATGAATCAAAAATCCCAACAATGTACTGTGATGAAATAATTATTTGAGTCAAACTAAAGCAAGTGTGAAAGTGCGGTGAAATGCCTCATATAGAGAGAATATAACAATCTGCACTTATATAAATATACGAACTGCAGTAACTCAGTAGGCAAAGGCGTTAACCTCTACACTAGAGATGTGAGGCAATCCTATCACTAATTGAGTGCGTGAAATAGTTTCGTGGCCGCGATGTCCTCCAATTTCCTACAACACCATCTAGATGGGGAAAGCCAGGCTGCATCCAAATAGGTCTTAGGCTTGGCTAATGCTTCCAAATTTCGAAAACCCATGTGTTCGAGCATTTTCTCCTAGTGTGATCTTCAAAACAAAGACACAACCCTCGCCTTAAATCGAGTAGCCACTAGCTCAAAAATTTGTCTCCTTCAAGTGGCATTATAAACGAAACAACAACAGCAGTTTGAATATATTTTTGGAAGCTTGAGTAAGATTTTACAAGTCTTAACATTACCAGCTAAATTGTATGACCACGGATAGATTCTGTAACAGAAATGATGCTCAAGAATTTTAAGATGTTACTTATCTCTTGATCCACTTGCAGTTTGACCAACTCTATGAGAGGATGCCCTCTTTTAAAACTTATAATGAGTTATAGGGAAAACTCTTCACAGAAAGTTCAAAAACGATGGAGAAAAATACAGTACTGCTTTTTGTAAAACAGGGAGAGTTATCTAAATTTTCCAAAAATTGAGATTTAGTTCAGTTTGAAAACTATGAAATAGCTGTGTGTAGAATATCAAAACTGCATGAAGTGTATATAATAAACAATTAGCTTAGACATCTCCAATGTCTTGCTATCTTTCAGAGGAAAACTCTATAAAATTCATAAATACGCAATAAGTTCATAGTTCAGAAGTACCCTCCTTTTCAAAGCATAAGTTATTTTCTATAACATAACTTGATATAAAGAAGAACTCATTACAACTGAACACGTGGTTCAGAATAAGATTGTTTAAGTATTCAGTATTCAATTGGCAGTGTTTCTAACTGTTATTCGCTTCATTATATTGTGAATGGTATTGCAAATTCTTGTCAAAATCCAAGTGCTTTTAAAATAATTTGCTGAGTAGATAAACTTAGCTTCTTACTAAACAAATAAAAACAGTAATCTGAAGACATATCTTAAAGAGAAATAACTAGTTTTGATTTCCATATTGTCATTGGGCAATAAATTATATAATGAGCTTTCTATTTAACTATATTAAAACTCCTTATAGAGAGGACCTACAATTGAGAACCGAGTTTTCAAGGAAGATAATTGAGAATACAGTATCCAAGCAGTGATAACGCCTCTAGCTTTTAACCGATTCACTATACATTGAATATAACTGCGATTGTTTTTCAGGATTTAAACACTTTTTAAAATATGTTGCTGAATTTAACTGATTAATTGAACTTCTTCCTAAATAATTAAAAACTATAATCTGAAGGCATATTCTGATAAGAATGACTAGTTTTGGTTTCTGTATTACTATTGGGGTATTAATAAATCATATGATGAATGCCTATGTTTTTTCCTTCAACTGGCATACTTCTGCAAAGTTATAATGAGAAATGTTTATCATAAACCACATAAAAAGGATTTACCTATCCTTTAACAAGTTATTGGGCTTTAAGGTCTTCTATTTTGAATGCGAAACATATCTAAAAAATAATAAACTCTAAGTAACTCTTTCTAAGATCAATACAAATTTTATGGTTTATATATTTGGTATTTTTGACTATCATGTATCAAAATATGCTTGAATAAAAATTCTATTTCTCTATAATCTCTGATTGGTTTACCATTCCTAGGGAAAAAAAATTTTCTCTAATGCATAGAATAAGCATCTAATTTAATAGACTTTTTAACACGATATGCAATTTTTTAAGATTGACTAAAGTCTAGAATTATTTCACCAGACCAACTGCTTCAATCCTCTACCACTGACAGATATTGGATTTTATGGAACTTCTTGGCTGTTTGATGTTTGTAAATTAAACACCAATACAATATTTCAGAGTTGATTTTAAGATTTTAGTTCGCAAGACTTAGGTTTTTGTTTGAGCATAGTAGTGACTGATTTAAAATCATGATCAAAACTATATTTTAAAAATGTTGAACTTTTATCTTCTCGCTTGGGATATTTACAGAAAAATCCAATATAAATTTAAAAATTGAAAATGTTTGCCATAGAAAAGTTAGAAGATATTTAAGAAACATAAGCAGGTGATATTTGTAAGAGATAATTCTATTGTACAGAAAATAAAATGATATGAAGTTCACAGAAGATTTTGAATTTTGTTCAAGTTTACTAACCTATAGTAGTGAAGTAAATATTTCATAAAATTCTGCTAAAAGAATACAGTCCTTTATTTCCATTGTGGAGGCACTTGATTTGATCAGCATTTACCTCATACCACGAGAGGTTGACATTTAATTCTGGTAACACCCGATAGGTGTCAATTTTGTTCCCTATAAGCCGACAAGACAAATACAGTCAAGCTTTAATAGGAGTTTGAACCAAGACCATTGGATGAAAGCGTGATGCGTTTTACAATTTAACAAGTATAGAATATGAATGCAAGAAGGCAATCTCAAGACTAGTGTTTTTATGATTTTTCTAGTTTTTTGTAGAAGTTTATAGATTTTGTTAGGATTGAAGGGCTCTGTAATTTTTTATCACAAGAGTAATTAGACAGGAATTTGCTGTATAATGCTAATTTCAAACAATTACCAATGTCCAAATCAATATTCTTGAGCCATCAGGGTTTTTTGAATCAACTTTACAGCATATGTGTCAAAAATCTCTCAAGTTTCATCATAACTGATTTTTTGTTGTTACTACTTAATAACTTTTATTAGACTCACTAAAAAACATAATTTTTGCCAGAGTTTTTCTGTTATGTTTTCAGTTTTGATATATATAACGACAAGCATATGCACTGATTTTTACAGGTATATGTTTCAGTCAAAGGCGAATACTTGCACAAATTAATATAAAATATTTTTACATAAAAGTACACATTTTTTATAAAGAAAATCATGATAATAGTATAAATTACTCTATTCATAGTAATTTTAAATTTGCTGGAAAACATTTTTAGGTACAATACATTTACGGTGCAAATATTTATACAGCCCCGTGTAGAAATTAGGGTTAAAGATATTCACAGAATTTAATATTTTTCTTTAACGAATTATTAAAGGGAATTACATATGTAAATAGCATTAATATGATATTTTACATGTAAACTGAAATTTCAGAAAAAATCGATGAAAGGAAAAAAAATTAACCGTATGTAATTTTATATCCATAAGTAAATTGCAATATAATAAATTTTTCTAATCTTCTGCTTTTAAAATAAAACTAAAAGCAATTTGAAAGCAATTTCAAATTTCCGTATATAATCAGATTTCAAACGTTTTGAATAAATTTATAAAAGACTGACGGTGAAGAAGGTTAGTTTTTTATTATTTTGCTTTAACGTCGAGCTATTTTACGAGTACTAACAACGTTTTAAGTCTCCCGTTTATCAATTGTCTCTCTGAAATATGGTACGACATGTATAACATGTTTAGTACAGTTTTATTACACATGTTTAGTATATAATTTACACCCCGTTTTTTGCAAAATAAACGGGGAAAATCATATTTAGTGTATAACGTTCACCTAAAATTTGGTACTTTCCAGATTGTAAACAATAGCTCAATGATTTAAGCTCCTACAATATTTCAATTCTAAAAATGACTTTATTCTTACCGGAATGCTTTGCATTTATAATCGATAGGCTTAGGTGCATTTTATATGCATCAAAATGTCCAAGATTTTCCCGGTGGAGGTTGGCAGACCGTAAGTACTGAACCGCGCAACCCGGCAGACCCCTGCCGGAGTACCCGAAGCCGAACCATTGAGCAGCAGTTGTCACGAGCGAGCGACCAAAGTAGATATTCGATCAGGAGGAGTGAACTGAGATTAGTACTGGATGCTCTAGTGGACCTCGTAATAATAACGTTGGAGTTAATGCGGGTACCTCAAACTTCGCTGTCGGAAAATTGGGTTACAATCGTAGCGGGGGGGGGGAATCTGTGGTAATAGCACCTTCCAGGCAGTATCCGGCTGGCCAAAAGCGATAATAAGAAATTTTATATGACAACAGACGTAGCTCTGGGCTTCGTAATTTTCACTGGAGCGTCATTGCGAAGGGACGTTGGCTCACCCCTCGGATTCTCCATGACCGGCTTGCTCGGGAAATACCTGCTAAAGTATAGGGGATGAAAAGAAATAGATTTACCAGATTACTAATAATGCAATAAAGTAAATAAAAAAAGAGAGATGCTGGACGCAGAATAAAAAATTGAGCTCCCCCAGGGATTTTAGGCCCTTAGTGGCTTATACAGACCATATTACCCAGTCAGTCATCATTGCAGTAATCGACGTAAAGACAGAGTTATATTGCAGCAATTAATTTTATACCGCAGCATTGCTGAGATGCTTACGTTTCAGGCTTGTAGATCAAGCAAGAGCCAAAATCTCTACAGATCTAGAAATTTTTTAAAAAAATTAGATAATGTATGCATATGGAATATTTTAAATTATTTTAGCAGAACTTTTAATGAAGTTTTAACTTTAAATTCATTTTACTCAAATAATTGTTTTTTTAAACTGGAATAAATTCTAAATAAAAAACTATTGCACATATTGATTTCAAATTTCTATAGTAAACACATTATAGACTTACAATGAAACTCTATTTAATTATACTTAATAATTATTTACTACAAAAAAAAAACAACTAAACTTATTCATGAAACTCACTTTGTGTTGCTGGAAGTCTGAGCACAGAGTGTAAGAAAAAATTTTAAAAAACTTCTGAAAGAAACACTTACTTTTCCCTTTATAAAACAAGTTATTTTCTTATAGACACAAAATATGTTCAACATAAATATTTAACAAGTGGCTGAGACCAAATTATAAAATTTCATGTGTTTTGAATAATAATTTAAAAATATATGATACGTCAAAATCTAAGAAATTTTTTTCATTTGAAGTTTCTTATATATGATATCTCCCCTGAAACAGACAGATTGAATTAATCTCTTTAAAAGATTCAACCTGTAAATCTGACCTTGTGTTGCTGCAAATCTGTGCAAAGTGTGAAACTATAATAAAATATGGTGAATATTTATGTATATTGTTAAAAATTATCTAAGTTACATTGGTAAAATGAGAATTAATGTCTAAACATTGTATAATATTAAATATTTAAGAAATGTATAAATATGAATTTTCAATATCAATGTACAATAGATACGGATATACTCGATTGGAAATAGTGTACAATAAAAGAAAATCTTATGTGTTCGTAAATGTGTAAATTCTAATGTTCTCTTAAAAAATGAGCAATAAACTTTTATGTATTCTCTTGCACATTACAGTACACTCCAAAACCCATTCCCGCCCCTCCGAACTAGTAGATTCTGAAAACCAGAGTCTTCTAACAAACTTTTACTTGTTCTATTTTACATTACAATACACTCCAAAATACATTGTCCGAACTAGTAGATTCTGAAAATTTAATAAACTTTTACATGTTTTTTTCACATTACAATACACTCCAAAATACATTTTAGCAAGTAGATTCTGAAAACTTAATAAACTTTTGCATGTTCTATTTCACATTACAATACACTCCAAAATAAATTCCCGCCCCTCTGAACTAGTAGATTCTGAAAACCAGAGTCTTCTAACAAACTTTTACTTGTTCTATTTTACATTACAATACACTCCAAAATACATTCCCGCCCCTCCGAACTAGTAGATTCTGAAAACTTAATAAATTTTACATGTTCTATTTCACATTACAATACACTCCAAAATAAATTCCCGCCCCTCTAAACTAGTAGATTCTGAAAACCAGAGTCTTCTAATAAACTTTTATTTATTCTATTTCACATTACAATACACTCCAAAATACATTCTCGCCCCTCTTAACTAGTAGATTCTGAAAACTTAATAAACTTTTACGTGCTCTATTTCACATTACAATACACTCCAAAATACATTCCCGCCCCTCCAAACTAGTAGATTCTGAAAACTTAATAAACTTTTACGTGCTCTATTTCACATTGCAATGCACTCCAAAATACATTCCCGCCCCTCCGAACAAGTAGATTCTGAAAACTTAATAAACTTTTACGTGCTCTATTTCACATTACAATACACTCCAAAATAAATTCCCGCCCCTCTGAACTAGTAGATTCTGAAAACCAGAGTCTTCTAATAAACTTTTACTTGTTCTATTTTACATTACAATACACTCCAAAATACATTCCCGCCCCTCCGAACTAGTAGATTCTGAAAACTTAATAAACTTTTACATGTTCTATTTCACATTACAATACACTCCAAAATGCATTCCCGCCCCTCCGAACAAGTAGATTCTGAAAACTTAATAAACTTTTACTTGTTCTATTTTACATTACAATACACTCCAAAATACATTCCCGCCCCTCCGAACTAGTAGATTCTGAAAACCAGAGTTTTCTAACACAAATGTTTGCCTAAGGAAAATTGTGCATTCCTTGTCATATCTTCCAAGAGAGCAGTGATAGGAAATCGATTCATCCAAAGTTATTTTTATAAACTTCCTTTTCTCCTTCCAACCCTCAACTTGCATCGATTGAAGAGCGGGAAAGTTTCAAGAACACGGAAGTTGGACATCTCTAACGGTTTAAGCTTTCACGCTGTGTGGAATATCTTGTTTTAGCGTTGAAAAAATTCCTAGTTCCAAAAACGATAGTTTAAAGTAACTGTGGAGTCACAAAACTAACTTTTATTGTTTTTAATCGATTTGCAAGCAACCACTACTTGTCATTTAAAATATATTTATGTTAGCGTGCATAAAATTGGGAAATAAACTAATATTTTTGGAGTTATTTAAAAATACGCTCTATTGAAAATATGATTTACGAATTCCCATTTAAGAATGAATAGATATATTTATTCTAAAGACATATATTGGTTTTTAGAATAAAATTTCATTTTTACTTTATGCATTCACAAAAACTATCTCTAATGATTGAAGCTTAGTTAGTGTAAAAAGGTGGGGGTTCCAAGCCTTTATAAAAAATCTTTTTTTTTTTTTAAGCAGTTATATTATTAAGGGATAATCAAAAACACTTTGACAGTACTACCTTAGATTACATGTAAGTGAAATAAATGTTCAGAGAATTAAACGAATGTATGACTTATTAAATAAAAAATTGTCGAAAAAATCACTTTGAAAAATACACAGAAAAAAATCTTTAGCTGTAATATAAAGTTGGCACTTTGTAAGTAACTAAAATTAATCAATTTTAGTTTTGAAGGGCATTGTAAAATTTTATGCTTTAATATAATACGGGGAATGTTTATGTATACTGTTAAAATTATGTAAATTATATTGGTAAAATGAAAACTGGTGTCTATACATTGTATAATATTAAATATTTAAGGATCGTATAAATATGAATTGCAAATAAAATTCTCAAATGTAAAATATGAATAAGTAAATGCGACAAGTTTATATATACGTATGCACTTGTTTGGGAATAGTGTAATATTGTAAAAAAAAAATTGTAAAATCACTGCAAATATTGTAGTCCAATTCTGAAATTTTGTGAATCTTAAAATAAGGAAATTTGAAATATTTAGGAATTTAAAAATAATAGATATTTAAAAATTTAAGAAAATTTAATTATTTAAAAATTGTATAATTATGAATTTGCAATAAAATTTTCAAATGTAAAATAAGAGTAAGTAAATATGACAAGTTCGTAGATATAAATGCACTTATTTGGAAATAGTGTAAAATAAAAAGAAATCTAATGTTACTGTAAATATTGTGCACCCGTATTGAATTTTTGTGTATTGTAAAATATAAAAATGTGTATATAAAGATGATGTACTAAAAAATTTACCTGCAATGACGCAGAAGATTGTAAATTGTTTAAATGTATTTTAATAAATACGGGGTCTTCTTTAGTTTTCCTGGGGTCACTCCCTGGAATGGGTTACGCTAGGTACGCGAATTTCTTTATTACCTAGAAATTTTCATCTATCAACCTTTCTATAGGGACTGGATAAGGGGTGGAGTCAGTAAATAAGGGAATGAAATTAGAGTCATCCGATTCCAGTTTAACATGATTGACAAGTGAGGGATTCGAACCCATAACATATATGAAATATATTCTGCATTCAAAAATAAAAAGCTAAACTGGAGCTACGATTCACCTAAGAAGTCATATTAAAATAATAACGTAAAATTGTAAGAATAAAACACAGTGGAGATTCAAAATTCACTAAAAATACGTAAGATATAACTTAAGTTGTTTATTAGGTATATGTAAATTAAGAAAATACCAACAATTAATATCTTGTTTTTGAAAAAAATTGTAGTTTCATTTACTTTGTTTTCGTGTACTTTACAGAATGTTCGAAATCTTCAAGTAAACTTACTGAAAGAAAGTATCTTTAACATTCCTTAGTTCTTCAGTAAATCTATTTTTTGTAAGTCGTAACCATAACATTCGTTGTAGTTATAGGTTTTTACTTCATTATCTTCTTCCCTTACTCCATCAAGTGAATCAATATTTTTTCTCTTTACTTTATGAATAATTTCTTCATCGATCCAGTCAGTAAACAATAACTACTTGATCAGCATATCTCATGAGCTCTTTTGTACCAAAACAAACCTTATCAGTATTTAAATATGATTCGTCATCAACCACTACTACATCCCAGTGTTCTGATGTAGAACCTATGTATATTCAAGTATTTCTGACTGACAACCATTGCAATAACCTACATAGGTTTTTATTCATCTTCTTCATTTCTTTCTATTCTTTTTATAGCTTACCGGAATTACTTACAAACGTAAATAAAAGGTAGGGTAAATAAAAGATGTGATTCTAATGAAAATTTAGGAATTCCGTGAAAAATAAAAGGATATTTCTCAAATTTAGATTCTTAACTAAATGATCTCGAAATTTCTTCCAATTAATTTTAACAATGCATTTTAAAGGAAGTTTCAAGGTTAGTCTGATAATTCGAACTAACTAAGGTTTAAGTAAATAAGTTTGTATATTAAAAGCTTTACAAGATAATTTTTGAAAAATACCTAAAAAAATATATAACCACTGAAATATATGTCCCATTTACTTTAATTGTCACATTTCTAGTCACATGCTAGTTCGGTTTTCTTAATTTGTCTTTCCGAATATATTTTCTAACCCTTGTCACAATTTCTGCACTATTTATTAGCTTCGCTAACAAACGTATTAGGGCAAAGAAAAGTTGGGATTCTAATGAAAATTTAGGAATTCCGAGAAAAAAAGGATATTTTTCAAATTTAGAGTCTTTACTAAATGATCTCGAATATTCTTCCAATTAATTTTAACAATGCATTTTAGAGGGAGTTTCAAGGTTAGTCTGTCTAATTGTCTGATAATTCGAACTAACTAAGGTTGAAGTAAATAAGTTTGTATACTAAAAGCTTTACAAGATAATTTTCGAAAAATACCTAAAAATATATATATAATCACTGAATTATATATCCCATTTACTTTAATTGTCCAATTTCTAGTCACTTGTTAGTTCGGTTTTCTTAATTTGTCTCTCCGAATACATTTTCTAACTCTTGTCACAATTTCTTCACTATTTATTAGCTTCGCTAACAAACGTATTAGGGCAAAGAAAAGTTGGGATTCTAATGAAAATTTAGGAATTCCATGAAAAAAAAAAAGGATATTTCTCAAATTTAGATTCTTAACTAAATGATCTCAAATATTCTTCCAATTAATTTTAACAATGCATTTTAGAGGGATTTTTTGGTTAGTTTGTGTAATTATCTGATAGTTAGAACTAACTAAGGTTAAAGTAATTAAGTTTGTTTGTATATTAAAGGTTTACAGATAATTTTCTAAAAATACCTAAAAAACAGTAAAACCACTGAATTATATATCCTATTTACTTTAATGTCCCGTTTCTAGTCACTTGTTAGTTTGGTTTCTTAATTTGTCTCTCCGAATATATTTTCTAACCCTTGACACAATTTCTGCACTATTTATTAGCTTCGCTAACAAACGTATTGGGGAAATAAAAGTTGTGATTCTAATGAAAATTTTGGAATTCCATGAAAAGAAGGATATTTCTAAAATTTAGATTCTTAACTACATGATCTCGAATATTCTTCCAATTAATTTTAACAATGCATTTTAGAGGGAATTTCAAGGTTAGTTTGTGTAATTATCTGATAATTCGAACTAAGGTTGAAGTTATTAAGTTTGTACACTAAAAGGTTTATAGATAATTTTCTAAAAATACCCAAAAGAATAAAACCACTGAATTATATATCCTATTTACTTTAATGTCCCGTTTCTAGTCACTTGTTAGTTTGGTTTCTTAATTTGTCTCTTCGAATATATTTTCTAACACTTGTTACAATTTCTGCACTATTTATTAGCTTCGCTAACAAACGTATTAGGGCAAAGGAAAGTTGTGATTCTAATGAAAATTTAGTAATTCCATAAAAAAAGGATATTTCTCAAATTTAGATTCATAACTAAATGATCTCGAATATTCTTCCAAATAATTTTAACAATGCAATTTAGAGGGAGTTTTTGGTTAGTTTGTGTAATTATCTGATAATTCGAACTAACTAAGGTTGAAATAATTTGTTTGTATACTAAAAGGTTTACAGATAATTTTCTAAAAATACCTAAAAAAATAAAACCACTGAATTATATATCCTATTTACTTTAATGTCCCGTTTCTAGTCACTTGTTAGTTTGGTTTCTTAATTTGTCTCTCCGAATATATTTTCTAACCCTTGTCACAATTTCTGCACTATTTATTAGCTTCGTTAACAAACGTATTGGGGCAATAAAAGTTGTGATTCTAATGAAAAATTTTGGAATTCCGTGAAAAGAAGGATATTTCTAAAATTTAGATTCTTAACTAAATGATCTCGAATATTCGAATTAATTTTAACGATGCATTTTAGAGGGAGTTTCAAGGTTAGTCTGTGTAATCATCTGATAATTCGAACTAACTAAGGTTGAAGTAATTAAGTTTGTTTATATACTAAAAGGTTTACAGATAATTTTCTAAAAATACCTAAAAAAATAAAACCACCGAATTATATGTCCCATGTACTTTAATCATTCCAATCCTAGTCACTTGTTAGTTCGGTTTCTTAATTTGTATCTCCGAATATATTTTCTAACCTTTGTCACAATTCCTGCACTATTTATTAGCTTCGCTAACGGAGAAGTCTTTTACATGGAGACGGAAGAATAAAATTTTTATCCCTTTTCCTTTCTTCGCATGATCTTACTTTCAAGTTTCTACTGCAACAGTCGTCATTCTCCATTTTTGCCTGAAATTTTCTATAGCTTACGTTTGTCATGGATAAAAGTTTTGAAGATTTCTTATTTTTCGTAACCGTCCTTAAAGTCATTCATACTTGAAGTCACTATATGTTATTTAAAATTCCTTTTTACATGACACGGGGATATATTTTTGTAGATGGAGATATTGTTCTCCTTTTTTCTTACTTCATTATGGAAAAATATGTTTTTCATTCTATTTTGAAACTTGATATGTTAAAAGCATACGGTTGAACTAGGTCCTTTGGAGCTCGTGGAAAAAAACTGACTTGTGCCCCTACCACCAAATATTCTAGAGAAGCTATATAAACATGTTTTATTTCTAACATATTCAAAAGAAATTCACAGCGCAGAAATTTAAAAAAGAACTAGCAATTTTATGCTCATATTACATAAAAAGGTAAGATCTTTACAAAATTACTTTCCTAAACTTAGTATCCGAGAATAAGTCAATGATTTCATCGTAGGTCAAGCTGTTTGCAGTTTTTACTACAATGTAGAGTATAAGCATATTCTCTGGTAATCCATGTCCCAACATATTAAATTTGGATATATATTCTCTGGTTCTAGATCATGAATTACTTTAAAAATTTCTTCATAGACATTTCAAGTTTTAGTGTGCATGAATATAAATTCCTGTGTCTTTAAATATTCCATTTATTAGATGACATTTCTTATGTTATGAATATTCTAATCTGTCACGTTTTATTTCTACCCTTTAATTAGAATTATAGAATTTTGGACATTAATTTTCAGTTTTTTGTTATTTCTATTAGAAGAGAATTCTTCTAGTTCGGATACCTTTTCCATTACGAACCGTCCTTTCCAAGCATTTTATGCACAGTGTTGCGCCCTTACAATTGCTGTGCCCGTAGTAAATGCCTGCCTTGCTACACCCTATTTACGCCCCTGAAAAGTATTATGTAAAATTTAACCAAGCATAGGGGATTTATTTTTCATTGTTCTAGTACAAGAAAACTGTAGACCAAACAAGATAATCTAAAACCTATGAAATTAACAAAATACAAAATACAGTAAAACAAGTCTATACAAAAAGATTTCATGGGCTACCCGAGTCGAAGCTCAACTAAGATAACACTTCTACAGTAAAGTCCATACACCAGAAAGAATCTACCTAGCCTTCAAAGGGTCTTAATACAAGTAAAACCTTACACGTTAAAAAAGCAACAGATTCAGTTTGCGATTCCTTTGCCGATGAAGAATACACAGATTTCCCGTGCCATAACTAACCTATTAAAAGTCTTATCACATGTAAAGTTAAACCTTTTTGCTATTGAACAAGAAATCATTGCAATATTTTAGCTGTAAAAAAATAAATCCCAAACTGAATCCGTTGTTTTTCCAACGAGTACTTGCTGATGTACGATATATTTTAACAATTTCATAAAAAGAAGACAATGCGACTATTTTTCCCTTTGGACCTATTTTTCCCATTTTTACAATAAAATCGAACTTTGGTCTGTTTTTTAAAGTTTAGCATCTAAGGGGACGAATCACCTTTACACCCTGAATTATTTGATTTTTTTCCCACATTTTTAAAATTTCTTGACATTTTTGAATCGCTTGTTTTAAAACAAACCCCATAGGGATATTAGAATAAGAATCTGTAAAACTATATGATCTTTACATTTAATTTCACAGTTTTTAAGGAAACTAGAAAAAATTTACTGAAATAGTATTTTATCAACTTGAGCTCACTCTAAAAAAACTACTGCACATATTGATTTTGAATTTGTCTAGTAAATACACCTACTATGAAACTTCGATGACATTTTTTTGTTGTTATACATTGTTTAGTTTTTATAGTATTTGAAACAGAATTTTTAAATATTATATTTTTTTCATATTCAATGCTCTGGTGTACGATTTCGGATATTCATTTAAAAAATTCTGATTTCTGATATTCATTTAAAAAATTCTGATTTCTGATATTCTTTAAAAAAAATAAATAGGTG
This sequence comes from Pardosa pseudoannulata, assembly GCA_032207245.1. Taxonomy (NCBI): domain Eukaryota; kingdom Metazoa; phylum Arthropoda; class Arachnida; order Araneae; family Lycosidae; genus Pardosa; species Pardosa pseudoannulata. The sequence goes on along the minus strand of CM063501.1, from coordinate 30,484,097 downwards.
GAGAATTACAGCTAATAATTATTGTTTACAATTAATTATCAATAAATTTATTATTAATGAAACTCGCTTTGTGTTGTAAGTCTACGCACAGTAAGTCAGAAAAATTTTAAAATTATTGACAGAAAGTCTCACTTTTTACTTTATAAAAAAGTTCTTATTGAAAAAAAAACGAAGTAAATGCAGCAAAACTAATTAAGTAAGTATAGAGAACAAATGCTGAAAATTCGATGATTTGGTGTAAGATTTCTGACACTTTTAAAATGTTTAAATAGGTGTAGAATTATGCCTAATAATTATTATTCACAATAAAACAAAAACTATTCATGAAAATCACTTTGTGTTGTAAGTTTACGCACAGTAAGTCAGAAAAATTTTAAAATTGTTGAAAGAAAGTCTCACTTTTCACTTTATATAAAAGTTCGTATTTAAAAAAAGCTAAGTAAATTCAGCAAAACTAATTAAATATGTATTCAGAAACAAATGCTGAAAATTCAATGCTCTGGTGTAAGATTTCTGACACATTTTAAAAAGTTTGAAGAAATGGAGAATTATACCTAATAATTATTGTTCACAATAAAATAAAAATCATTAATGAAACTCACTTAGTGTTGTAAGTTTACGCACAGTAAGTCAGAAAGTTTTTAAAATTGTTGAAACAAAGTCTCCCTTTTCCCTTTATAAAAAATTCTTATTTTTTAAAAACGAAGTAAATTCAGCACAAATAATTAAATAAATATAGAAAACAAATGCTGAAAATTCAATGCACTTTTAAAATGTTTAAATAGGTGAAGAATTATACCTAAAAATTCTTTCACAATAAAACAAAAATTATTAATGAAAATCACTTTGTATTGTAAGTCTTTGACTTTAAATGTTTTTTTTAAACTAAGTAAATTCAGCAAAATTAATTGAATAAGTGTAGAGAACAAATGCTGAAAATTCAATGCTTTAGTGTAAGATTTCTGACATATTTTAAAAACTAAAACAGATGGAATTAATAATCATTGTTCATAATAAAACTAAAATTATTAATGAAACTCACGTTGTATTGTAAGTTTACGCACAGTAAGTCAGAAAATATTTAAAATTGCTGAAACTAAGTCTCACTTTTCACTTTATTTCGTAGAAATGAAATAAATTCAGCAAAACTAATTTAATAAGTGTAGAGAAGAAATGCTGAAAATATCATGTGTTTACGATAATAATTAAAAAAAGGTATGAAAAGACAAAAAATAAGAAAAATTCTTCAATTTACAGTTGCTTAATGGTGAGTTGTCCACATAAAATCAGTTTTAGCACAAGTGGAAGACAAAACTGAGAATATAACGTGATCTACATTGTGTTTTCTTTGTTTTTTCTCACGTGTCAAACAAATGAGAACCCTCTAAACGCAGAAGACCTGTACTTTTAATACAGAAATAGAGTCAATATTAATTCTACTACTTGGTAGACTACAAGTTCAATGAAAAGAAACATTCGACGAACTTGACTTTTCTAAGGACGACTTTGTATCCCCGCAGCCTTATACATTGAGATAAAAAGAATGGAAAACCAAAAATATTTACCGGTTGTGCTAAAGTTGACCCTTTTTTATTAGTTATGTTTGGTTGTTATTCAGTTGTTTTATTTCCGGGAGTAGAATTTCAATTTGATATTATGCAAATTCTATTCATAAATGGAACAATGGTGGTCATATTTTGTTTCGAAATAAAAACAATTGCGATTACTGTATGCGTTTTATCAAAAAAAAAATCCCATATTTCCAGGCGATTGTAATAGGACAGTTTTCTGGTTTATTAACTATTCACGTATCTAACTATTAATGTTTCTTGCGTTATAATGTGTTATTAATTTGTTTATAAGAAGTTTTGGTACCTATATGTACAACACGTGCGTAAATGGCGAAATATATGTATATATATATATATATATATATATATATATATATAAATATATATATATATATATATATGTGTATACATGTATATATATATATATATATATATATATATATATATATGAATATATATATATATGTATATATATATGTATATATATATATATATATATATATATGAATATATATAAATATGTATATATGTATATATATAATTTATATATATATGTATATATATATAATATATATATATATATGTATATATATATATATATATATATATATATATATATATGTATATATATATATATATATATATATATATATATATATATGTATATACATATATATACATATATATATACATATATATATATATATATATATATATATATATATATATATATATACAGAGGCGTAACTTGGGAGTTTCAACTGGGGGGGGGCAAAAATTTTCAATAATGAATATTCGATAGTCCTAAAACGTAATGTTTTAAGCCTTTTTTAACTAGGGTCTAGTGGGGTAAAATGGGTATTTTTCATAATTTAATTAAGACACATCATACGTTTTAACAATTATACTTTTGTTTTCTAATATATTTTTAGACATTTGTTGGCAATATTTAATTTCCTTAAGAAGTTTTATATTTTGCATCCGTCAACATAGATTTCCTTGTTTGCAATTGAGGAATAAATTCTTCTTTACTAAGTTCTTAAAAACTTCCAAAAAAGTAATATTTTATTTCTTTTATCATCAATATGTTTTCAATAATCAACTGCAAGGGTTTCTGAACAACAGTTTTTCAAAAACAGGCAAGAAACATTTTAAATATTTTATGTTTAATGATTATTTTTGTATGGTGGGGGACAATGGGTATTGGTTAGTCTTAACAATTTATTATAAAGTTCTAAATTTTTAGATGTAACGATTTAAACCAGCCCTTCAATTTTAGTGTAAATAATATTACATATTTTTTAAAAATTTATTTGCTGTAGTACAGAGTAAATTAATACAATAATAGTGAAATTGAGCTTGTAAGCCTAAAAATACATGTGTTTACACGGTTGTTTTTTACATCTGCGACTGAAAATTTTCTTCCACCTTTCACTGTGCACAAAATCTAAATTTATATGAAACTTGGACCAAGGATGGACCACCTGGTGCATTATATGGGTGCACAGAGTCACGGTGGATGCATGATACAATGTTTGAATCTTGGATGTGAGATTTTTTTCAAACAAGGGGAATATCTGAAAAAAAATTCATTCTTTTGATATTTGATGGCCATTTGACATATGAGAAAGTAAAACAAACGATGGACCATAGAATCACCATACGCTGGCTCCCATCAAATCAAGCCATGCCCTGCAACCTTTGGATGTCGAAGTATTTGCCTCTATGAAGTGTGCCTGGAGAAATATCCTGAAGATGTGGAACACGAAGATGTTTCTTCAAAATGTATCCAAAGCGACATTCCCTAATCTGCTGAGTTATTTGACACTACGGAGGAAAATATAGTTTGTTTTTTTTTAAGTAAAATAAAGTGCGGAGTGAGAAATCCCGCTTTTTCTACACATTTTACCCCACCAGACCCTATTATTTTTATTATTTATTTAGTTATAATGACAAAATCTTAAGGAAACTATAAAATAGATGTAAAACACAAATCATGATAGTTCCTTTCGTTTATTTTTCCAAAAATTGTTCTCCCTTAACAAACTTGCAAATATATCTGTCGCTATCGAAGGGAGGTCAAATTAAGCAGTAAATGTCTCATAAATCAACAAAGTAAAAATAAAATTCAACTAAATAAAATTAAATTCAGCTGACTTTTTTAATTAAAACACAAATTGATTTTTTCAAATTATATAGACATAATTTTTTTTTCTTGAATACATAATTCTACATATCTATCAGAAATAATTTGTCTTCTTTATATTCTTGATCTTTCTCCTCTTCAATCACACACATTATTTAAGACAACAAATCAAAATTTAAGTATTGCTTTACTTTTCAAATGAGTTTAAATAACAGTGTGTCCATCAATGGAACACTGCAGTTCTTACATATTATAAAACTAATAACTAGGATTATTCGAAATTATAACATGGATTGAACTTCAGAATTTCGGCACACATATGGGATTTGGCTTAGTTTAATTTAGGAGCGCAACTGTCTACTATTTTGCTCACGTGGGGAAATAAGACCGGGACCTACTGCTTAAAGCCGATTCCGCATGGCTACGAACATCCATGCCATCAGCAGAATTCGAACCCACGAACTCTGGTACCGAAAAGCAGTGCTCTACCATTAGGTCATCGTTCGTCTGCACGTTTAAGAACACTTTGGTATTTTTCGTATTTGATCTAACGATGCTCATTCCAATGATAGTAAAGTTCGCCCTAAATTCTGACATAAGAGCCCCCCCCCATTGTCAAAATAATTGCACCTATTTGGGAGAGGTGATAAATTTATTATTTTGAGGCACCTTTGAGTACAATTTGAGCCACTTCTAGTTTTGATCAAACGCCAAAAATGATTGTTAAAATCGAATCTAATGATGCTCTTTAGAATGATACTAAAATTGTCCCAGTATTCCAACCTGTGGGAAGGGGTAATTTTTTTTAATTTCGGGACACCATTGGGGGTGATTTGGGGGTATTTTCGATGTTGATTAAACCCCAAAAATTGTTAATCGAAACTGATCTAATGGCATTTATTCGAATGATATATAGTTCATGTTTATATTATCATTTTAAAAAATCCAAAAAGTTTTTCCCCCTTACAGATTATTAAATTTTATTTAATTGATCAATCGATGAAATATGTTGATCCAACCTGATCAACAATGATCAAACGAATGACGTACTTTGAAATGTTAGTTTTCGTTATGAGGGGAACTAACTTTATCAGGGATTGTTTTCAGTTACATTTAAACCTTGAATTGACATTAATGCCAAACCTATCAAAATTACATTTCAAAAATTCCTTTAATCAGGTGTTTAAAAAAATTCAATATTTTGATAACTTTTAAAATATTTCTTGTACATTAATTTTGTTTTTCTTCTAATCTTACCTTTTTTAATGCTTAAAAATATTTTTCGATAACTAGGAATTATTATTATTCAAATAAACTGAATAATTGATTTGAGGGGAATATTTTTTAATTGCACGATGAATTTTCATAAAAAATTTATGTATATCTAAATTTAAATTTAATTTTAAGAACTGTAATAAATTCAAAATTTAAAGTTGATAACGCAGATTTTTTTTAAGCAAAATAGGAATATTTTCTAAGCTTTCTATAACAAGTAAAAATCTTAAATATCTATAACAAGTTAGGTGGATAGAAGAAGGAGCATTTTAAATATTAAAAAATATTCATAAAAATCGATTTTTAAACACATAGGATTTTAAATAAAAAAAATCTGTGATTAATTTACTAATACTTAAATTTAAACGTATAAAAAATTTCATAGCTCATTGTTGTAAATAAAAATTTTCGTAATATCCATCATTATGATACAATTTTAATGATTTCTGCATAGTATAATATAAAAATATATAAGGAAAAGTTAATAAATAAAATTTAAATTATCAATAAAAAATAATAGATATACAAAAATGTTATATATATACCATGAAAATGCTTTTAGTTAAATTAAATTAAAATGCTAAAACTATAAAAGTATTATTTTTTATAAACTAGGAAACAAAATTTAATTGTAAATGTATATTTTGAAAATTTTTTGTTAACTAAATATTATAATAATTATGCAGAATAGGAGTATTTGTTAAATATTTTTTAAGAAACTATAACAAGTTAAGTCGTGGAGCTTTTAAAATAATAAAAACGATTCGTAAAAAATTGATTTTTAGACACATCGGATATAAAGTGAAAAATGTGATTCATTTACTAATACTTCACTTTATACGTTTACAAAGTTTCATAACTCTCAGTTTATATTTAAAAACTTTTCGGAATTTCCAAAATTATGACAAAATTTTAATGTCATCAGTATAGCATAAATATAAAAATATATATGAAAACTTTAATAGGTAAAATATAAGTTTTTAATAAAAAAATAATAGGCATACAAAATTATTATATATCTCATGAAAATGTTTCCAGTTAAACAAAATTATAATGCTAAAACTAAATTATTGATTTACTAAATTAGTATTGATAAAATGTACTATATAAATAAAACGATTATGTATAGTAATAGAACATTAAATACTTATAAAGAATGATTTAATATGAGTCTGTTCTTTCTCTTTTAACAATCACACCTTACACTACTTTGAAGCCATCTTAACTCTTATGAGATGAGAAAAGTATATATCTGAAACAGGTATAAAACCACTTCTAATTATCAGTCTTTTATAATCAAAACTATGATTATTATTTCTAAGACTGTGAAACAGTGGTGGATTTCTGGAGCCGATAACAGATTCAAAATATACCACCGTAGGCAGATATCAATTTTGCAGCTTCTTCCTCATAATAAATACAATATTGTTCTAGGGATAAAAATTTCTAGCTTCTAACATAGATTTTGCACTAAAATGCAAATTTTTTATATACTAGGAAACAAATTTTCAAATTTTATATATACATTTAAATATATCTTCTTAATATCAATTCAACGATAAGTTTTGTTTTGTTTGGATCGCTACTGTCTACTGTTTTGCTAAAAGGGCTAATAAGACTGCCCAAACTACTGCTTAAAGCCGATTCCGAACGGCTACTAACATCTATGCCATCAGCAGGATTCAATCTCGCTCTACCCTTCAACCATCGTTGGGTCTAAAGATAGGAATTTTGTTACTCGAATATTATGATAAATATTATTCAGAAATTGCCGAGTATCTCAATATAGAGACACAATTTTCTTTTATTGATGAAAAACATTTTTAGCACAAAAACTACATCAGCTGAAGATTAGTTATGAGATTAAATGAAAGAAATAATACAAAAAAAAAATGGAATCTCACATTAAACAAAATACGTCACTATTTTACATGGAAATTTAAGATATTCCCGAATTTTTTTATGTGACCTAGTTTAAAATTAAAATATTCAAGAGTCTAATTTTTAAGGATCTCTCTAATTGAAGAAGTTTTATAAAACTATTGATAACCATTCAAATCCTGTTTTTTTAATATAAAATACTTTTTAACATATTAAGATACAAAAACATTAAAAAATATTAAAATGTATTTACCAATTCGCTTGATGTTTGCCAGTTCAGTGAAACTATGCACTTCAATCTATAAATTTTTCACACGTATACTAATATCTTTTTTTAGGGTGTAACTACACTGTCACTTAAAATTTTATTATATATATATCGTTCGTTAGACCGATAATGATGAAGTACAGCAGCAAGTTAGGGTTAAAAATTTGTATGAACTATACTTAAGATTTAAATCATGCCTTTTACTGTATAACAGGACGTTTATTTAATGGCATAGTAAAATACTTGAAACAAATCGTTACCCACCTCTTGCAAACGATTCCAGGTATAGTAGAGCCTTAGGTTATGCCGAGACTTATGCCGACCAGATGTGCAATCTCCTCTTTAAGAAGAAAAAGATAGATTCAAGACAAGGTGGGTTTGGTTTTTTTCGTAAGTGGCTGTTTAATCAGTTTAGCCCCTAATGACTGAATCCCATGCGCACCCCATACCATGTCCATTTATCTTCCTCTCAACACTTCCTGAGCCTTTTCATCACCCGTAGAGTTTAGTTTTTGTATGTTTATGTTATATCCAATAAATGTCGGTACTTTTGATAGAATACCTCCCCCCCCCCACAAACACATTTCTCGAATCCATGTAGCCATTCTTCGGTAAGCTACAAACCGTCTTTAACCGTTAACTGCCCCTCGATCAATGTCAAAAATTCTAACAAAGACCGTAACAGCAATCCAGTGGAAGTACAGCAAGTTTTATTGCGTAAACGGAAAAAAAATTGCAAAAGCAATAAATTTTCTGGCAATTTTTGCAGCTACCAGTCCATTTTTCAGAAAAAA
>CM063501.1:30438662-30473662 GCA_032207245.1 Pardosa pseudoannulata | reverse complement strand
CTGCTGGTTAAGAAGCGATCTGAGAAAAATATTTTATTAAAAGTTCTAATCATTTAAAAAGCTTTACTTGCATCTATCTTGAACATATGTAATACAGTTCCTGCCCGAGTTATATATTTTTCCAGTTTATAGATATGCCGTTCTCATAGATTTACGAAACAGCAGAAAAAGTGTTTTTTTCCGACTTCTTAGTGGGCGATCAAAATGGCTCCGAAGTTTTTACGTACGATTAAACAAAAAATGTAAGTAAGATAAAGACTTATTCAGAATTTTTGAAATTCCAAATATAAAATAAAATTAATTTACTTGTTTTTTTTTTCACTTTTCCCGTAATGTATTTTAGAACTTTTAGATACGTAAAAGCAAAAAATAGCTATATATAATTAACAAATTTAATACAAATAATAATACTCTATTTTTGTAGTGTTACCTGAGATGAAATGACAACGATGTTAAAAATAAATGATATGTTCAAAAAACTTTACTATTAACGTTTTCACTTCAAACATAATTTAAAACTTTTTTACCCCCAAAATTACCAACTAGCATAATTCAATACAACATTTGAATATAAAATTGGAATAAAGTATTTATGAAACAGTACTTTTATATATAGTAAGTAAATTTGAAAGTAATTAAAACCGTAATAAATTGAAATGAATTTACCGCCGTCGTTACTAACAACAGAACACTCGTTTCTGTCAGTAATATTTATATATTTACCAATTAATCAACGATTATTTATGTATATATATATAAATGTTATTTACATATATATTTATACATACATTAACAACATTAACATATATATATATATATACATATATATATATATACATACATTTATATATATATATATATATATATATATATATATATATATATACATATATATATATGTATATATATATATATATATATATATATATATATATATATATACATGTAGGGAAAAGTAAACTGGATCGTGAGACTAATGTAGGCATTTTTCATAAAATCCCTAAGACCACCTAAGAAAATTCTCAGGGTTTTTTAAAACTTAAGCCAAGGGCTAAAAATTAATGCTTCCTTTTGCTTTCCCCTTTTTAACCCCTAACCTAAATTGACCACTGGGGCTACAGTTTACGCCCTCAGAGAAAGGGGTCTAAACAATTATATCTCTATAATGCCCTAGTGGACAATTTAGGAGATTTCCAAACAAAAAGGAGATGCATGCTGTCGGAGGTAGATTTTCCTAGAGATTTTCCCACAGATGTTGACCCAGGTATTACGTGCTTTTTTACTTATAACTTCATGCTTGCTGACACCTCAGTTTGTCCTGTCTCAATGATTGATGAAGTGGGAACCCATCCTCCAACGTTATGTTAATAAAAATCTTTAGCTGAAACGGTGTCATTTTTAAGTTTATGACTGCAACCCCCCAAAGTGAAGTCCGTCTTATTACACACACACACACATACATATATACATACTTATATACTTACATATTTATACATATGTCAGAAAAATGTTATGACTTTTGAAACAATCTCTAATTTTTCACTCTGTACAAAAAATCTTATTTTTTTTATGAAAACTAAATTTACTTAAATAAAGACTTAAAATAGAATCTAATTATTTAATTAGAGAGACATATGATGAAAATAGATATTTTCGATTTAAAGATACAATATGACAAAACATTTTTCGATTTAATGATATATATATAAAGGTGTTTCTTTAAGTTTATTGAAAAAAAAAACTTTCAGGTTTATAGTGGTCATTTATTTTACAGACAGAAATTTTTTTCGAATTGTTTCAAGTGCAACAAACTCGCTGAAGAGGCAGAAGTTTATGCGAAGGATTCTGGAAGAATTGATATTTTTGAGTCACCAGAGCTGGTTATAACTATAGCTACAGTAGACAATCCATTATTAGAATTTGATTCCAGCATCTTGGACGAATACGAAAAAGAAAATAACGTCGACGGTTATAAAACCTATGAGAATTCTTCTGAAAAGGAACCCGGCGTAGCTGATGCAAATTCTGGTGAAAATGATGAAAACGATTCGAGCACAGAATGGCGCGAACCCAGAAGTCGGGCTGATGATTCTGAAAAGGCTGCAGACAAAATCGTTGTAAAGTCTAGAAATTCTGAATTAGGATTCATAAATCTGGTCATAAATGAAATGGGACTTGAATTGGAGACGACATACTACGAAACCTATAATGTTTGGGAAAAAGTTCTAATTATGGATCCGGAGGTAAGAATTCTATTAATCTCGAAAAGTCCTTAAGCTTTCAAAATTTTCAACTACTAGTTAAAGTTTAAAACATTAGAGGTAACAGTGGAAAGAAGTGATGTTCGAAAATTGACACTATATGTTTTTTGTAATTTTTAGAATATTAGAAGTTTAGTTTTAACCTTTATGCTTAAATAAACTTAATTTTGGTCGATTCAGCACCTTTAATTAAGTTGCGGCTTTAACCGTCATGACGCCAGCGATTTCTAGACACTAAGTAATGGGACGATGGCAGCTAAAACAGCAAAAATTTTAAAACTTAAATGACTCGTTTAATAATTCAAATAAGATGTCAGCGTTTAAGACTGGACGTTTAGTTGGGCTTAAAGAAGCTGGTTGATCTAATCGGCAAATAACTCGATATTTCGGTAGGATCGATGCCACTATTAGACGATGTTAGCAGGAATGGGTGAAACATTGACCTCTGTATAACAGCAAGTCCGTTTTTCAGGGGTGTCTGGTTTATTCGAACTGCAATGACCCTTACTGGAGTAGAATAATCATCAAAGATGAGTCACACTTTAAAATGAGCTCCGATGACCAGCGAAGACTTGGCTGAAGACTTCTTGGACAGCGTTGGGATAACAACCTGACTGTCTTCCGGCATACAGGCTGACAACAGGGAGTGAGAGAAAGGGGCTCAATTGCATTTTATAGTAGAATCATTCAGTTGTCATCCGTGGCACCTTTACAGCACAACGGTATGTCGATGAAGTTCTACGCCCCGTTGTGTTACCCTTCATGTTCCACCATCATGAGATAAGATTTCATCAAGATAATTCCCAGCCTCACACTGCAGGTGTTTCCACTGCTTGTCTTCGCAAAATGCTGCGTTGGCGAGAAAGATCGCCGTTTGGAACATTACGGGCAGGACCCTTTAACCAGCTTTTGATTTCGACGATCTAAAGGTCCAGTTGGCACCAGAAGTTCACCAGAATATAGCACGATATCTCTCAGGACATCCGTTACCTCGACCAATCAATTCTATGCCAACTGCTTGTATAAGTTCCAGAGGTGAACAAATGTTTTACTGAGTTTTCCGTTTGTAAATCTCTATCACATAAATAAATCCTCCAATAATTAGTTTTCTGTACATCACATCTTCCGATTTTTGTCCTTCTTCGTTCGTCTTTTTCCCCTAAGAGTGTATAAAACAAGGTTATTCTTGCCTTATACGTTCCCAAACTGTCGTTTTAACATACCAACTTCAAGTATATATGGCTTTCATAAATCACAGAAAAAAGCATCGTAAAGCACAGCATAGGTTATTAACAATTTCTTTTTTTTTCATTGTGCAGGAAAATATTGTACGCTGCTGGAGTCTTCCTAATTTGAGGTAAATATGGTTTTTGATATCATCTGCAATTGTTTTATATGTATTAGAACTGAAATGTGCATTTGAAACAATAGTAATATTATCTATCGTATATTATACTATTCACTTAAAAGAGTGTGCAGTTTTCAGAGTATTCGTCATTATGACGTGGCAAAGGAGAAAATTTATGGTATCAAATTCTTCTCTCTGGCGACTTCTCACGCCATTTTAATACGGAAGTCGCCTCTGAGATACATCCACTGCATAATGGTACATCCATATTGAAAACAAAATGTAAAATGGCTTAATTTTTTTAAACTTACCAAATAATTTGGTTTAAGTAAGATATGATCTTCACACACACACACACACACACACACACACACACACACACACACATATATATATATATATATATATATATATATATATATATATATATATTATATATATATAATATATATATATATATATATATATATATATATATATATTCACACACTACCATTCGGTCATCCTTCAGCTCTAATTCTGACTAGAACACAGTTACATACATTGATAGGCTCTTAAACAACGGACAAAACACCGGATCAATGCAGTTAAAGATAAAAAAAATCTGTGATTAAATGTCATAATTTTCATTTGAAGGTCTTATTAAAAAAATCATCTTTATCCATGAGTAGTAAAAGCTTGTTAATTTTTAATAGGTAATTTTCTTACTGATTATTGCATTCTGTGATGACTGATGCTTTACTTATCATTTTTCAGGATACACTTCAAAAATAATCCTCGACCTGTAAAAGGCAAGAAATACGACCAGTTTCCTGAATTAGTTGGAGTCTAACTTCAAAATTTTTGCAAAACAATAAACTTATTTCCTGTTATTAAAACCAAGATTTAACTACAATGGTAAAAAAGATTTATATCGGGATGTTGAACAGAATTGTAAACTTTATCTTCATGTTACGATAAATGAGGACTAAAAAAGAAACGAACTGTTGTTTCAAAATATCAAACAATATGTGAAACAAAATAGGAGAAACTTGTTTCTTATTATCTAATCCAAATGCAAATAAAGTAAAAACGGAACTTTAGTTTCCTCGAAATGGAACGAAATGTGGAAGAAAATAGAAACGAACTTTTGTTTCTTTATTACCTGAACGAAATGTGACGAAAATGGAAACGAACTCTTGTTTCTTCTAAACTCAACAAAATGTGACTAAAATGGAAACGAACTTTTGTTTCTTCTAAAGTCAACCGAATGTGACTAAAGTGGAAACGAACTTTTGTTTCTTTTAAACTCAACCAAATGTGACTAAGGTGGAAACGAACTTTTGTTTCTTCTAAACTCAACCAAATGTGACTAAAGTAGAAACGAACTTTTGTTTCTTCTAAACTCAACCGAATGTGACTAAAGAGGAAACGAACTTTTGTTTCTTCTAAACTCAACCAAATGTGACTAAAGTGGAAACGAACTTTTGTTTCTTCTAAACTCAACCAAATGTGACTAAAATGGAAACGAACATTTTGTTTCTGATTACTTTAATCAAATGTGACTTAAGTGAAACGAACTTTTGTTTTTCTTAACCGAACGAGATGTGACTAAAGCGGAAACGAACTTTTGTTTCTTCTTAACGAAACTAAAAGTGAAAGAAAGTAGAAACGAACTATTGTTTCTTATCACTACACGAAATGTGACTAAAGTAGAAACGAACTATTGTTTTTTATCACTACAAGAAAAGTGACTAATGTAGAAACGAACTATTGTTTTATAATACTAAACGAAATATGACTAAAGTGGAAACCTTAACGATACCAAATGTAATGTCCTTAACGATAGCAAATGATTTAAAAAAAAAAAAAAAAGAAAGAGAGGTGGGGGGTGGGATGAAACACCAGGAAGGAAGCGTCCGATATCCGGTCAAATCAATATGTATCATTATGTTTGACCTGGCTCTGTCACGCGTGTTTCGGTAACGAGCTGTAAAAGGCTCGGCTAATGTCCTTCCAAATTTTAACGGGGGGTATTAATTCCTATTTGAAGATCTCGAGAAATAATAAATTTATTATCTAAACATTTCAAGGTTCTGGGATGACAGGATTCCATGTCGTAAACAATAGTTAATGTAATATACAAGTTCTTACACTCTGAAAAATCAAACGCCTGTTAAAACGTATCTTATATACATCAATAAACTAACTTAAATTCTCGAAACTAATAAAATTTGATATGGTAATATTTATTCCCTTTGTACCACAGTGCAACATTTACAAATTAATTTTTTCCCTAAAAGTTCAAAGTCATGTTAAAATTCACCTGTTTTCGACCCCTAGGCATTGTTATCGAGAATCCGTGAAATTCTCCTTATCTGGTATGACTCATCCTTCGCAGGTGGCTCGGGCAAATCCCGGCCGATCCTCGAAATCCTTGGTGAGCCAAAACCGCTATTTTACCCTAATTAAAATACTAACGTATTTTTTTACGTTACCTTCTAGATGTTATAGGTGATACCATATTGTAAATATGGGTACAATTTCTAGTCTTGCTCAGCATGCTCTCAACCTAATTGTATTTTAAGACGATTTGTCATATATATTTTTCAAACTTAAAGATTATTTTTTTTTGTATAAATAGATTATTTAAAACTTACTGTATACAATAGGTACTACACAAATATAAAAAATAATTGAAATTATTGTATTTTATTAAGCTGTTTCTAAAATTACAAATTTTATGGACAAGTACGATATGTATAAATTAATTTTACTGACTTTACACATGTTGATATAGATAAGAATTTACTGTTATTATTTCTCCAAACATGTGGGGAGTTCTTGAAGATGACTCACTTCTACTGACTAACACTTTTTACCTCACCTTTGTGAGTTGACTATTGTTGGATATTTGACTGGTCACTCATGATGAGTCATAGATAAGACCCCATCTTATAAGTTCCACTCACTTGTCCGCACATTTCAATTGCTAACGTGTTTCTAGTAAGATTTATTTGCGCATTCTACTTACGGATACACAATTCCTCTACAGCGTGTTGGATATTTCGGAACTTTTACTACTATCATTTTTGTTTAGCGGATTTAAGTGATCACCCAGGAAGAAATTTCATGTATTGATGTTTTAACCATACCAGATGATTCCGATATTGGCTATGTTTTTTGCGTAGACCTAGAAATACCTCCAGAACTTCATAACATACTGAATGATTATCCTGTAGCCCCAGAAAATGTTACAATTCATCCTGAAATGCTTTCAGAATATAGTAATCATTTAGCCGAGGTTTACAATAGAAAAATTTTAGATGTTAAAAAATTAACACCCAATCTATACAATAAAAGAGAATATGTAATTCACTACAGAAACCTTAAACAATGCATCCAGCTAGGAATTACTCTTAAAACTATCCATAGAGGCGTCAAATTAAATCAATTAGCCTGGTTAAAACCCTACATTGAATTCAATACTCGTCAGCGAATACAGGCTTCAAACAGTTTTGAGAACGATTTTTTTTAAACTATTAAATAATAGTGTATACGGAAAAACAATGGAAAATGTTAGAAATAGGATGAATGTAAAGCTAATTCAAGAGGAAAACAAACTGTAAAAAGCAATTTCTTCTCCAGCTTTTCATGCATATATAATTTTTAATGAACATCTGGCTGGCGTTCATATGAAACGTAAAAATATAATTTTAAACAGGCCAATTTATACGGGATTTTCAATTTTGAACCTTAGTAAGACACTCATGTTCAACTTTCACTATGAATATATTTTAAGAAAATATCCCAATAAATCTACACTACTATTTACAGATATGGACAGTTTATGTTATGAAATATACACTGAGGATATTTATGACGATATGAAACAGGATTCGTTTTATTTTGATATGTCTGATTATCCGGTAGATCATAAAGCATATAGTTCGGATAATAAAAAAATTCTTGGAAAGATGAATGATGAACTTTCTGTGGAGCCCATAAAAGAATTTGTTGGATTACGAGCTAAGATGTATAATTACTGAAAAAGATGAGCGAAATCGAGCTAAAGGAGTTCAAAAAAATGTGGTCACCCATGTAATTAAACATAACGATTACAAAAATGTTCTTTTCCAAGAGACACAAAAAAGCGTAAGTGCAAAAAAAAATCTTAAGCAAAAATCAAGAAGTATTCACTGTTATTCAAAGGAAAATAGCACTATCTGCTTATGATGATAAGCGCTTTATATTAAAAAAAATAAAATTGAAACTCTAGCTTTTGGACATGTAAATATACGTAAAATGTGTATAACTGATAGCGCTATTTGAAGTATATATATATATATATATATATATATATATATATATATATATATATATATATATATATATATATATATATATATATATATATATGTGTGTGTTTAACTTACGGAACATAATAATAAGTAAAAAAAAAGAGGTGGTGGGGGGGATGAAACACCAGGAAGGAAGCGTCCGATATCCGGTCAAATCAATATGTATCATTATGTTTGATCTGGCTCTGTCACGCGTGTTTCGGTAACGAGCTGTAAAAGGCTCGGCTAATGTCCTTCCAAATTTTAACGGGGGGTATTAATTCCTATTTAAAGATCTCGAGAAATAATAAATTTATTATCTAAACAATTCAAGGTTCTGGGATGACAGGATTCCATGTCGTAAACAATAGTTAATGTAATATACAAGTTCTTACACTCTGAAAAATCAAACACCTGTTAAAACGTATCTTATATACATCAATAAACTAACTTAAATTCTCGAAACTAATAAAATTTGATATGGTAATATTTATTCCCTTTGTACCACAGTGCAACATTTACAAATTAATTTTTTCCCTAAAAGTTCAAAGTCATGTTAAAATTCACCTGTTTTCGACCCCTAGGCATTGTTATCGAGAATCCGTGAAATTCTCCTTATCTGGTATGACTCATCCCTTGCAGGTGGCTGGGGTAAATCCCGGCCGATCCTCGAAATCCTTGGTGAGCCAAAACAGCTATTTTACCCATATACGATAAAATATGTTTTATCGTATTATACATTTAAAAATATAATGAATGCAATGTTAGTCTTGAATATGCAGTTTAAGTTTTAAAAATGCAGCAGAATATTAGCATCTAATATAAAGGATATCAAAGGGAATATAATAACTTACAAATACCAAATACCACATTTTAGCAAACATGGTCGACATCCCTTTCCTCCAATGTTCACTAATATTTATCTTTAAGCAAGCAATTAGCCCTAACTAAATAAAACACTAAACACAAAAACACGCAAAAAATCACCCCAGTCAAATATATATATATATATATATATATATATATATATATATATATATATATATATATATATATATATATATATATATATATATATATATATATATATATATATATATATATATATATATATATATATATAAATATATATATATATATATATATATATATATATTATATATATATATATATATATATATATATATATATATATATATATATATATATATATATATATATATATATATATATATATATATATATATATATATATATATATATATATATATATAAAAGGTTGTGCTAGTGTTTTGGTTCACTGTTTGCAACAACTGGGCAGATCACATAGTTTTTAGGTTTAAAAAGTATGTATGCATGTATGTCTATACCTATAAGAATATGATACCTATACTGATAAGTATTGAAAGATTGATATGCTTATGTATAGATTGCATATATCTAACATTGTATGAAGATTAGGGTCAAGGGTAGGCAGCAAATTATAGACCAGTAAATTCTATGACTTCTTTAGGATAAATATAAAAATAGTAACTGCAATGTTAGTCATGAATCTGCCTTTCTATTTTAAAAATTAAGCTGTATATTAGCATCAAATATAAGGGATATCAAAGGGAATATAGTAATTTTCCGATACCAAATAAATATGTTTCAGCCACATGATCGACATTCCTACAGCTCTTTTCTCCAATGTTCACTAATATTTATCTTTAAGCAAGCAATAAGCTCTAACTAAATAAAACACTAAACATAAAATCACTTAAAATATCACCATGGTATATATATATATATATATATATATATATATATATATATATATATATATATCTTATATATTAAAATCTGACTGTGACTATGTATGTTTGTATGTACGTCTATCTCCTCGCGAACCGCTGGACGCAGATGGGCGCCAAAAGTACCAAGAGACGCGGAACGATCCGGGGAAGTCATGTCGCCCATTCGCGTTCCTAAATTCCAATTAATTCGATAGATATGAACGAAAAACCGACCAAAATGGCATTTTTATTTTTCCTCACGCGCAATTCCATTGTTGAGTTGGCTTCTAAATATGGCGGTGTTATTCAATCTTGGCATTATTATCCCCTGATATTTGGTACTCCGATTACAATAAAAACCTATCTACGCTATTTAAATTCAAATTTAATTATATAAATATATGATGGCATTTATGTATTTGAGATTATTTTCGAATATTCTAAACTCTAATCTCATTTATTTTTAGAAAATCGTTTTTTTTTCCTATTTTATTATCTTAGCGAGATATTTATATTCAGTAATTAATATCTCGATAAGTTCTATGTAATTTGTTTTTATTTCGCAGTTGCCATATCTTAAATAAAAATTAATGTATGGTTATAGGTTTTGTTATTTGAAACTGGTCTTTTATTTAAAATATTTATGCGCGATTGAAAAAAATAGGCAAATGATGTACTTAGTTACAGGGAATAAATAAGTTTTCATTTTAGAAATGGCAACTATGAAATATTAACATAATTAAAATATTATTTGCACGTTGATTAAACCAAATATAAGAACGTATGTGTGTGATGCTCTTCGCATTAACCGCGGTTTAATATATTATTTCTTTTAAGTCGAAAGATGTAATTTTTTTTTTTACTTCATTTATACTTTTTAAGAAAATTAATTTTTCTCTTTTTATCTCGGCGAGAAAAAAAATTCTCTTCAATATTTATACACACTGTATGGTCTATCAATTTTTTTACGGTACTACTTAAGAATAGGGTACCCCTTGGAAAATTTTGGTGAAATTATTGGTGATGATTACTACAACGTAAAGGTATTTCATCCGAACAACATTGAATCCCTTGCTACTTGGGCAACTTTAATTAGTGTAGATTGAGCCATTGTAATATAATTATATACATTTTCTTAATTAACCAAAATCACTGAGAAAACAGACATTTACATTTATGAGCAATTAATTCATTAACAGTTTACAAAGTCAACAGCTGCAAATTATTAAAATTATTCATAGTGAACCTTTAATTATTCATTATACGTAATATTTTTAAGCATTATTAGAGTTTAATATCTAAGAAATGGGTTACACAAGAAAAGCTGGATACAAATATAATATAAATTTAAATATAGATACAGATTGTTTGGATACGGCGAGATCATGAGATAATGTTAGGTTACTATGTTCAGAGCTTTATCGCCAAGTTGGCGGGGGCACCCTGTTTTTCAACCAAGCCAACTGTAAAATAAAAACTATTTTACAGTTGTCATTTCTTACACTGTATTAATAGTTTTGGCTATATAAGCGATTAAGTTTTCAGTGAATGTAAGAATAATTCGTATATATTCTGTTTAATTTTTGATAATCCTTTCAATACAATTATACTTTAATATAACTTAAGTTTAAGTTAAAAAGAGATACAATATAGATCCTCATTTGACTGCTGTTGGCGACCAAAATTTTAGCAAAATGGCATAAATACACAAGAAGGTTAATAATCCCAAAAGTAATAATAAAAATATTTCAAGAAAAAAATACTTTTTCAAAAATTTTTTAATTTAGCAGCAATTTAAAATGTGGAAACAAATTTATAATGAGTCTTGCATCTGAATAAATCTCTGCAAACTAAAAAAACGGCAAAAATTTCAAATCCCTCCTATGAGAATCTATACTGTATCTTGATATTATAGCCCATCACATGACGGGATCAGTAAAATTTTAATTTTCCAAAATTGTAAAGTACTTTATGAGGCAGGTAAAAAAAATGGTTTGTTTTTTGGCTGAGAATTATCTTGATACAAAAAATAATCGATGACCCAATTTAAAATGATCACACATGTACCTAATCTATTAATGAAGCCAAATAGAAAAGAAAATTATAAGGCGATTTCACGTAATAGGGCAAATTCTCAATTTATGACAATTCAGGCTTTCGTTTCAAACGGAAGGGTAGTTTATTGTTTGCCTATTGGTTGTTAAACCTGTGAAAATGAATGGTAAGGGCATTATAGTAGGTCGTGACGGTGCGACAAATTGCCTTATTTACTTAATATCTAAGTTTAATGATAAAACGTATGAAAATAAGGCATAATTTAAATAATTTAAAACAAGAAATGATTCAATGAGATGGTTAAAGGAATGACGTCATAATGCTAGAAAAATGTTATTTTTACCTATTTATTATGGGATAAATTGATGAATTTAATCGCCTGCTCTTAACCGGGGAAAATAGGAGTTGAAATATTGGCATTAAAAGCTCGAAAAGAGGGGAAGGGATGGATTTCGAACGTTTTAAAGAAGGCAGTATTTTTCGCTGTGATAGGAAGTCTATTTATACCAATTTATTTTAGAATCGGATCGATCGTTTAGGAGAAGATAAACATTACTCTCTTTGAATTTTGCTAACTATGGATGCTTGTATCCATTCCAGGTCCAACCGCTTCATAAAATCGAGGACAGACTTGCAGATAACTTAGGCTATTATTATATAGGGGATATGTAAACGTGTCCGTTTGTGTGTTTTACTTATGTAAATGAGTACGATTTGTTGTAGTTTTTAAATTTTCACTTAAGAACTAAAATTTCTTCTTCTCAATTTATATCCCGTGGAATGACAACCTCTGCAAGTAAAATTCCAGTGAAACAACATATTTTTTTGAGTTTTTTCAAGAATCAAAAATAATTTAAGCCTTTACTAATGTCACAACTTCTTTAAGTAATTGAACGTTTCTATAACATATAACTATCATAAACTTTTAGTATGTCTTATTTAGTTTAAGGCTACATGATAAATAAAAATAAAAATTGATTTCTTTATTGAATTCAAATTGATTTCTTTATGACTGCAAAAAAATTCCATTTTCACCATTTCTTGGTGCTCCAGTACATTATAAAAGGAACCACTTTTCTATACAATGAAAGGAAGCGTAAAATCGTGTATGTAATAAAAAATGCTTTGCAGCATATCATGAAAACATTTATAAAAAACCAAGTTTAAGGAATAAAAATATTTTTCCAATACATTTTTACAGTAAAAACATTAAAAGTATACATGTCCATAACATAAAGACATTTGACTCATGTGGTAGGAAAGTAATGGAATTCAGCATCTTTATGCTGAGGTTCAATGACAAAAGAATGAACATAATATTTATAACAGGATTTCTGTGTTGTTAATAAACTATCATATTCAATAACATTCTGCAGTACCCGAAGTTTAGTTGACATTCTTTATGAATGCGTTTATTTACAGTAGTGGTTCTAAAACTTTATTTGGAAATATATTTAGTACCCAGACCAAAGGCTGGGTGCGAAGAAGCTAGCATTTATAATAAAAGCTGAGTTGTTCTAGAGTTTTGGTTCACCTTTTGCAACAATCTGGAAGATGATATTGTTATTACGTTTCAAGTGTATTCATGTATGTCTATACCTATACGGATAGAAGTATTGAAAGATTGATATGCTTATGTATGGATTGCATGAATCTAATATTGTATGAATATCAGGGAAAAATGCGGGCAGTAAATTATAGAAAAGTAAATTCTTTGACTTCTTTAGAATAAATATAAAAATAGTAAATACAATGTTAGTTACGGATCTGCTGATTTAGTTTTAAAAATTAAGTGGTCTATTAGCATCAAATATAAAGGTTAGCAGAGGGAATATAGTAATTTTCCGATACCAAATAAAAATGTTTCAGCTACATGATCGACACACCTACAGCGCTTCTCTCCAATGTTCACTGATATTTTTCTTTAAGCAAGCAATAAGCCTTAACTAAATAAAACACTAAACACAAAAACACGCAAAAAATAACTGCAGTCAATATATATATATACACACACACACACATATATATATACATACATGCATATATATATATATATATATATATATATATATATATATATACATATATATATATATATATATATATATATATATATATATATATATATATATATATATATATATATATATAAGTTAAGTTGTGCTAGGATTTTGGTTCATTGTTTGCAAAATCTGGGCAGATACAATTGTTATTAAGTCTGAAGTGTGTATGTATGAATGCATCTCTATGCTTATATGGATAGGTGAGTTGACAGATTCATATGTTCATGATTGTAAACATCTAACATCGTATGAATATAAGGGAAAAGGAAGGGGAAAAATTATAGACCAGTAAAATCTATGACTTTTTAGGATACATTTAAAAGTATAATGACTGCAATATTAGTCACGAATCTGATACTTTAGTTTTAAAAATAAAGCATCTATAAAACAAGTATATTGGCATCTATTATAAAGTGTAGCAGGAGGAATATAACAATTTTCCAATGTCAAATAAAAATGTTTCAGCCACATGATCGACATTCCTACAGCAATTTCCTCGAATGATCACTAATATTTATCCTTCAGCAAGCAATAAGCCTTAACTAAATAAAACACTAAACACGAAAACATGCAAAAAAATTACCCCAGTCAAAATATATAAACGTGTATATATATATATACATATATATATGTATATATATGCATATATATATCTATATCTATATATATATATGTTATATATATATATATATATATATATATATATATATATATATATATTCCAAAGTTCACTAATATTTATGTTTAAGCAAGCAATAAGCCCTAACTAAATAAAAGACTAAACACAAAAATACGAAACAAAATCATACAGTCAAAAAAATATATATATAAATGAGAAAGCGTAGTTGTGCTAGTGTTTAGGTTCACCGTTTGCCACATCTGGGAAGATGACATTGTTATTAGGTCTCAAGTGTGTATGTATGTATAAATCTCTATACTCATTTGGATAGAAGAATTGAGAGATTGATATGTTTATGTATGAGTTGTATACACAAAAATTCATTCAGTACACAAAAATTCATATTACCTTCATATTGTTTAGTAGATTGGTGATGTTTTGGTCCCCGTTCACAACATATGCGCAGACAAAATTGTTTTTAGGACTGAAATGTGTATATGTGCACACACACACACACACACACATATATATATATATATATATATATATATATATATAAATATGTATATATATACATATATATACATATATACATATATACATATATATACATATATATATATACATATATATGCATATATATATATGTATATATATACATATATATATATATATATATATATACATATATACATATATATATATACATATATATATATATACATATATATATACATATATATATATATATATATATATATATATATATATATATATATATATATATATATATAAATATATAATATATATATATATATATATATATATATATATATATATTATATATATATATATATATGTATATATATATATATGTGTGTGTGTGTGTGTGTGTGTGTGTGTAATCCATGTACACAATATTACCAATTATGAAGGGTCACTTGTGATTTTAGATGTCTTGTTGAATATCTAGAAAAATACAAGAGGAATCATCCTGAAACCTCGGGACTATAGACAAGATGATACACGTCATATATTTGAGCAAAGAATTTTTCTCGAAATCCCATAGGGGACCGTCCCAATTGAAGAGAAATTAATATATTTTGGATAACCCTGTAAAAAGTAATGTGTGAAAAGCGTTGAAACTTTAGCACATAATAAGGATGCTTCTTGTAATAATCTGTTATGAGGATAGTACGTATATTCGTGGAGAAATTAAGGTTTTTATAAAAACAATCCCAAATTTCTCTAAGCGTTTTGCTTATAATTTACAGATTTCTCAATGTCAAAAAATACTATTTTCAGGACCCATGATAAACGACATTTTAAGCAATAACCTGCAATCGGAATAAAAAATAATAAATATTGGCTGAAAGATGAACAGGTTTACTAAATAAATAATGTTTCACTCCGCATGCACGAATGTAATCAAAATATAATGTGTATACTGTATTAGCTATCACACATAGCATCTAGCATACATATATGAATAAATTTGTGATTATCATTGTATATTAAATGATACTTAAATCTGTTGCTACAGAATTTTTTCTTGAATGCCTTCACATATCTGTTCCTATTAGTTATATGATAATTATGCTAATGAATTCCTATTAGTTATATTACTAATGTTTGTATAACTATAGGAAAAAAAATCTTATCTACAACAACTTCGAAAACTTCCCGATAAAGATTTTCCCCCTTTCTGATATTATTTTATCTGGAATCGACAGTTTAGAAGGATAATTTCCTCAAATTATTCTGAAAGTGGTGAAAACATGAAAATTCCTTACAAGATGATAGATGGCGGAATATTGCCGGTGGCTTCAAACTTATTCATAATGCATAGTCTGATGTGTTAGCCAGAATAGGAAAGGAATTCCGCCATAAAATCTTAATAAGCTGAGCCTTAATGCCATTTTCTGTTGCTTCAATAAGGATGAACGAGCACTTTTGACCCGGCTCCGTTGAACGTCTTCGCATGCAGACAAAGAATTTAATTTAATTATTTTATTCCTTTATGCATTTGGATTTCGGGAAGCAGTGATTCCACTATAGATTGAGTGAAGAGGAAGTGAAATCCCTTTTGCATATTTTAAGTGAAAATGAGTGCATATCTTTCTGTTTTTAAACCTGAAACAAAATTTCCACAAAGTGAATCCCCGAGTCTTAACATTGCATTGGGTTAACGAAAAGAAATAAATCTATTGAAATTAATGTTGAAAAATATATAAATTTAAGGAAGAATTTAAAGGAAAATTTTTAATACGCACATAATACTCATATAATATATGTCTTGTTTTCTCATAATTCACTCAGTACACAGCATGTAAGAAAGTGTATAAAATGTCTTACTACAACTGTTTATTTACCCTCTACCTACGTGCTAGAAATTCATGATAGATAACACCTTTCAAATAAAAATTAATAAACAAAACGACCTTAATCTTGGACCAGAAGTACGATGTCAAGATATTATATTTAAAAATATGTTTAAAAATTTGCATCATGAAAGATAAAATTGACATTTGTTGAAAGAGAAAAAGAAAATATACCAGTAGAGAATTTTATATTTCCTTACTATATAGAGAAATTTGTTTAAATTATTAAAAGGAATTTTACTGTATAGCTTATCTTTAACCCTCTCGCTCTCTTAATATATTGATATAAAAGAATAATTTTGTGAATTATTATACCTAAAATACAGCATTCTAGACTATGTAGGAATAAATAATTTCAAATAAAAAACACCTCTGAAATAAAAAATAATAACCAAGATGACATTGATATTGAACCAGAAGTATGAAATGGAAGGTTATATTTAGAAATATGTTGCCTCATGAAAAATAAAATTGACATCTGCTGAAAGAGAAAAAGAAAATGTACCAGTAGAGCATTTTTGTTTCCTTAATGTATATAGAAATTTGTTTAAATTATTAAAAGTAATTTTACAGTATACTCATTCTTTAACCCTCTCTTATTATATTGAAATAAAAAGTAATTTTGGGAATTATTATACCTGAAATATAGCATTTTAGACTATGTAAGAATAAATAATTTGTTAATCGTGATCCTATTAAGCAAAATTCAAGGAGCCTCATAAGCAACGTCTGTAGGACTTAAAATCACTGCGAGAAATTTAAACCAAACAAACAAACTTTCCCAATGATAAGTTTTACACCTGTTACTTCATTGTACCTAAAACAAAATGCTTTATTTTGCCGAAGTTTTGTTTTCAAAGAAAAAAATTTCTATTTCTTCCTCAAATCTTTTTTGAAGCACAAGCAGATATCTTTATATCAGACACGGCATCGAAGCTGTTACTTATCTAGTACCACTTGGTGAGTGAGTATAGCTTAAAGGGATGCTGCGAACGAAGTACAATGATCCCGCTGGATCCTAATAATTTAGAAGCAGGGATCGAGACCTCTAGTCTAGGCTTGACCTGCCACTTACTGAGGTATCGTTTGAACTTGGAAGCCATTGCGACCACGCACCTATTTATTTGTGACCCACCAGCCATTAATGAATATGGAAGGTCTTTGGTCGGCTTCAGCCTCGAACGATATCGAACACTTTGCCGACTAATGTACTACAACTCTCAACTCTCGTCAAATTTGAGATATCGTCTTTTCAATCTTGTCCTACCAACTGTTATCTAGAATTTAATCAAATTTGAGGCCTAGATGCATCAGTGATTAGAAAAAATTATTTAAAAATTATTTTAAATTATTTTTTTGCTCATACTAGTAGCTTTACGTATGGTTCAGGTTAATAATAAATTTAAACATAATTACCTTTGATCACTTGTAATTTAAAAAAAGAACAACAAAGACTTTTTCGATTATAAGTCTGTTAGAAAAAGATGAGTTACATTGTTCGTGCCGCCTTTCTTAGAATTCGGAATAAGCCTACATTCTTCCCACGTGAAATCCAACAGAGTTCAGCTTTCCTTTTTTCAATATTTTTCTGAATAAAAAAAAACCTTAAAGATAAAATTAAGTCTGAAGGATAGAAATTTTAAAATTTCTTTTAAAAGTATATCTCAAATATTTGATATTATTAAAATACAAGCCATACTCTTCTTAGCAAAAACATAAATTGAAGAACATGGAAAAAATAGGAACCAATATTTAAGTTAATTACTGCATCAAAAAGTCATCCAATTTATTAAAAACTATTTATAAAGCCCAATAAAAATTTTAACCAAATCAGACTTTATATTTAGATGACATTTAGATGACATTTGTCAGTATTATATTAATGTCTTACACTTCTATAAAAATATTTCAAAATATTATTATTAGAAAAGACACAATTAAACATAAACAAAATAAGTTGTTTTTGTTATCACTTAACTTATCTGAGATATCTTCTCTAAGCAAGCGCTATCGAAAGGACCATGAACTTTAAAACCAAATTTGAGAGCAAAATTTATAAATACTGGCAGTAAACAAAAAATTTAGTGAAAAATTATTTTAAATTATATTTTTTTTTACTGAAATTATAAATAAGAATCTTTTGTTCCTTTAACTTCCTGACTAGGTATTTAGTTAAATGAAAAAAATATTCATTTGTATGAAAAAGACAGGGCAAAGTGAGTTAATGAAGAAATGTAATAATTAAAACATTTTTAATACTTTATTAACATAAAATAAAATATATTTAAATAAATAAATAATAAATAATCTTGATAAAAGGTAAATAATAAAAATCAAATAAATAAGTGTGACTTTTCAAATATAATGTCTTTTTCAGACTATAATACAATTTATTTTCCTATAATATTTTTAAAATTTTAAATTATTAAAAAAATTGTTATGCATTATGTGAAAAGATACCTAAAATAACAGACTAAAAGTATTTTTGTGTAACATTAGTTTTAAACAAATAAACGCTTGGGTAGTTGTAAGTTTAATCAATATTATTATTCAGTATCAGTAATTCAACTAATACTAACGTACTTTCCAAATTTTCTATTGTAAATAGAGCTTCATGCTAAAAAATTCAACATCACAATCACGGCCATCCTTCTTGACCGCAGATAAAGAGAGAGAAAAAATCCCTCGTGCCTCGGTTTAAATAATTTTTACTTGTACTCCATAATTGCTGAAAAATCTGTAAAATTCATTGGGCATTAGATTTAGAGACTACTTAAAACGAAAATCTTTAAAAAAAATTTTTCACTCTTTTCTCCACTAGTGAAGTTTCAAGGTGAAGCTAATCTTTAAAAAACCCTTCAAAATACATACATCTATGGAAGGCTACATAAACTTACTAGCTAAAAATATATTTGTATAAAATAAATTTTTCATGGTAAACGCTTAAGTACTTAGTAATTTTTTTTAAATTACTGTTGATCATTAATAGTAACTCAAGTAATGCGATCATATTTTTGTAATTTTTCCATTTTATATTAAGCTAAATAAAGATTTCAGATAAACTTGTACCCGTAATTGCAGATACTTGTACCCGTAATTGCTGAAAAATCGGTAAACGTCACTGGGCATTAGATTTAGAGTCAGTCCACCTATGACGAAAATCTTTAAAAATATTTTTCACTCTTTTCTTCAGCGAGGTTTCAGGGTAAAGCTAATCTTTAAAAACCCTCAACGTTTAAAAAACCCTTCAAAATACATACATCTATGGAAGGCTACATAAACTTACTAGCTAAAAATATATTTGTATAAAATAAATTTTTCACGGTAAACGCTTAAGTACTTAGTAATTTTATTTGTACCAGTAATTGCTTAAAAATCGGTAAAAGTCACTGGGCATTAGATTTAGAGTCCACCTAAGACGAAAATCTTTAAAAATATTATTCACTCTTTTCTCCACCAGCGAGGTTTCAGGGTGAAGCTAACCTTAAAAACCCCCAACGTTTAAAAAACCCTTCAAAATACATACATCTATGGAAGGCTACATAAACTTACTAGCTAAAAATATATTTGTATAAAATAAATTTTTCACGGTAAACGCTTAAGTACTTAGTAATTTTTTTAATTACTGTTGTTCATTATTAGTAACTCAAGTTATGCGATCCTATTTTTCTCATTTTCCATTTTAAATTCCGCTAAGTGAAGATTTCAGATAAACCGAAGTCCTCCTTCTTGACCCCAGCTGAAGTCAGAAAGAGGTCAAAAGAGAAATATAAAATCCCCTGATCGTCTATTCAGAAAATTTTACTTGTACCAGTAATTGAGGAAAAATCGGTATAAGTCATTGGACATGAGATTTAGAGTCCACCTAAGACAAAAATCTTTACAAATATTTTTCAATCTTTTCTCCAACAGCGAGGTGTCAGAGTGAAGCTAATCTTTAAAAACTCTCAACCTTTAAAAAACTCTCCAAAATACAGACATCTATGGAGCTTTATAAACTTATTAGTTAAAATATATTTGTATAAGATATATTTTACATGGTAAACGCTCAAGTACTTATTAATTACTGTTGTTCACTATTAGCAACTCAAGTAATGCGATCATATTTTTGTAATTTTTCCATTTTATATTAAGCTAAGTGAAAATTTCAGATAAACCAAAGTCTTCCTTCTTGATCGCAGCTAAATGCAGAATAAGGTCAACAAAGAAAAATAAAATTCCCTGATCATCTGTTCAGAAAATTTTACTTGTACCCGTAATTGCTGAAAAATCGGTAAACGTCACTGGGCATTAGATTTAGAGTCAGTCCACCTATGACGAAAATCTTTAAAAATATTTTTCACTCTTTTCTTCAGCGAGGTTTCAGGGTAAAGCTAATCTTTAAAAACCCTCAACGTTTAAAAAACCCTTCAAAATACATACATCTATGGAAGGCTACATAAACTTATTAGTTAAAATATATTTGTATAAGATATATTTTACATGGTAAACGCTCAAGTACTTATTAATTACTGTTGTTCACTATTAGCAACTCAAGTAATGCGATCGTATTTTTCTCATTTTCCGTTTTAAATTAAGCTAAGTGAAGATTTCAGATAAACCAAAGTCTTCCTTCTTGACCGCGGCTAAAGGCAGAATGAGGTCAACAGAGAAAAATAAAATCCCCTGATCTTCTGTACAGAAAATTTTACTTGTGCTTCGTAATTGCTGTAAAGTCGTTAAAAGCGTCTGCATTTTACATTTGGGCCTCATCTGAGACTAATAGCTTTCGGAATACGCCTCCTTCTTCTGTACACCTGTGAGATTTCAGGGTGAAGGTTATGCAGCTCATGAAAACACAAATAAAAACCAGCGTGGTCCGTTTTTTTATATACTCCATAACCTCCTGACGTAAGACGCGACGGGAAACCTCCCTTCTCAGGTGGAATTTTCTTCGGATTCCCGAAGAATTCATCGACCTGGTGACCCAGGTTCCACTCACCTCGAGTCGAATGACCTTCAACAGGAAGTAACAGGCCCAGATCAAGCCCCAGGGTAATTCTATTCCACGAAATGACGTTTTCCGGCTGATGTGGCGAGATAGATTATTTCGGACAGAAAGAACTGTTTAGTGGAAGTGCAGGTAAACGGTCTTTGTTTCAGAGACAGATTTCGAGAGAAAGTGTGAAAGAGATCATATATTTGCGTTTAATGACTTTGGGTGGGATGAGAAAGAGATGTTTGTCATGTAAAGTCTGGAAGCAATGGGAGTAGTCTCCCGTCTCCTCGATTTCTGCAGCATGCTTTGTTAGCAGGAAAAGTTTTTCTCCCTTTCAGTAATTGTATTTCAACAAAAATGAAAAAAGTCCTTAGATGTACTTTCTCGAGATATCTATTCAGGTTGAAGCATATTTTTTAAAAATTCTATGATAGTTAAAATTTCAATAATCATATATACAATACGCATATAAATTTTTAAATCATTATATTTGAAATGTGCTGTGTTTTTCAGACAGTCTGTGAAAAGAAACTACTGGATCGATCTTTCCTATTTCAATTTTAAAGGAAAGATATTTAAGCAAACGTTGATGTTTATGAAAATGATTGGTATCAGTTAGCAGGAATATACAATTAAAGTTTACACTTCTTTGTATGCACATTTCCTCTGGAAGCATGCGATTGCTCAGCGCAATGGGATCTTTAACTTTCATATATTGATATACAGTCATCACGTGTGTATACTTCTTGCTTGAAGAGTTTATCCTGCTATTTTATTCACGAGCACAGCGCTATTTGTCTCTGTGTTTTGAGGGAGTTTATTTTTAAATGCATAACCTATATGTATAAACGTGTATTAAGTGTTGAACTTATTTCATTTGTATTTGCCATACAGAAAAAATAAATATTTAACAAATTGCAAACGGTCATTAAAGTCGTGAAACCTTGGCAGTTTTATAAAAATTTTATTGTTGGTGATAGGTTTTGTAAACTACCAATTTTTACCTGAGAAGATTATGCGAACTTGCTAAGAACATTCAGGAAGGGTTGGACTTACCTGCTTAAACAATTTGTTTACTGAATGTTTATTTTGAGTACATCATGAAATAGTTCCGATACCATTGACTACAATTCCGAGAATAGATTTTGTAATCTGCTATTTTCATGTGATTTTGATCAGAAACAATATAAAGGCTTGCAAATAACTAATTACAAATACATGTGTCGTTTTGCAACCGAACCCTTTCATACTGCCTTAATTAATTTCAAAAGGCTGATACATTTTCTCCTTTATATGATTGAAAGTGAAACTATTAGGCTCGATATTGCAAACAACATCACCAGGCCAAGCCTGGTTTTTTTCTGTTTGGACCATTCTTCTAAATTGGGAGGATCTAGTGGGGGAAATGTTACTAGCGCCCGTAGCATATTTTAAGCTGCACTTGCTCCTCGGGTAATACTAAGTGAGTAATAGATTCGCAAGCTTGTATTGGCTTACAGGCTTGCATTGTTTGTATTTCCAGCTGTGTTAGGAAAACAAATATTTAAATCATTATGGACTGCACAAAGGGAAACAATTATGGCATTCAAAATATTTCTAACAGAACAACCTGTCTACATTACACAGTAGCTAGCATTTTAAACGTCACAGGATGCCATTTAATTTAAACAGAAAACTTCATGATATGGGCCTTTTTTGTATAACCTATAAACACTGGACTGTAAAATGAAGCTTTATAATAAAATGCTGTTTATCGTGATTTTAGTCTATAAATTAATGTCCCAGGTTCGAAAAATCATAAAACACACTGAAGAGCAGCGCTCTACTATTTCAGCTATCTTTCGACCTTGTAAGTATTGATAAAACAAATGCATTCATTTAGTTTATTAATCTTTTTCAAGGTGAATTCACAGATTTCTCATGTAATAGCAACAGTTCAACTGATTTATTTTGGTTCAGGATGGTGATAAGGCCTTCTGTAATCATCTAAAAATGTTTTGCTATCACATTGAAATTCATTTAGTTTTCTTCGCAACAGTTCAACTGATTTATTTTGGTTCAGGATGGTGATAAGACCTTCTTTAAGCATCTGAAAATGTTTTGCTATCACATGGAAATTCGTTCATTTTTCTTAGGAGCAGTTCAACTGATTTACTTTAGTTCAGGATGGTGATAAGACCTTCTTTAATAATCTGAAAATGTTTTGCTATCACAGAGAAATTCGTTCATTTTACTTAGGGAAAAGGAAATGTCGAATAAATCAAAGTGATCTCAAAAGAATTGTCATGTGAATGTTCATTTTTCTATGAGTACATGTTAGCATGTGAGGAGGCCTTGAAAGATAAACAAAAAGCTTATCTCCACCTTTTTTGGTTGGATTACGGTATAGGTTTTTGCTTTATTACCTAAAAAAGAATTTAGACGATAAAAAACAATACATTTTTTAAAATTGATTTACCAACATGGAAACAAATTTAATCGCCTACAATCATGAGAATAAACAAGTTCTGCCAATACGAAAACAAAACAGAAAATAAAAACAAATATCACAAACCAACAAACATAATATTTCCATATTGAATCTTCAAACGCAGCGAAAAGTTGAAGGAAAAAAAAAACTTTTGATTAAACATCTTCCTAAAAGCTAAAAAATAAACAAAATTTTCAATAAATTCATTTTATAAAATTCCTCGTTGATCAGTTTATGTAGTGAAGACTAATTTTTTTCTGAAATATGATTAATACGTAAAAGAATTTTCAAACACGAAATTCTATTTTACTCCGTATCTTTCGTGACTCTCTACAGATACAGAAACCCTGAATAAGCAGAAACTGGTTGAAGTGTGTTTCAATCAGTTCTTGGAAGCTTCGATTTTTTTTTTATAAAACTGGTAATATGAGCAGAAAAGTCAATCAAAATAATAGAATTTGACCTTTATAAGAGTAAAGGAATTGTATGTTAGAATATACGTTTCTACTTTATTTGTCTTTTTAGAAATTATCCGTATTTATTTTAATGAAATTGTCAAAGTTGTGTACCTTATAGATAGGAGATGATTATTTTTAGTCTTATCTGATAGAGATTAAATATCAGTTCTACAGGAGAGTATACTAATCCCGCTTCTATGTTCTAGATAATATTGTTAAATTATTTATAAGAAGAACATTTCTATCATTAATATTTTCGCAGAAAATTAAGTTTAAAATAAGTTTTAGAGGATGATTTAAAATATAGTTTCAGTTTTAATTTTATAATTATAATTTTAAATTACAATAGATATTTTATGGTAACATCTCAAAATTATAAAAAAAAGATGATTATATCCTACAACAGAAAAATATTTTATAGATTTTTTCCAATTGTTAATTTTTTCCCTTGACGTCTGGTACTTACAAAATATTTTCATTCGCCTCAAATACCTTTGCTTACGTTTCTAATATGTGATTTCTCAATTTCCTTTTATTTCTCATAAATTTCAGAACGATACTGATTATATCGGACAATATTAAGAAGCCTTTTTAACACTTGGCATGCGGGTATACTTCACCGCTAACTTACGCTTACAGCGGGCGTTTATTTCGTGAATAGCGCGAAAGTTTAGTTATTCAGAAAAATCGCAGTAAATCGAAAACTATTTTGTTTTTATGAACGAAACTTTTTTTTATTTTACTCTTTAATATATACTGTATGATTATTTAACAAAAAAAAAAACGATATTTTTACGAAATCATAAAAATAAACGATTTTTAAAATTAAAGTCTAATAATCTGTCAGCGACTATTTCTTCATCACTATCTTTGTTCCAACGGCTCATTTTATCAATTTTGTATTCAACAGTAAAAAAAACCAAACTTCAAATTTATAAACACGACAAAACACGACTTGTACGTTCTTGATCTAGGAATTCGATTGAAGAGGAAATAACGCAACAAAACGCGCAAAGTCTTTTCATGATTGTCTAGAAGTCTATTTCACGGACTAATAAATATCTAGCGTTTAAGTTATATATCTTTGAAAATTAAGAAGTTCATCGTTTGTGTATTTGTTTTTTATACATAACCACACGGTTTGCAATCGATTCGCTAAATTTTGGACATGATTCATATATACTGCAAAATAATCACTGTCAATATTAAAACCTCTGCTGTCCATCCTATCACGCAATATGACGATATGACGTAATATGACCGCATGCAAGTTGGCAACTAGCATGCGGTCAGTAAAGATAAACAAGTAAGGCGATTTCACGCAGCAGGGCACATCTCACCTTATGACAAATCTAGCTTTAGTTTCAAACGGAACAGCAGTTTATTGTTTGGATGTTGTAAACATAAAAATGAATGGGAAGGGCATTATAGTAGTTCGTGACATCGCGAGAAACTGTTCTATTATTGAGGGTGTACAAGATAATTCTCAGCCAAAAAACTCACCATCTTTTTACCTGCTTCATAAGTACTTTACAATTCTGGAAATTTAAAAATTTTACTGATCCCGTTATATGATGGGCTATATGTTAGTATAGGAAAAACACTTAAAAATAAATACTTGTATTTTTTACTTGTATTACTCATATAAATAGCCTTTCTTATTTTAAATTCATAATGCTCGAAAAATAACGTTTAGTTAAGGAATTATAAATTTTGAATGATATTTCTAAAATCGTAACATCTAAACAGTTAAAAAAATCTCGTACTATTTAACAAAAATGGCGGGCGATGACAGAAATGGTTTCCTCAATGGTTACGTAAGTTTTAAACACTTAGGAAAAAACACTTAAAAATAAATACTTGTATTACTCATGTAAATAGCCTTTGATATTTTAAATTCATAATGCTCGAAAAATAATGTTTAGTTAAGAAATTATGAATTTTGAAAGATATTTCTAAAAACGTAACATCTAAACAGTTAAAAAAATCTCGTCCTATTTAACAAAAATAGCGGACGATGACAGAAATGGTTACATGTGACTGAAGGGTTACGTAAGTTTTAAACACTTAGGAAAAAACACTTAAAAATAAATACTTGTACTTTTTACTTGTATTACTCATGTAAATAGCCTTTGATATTTTAAATTCATAATGCTCGAAAAATAGCGTTTAGTTAAGAAATTATGAATTTTGAAAGATATTGCTAAAAACGTAACATCTAAACAGTTAAAAAAATCTCGTGCTATTTAACAAAAATGGCGGACGATGACAGAAATTGTTACATGAGACTGAAGGATTACGTAGGTTTTAAACACTTAAAGATAAATACTTGTATTATTCATATAAATAGCCTTTCCTATTTTAAATTCATAATGCTCGAAAAATAACGTTTATGTAAGAAATTATGAATTTTGAAAGATATGTTTAAAACCGTAACATCTAAACAGTTAAAAAAACTCGTGCTATTAAAAAAAAATGGCGGACGATGACAGAAATGGTTACATGTGACTGAAGGGTTACGTAAGTTTTAAACACTTAGGAAAAAACACTTAAAAATAAATGCTTGTATTTTTTACTTGTATTACTCATATAAATAGCCTTTCCTATTTTAAATTCATAAGGCTCGAAAAATAACGTTTAGTTAAGAAATTATGAATTTTGAAAGATATGTTTAAAACCGTAACATCTAAACAGTTAAAAAAAATCTCGTGCTATTTAACAAAAATGGCGGACGATGACAGAAATTGTTAAGTGAGACTGAAGGGTTACGTACATTTTATATAATGATTTTTACACCATCTTATTATGATTTTATTAAATGCTATAAAATATAAAACGAACTCCCTAAAACTGGTTTTTATTATACACTGAAACACACAGAGAAGAAATAATTTAGTTTTCAGTACTTGAAGACGTGCTCTTGAAAATCTCTCACCCTGTGTTTTTTAGTTCTGACTGTAGTGTTTTAAAAATAGAACAGTTCATCTTCACGGAAGAGGACATTTCATCTTTCAAAACCAGTTTATCTCTTTGATAGTTTAACCTGGAATCTTGATTCTTTTTTTTAAATGATTAAATTTATATTCTACATCACATTTCTATTGTTTGGGGGAATTTCCAGTTCATTAACAGCTCTATCATAGTTGTAATTTATTTTGATTGGGAAAAAATCATTTCAGATAACGCCCTATTTTCTTAGGTGTTTTACATATCTGATTCATAAATTGCATCGTTTGTGTGTAAAGCAAAATATTCATTTTTTGTGGTTTTTGTGTTAATATTATGCGTTAATGTAGTGGTTTAATTTTTTACAATTCCGGTTTTGGGTTCTCTGATAATTTTTAAAAAAATATGTTTCTAATTGAATGTTAAAATGCATTACATTGACAAATTTTTATTAAAATCATCAAAATTAAAAATCTAATTCTTCACCTTAACATAAACTCTATTATATACGGCGAATTCATTATATAGGGGATTATTTATATAAAGGGTGCCGAATGCAGTCGGATGTCTTGACGTATGCTAAACATGTATAATATAAAATCCCTTAATTGCTTCACAAGAAAAATTTCTAAGAATATAATGGAATGGCTTTGTGTGACTACAAACAGTAAACTAAAAATAAATGTGACACCATTTCTGGAAAACTGAGGTACACGCATCTATAATTAGAAAAAAAAATCAAAAACCTGGAAACTAACTTGATCACCAGCGTGAAAGCCGAGTAGTTTATCTTTGAATCCCCAAACATATGTATAAAAAAGAGAAAGTGGACAACAAATGCAAATATATATATATATATATATATATATATATGTAAAAATGATTAATTCATCTATGAAGCTGTAATTTTGTGATTGATCTATACATTATCATCGAATATATTGGCATACAAATTTTGTGCTTTATTGGAAATTGGGAAGTTACCAAAAATTAATTATAACCTTTAGACCTAGACAGTAAGCCTTATGACGTATCCGGGATACCTCGATTTTTGGTAGCAATGTAGATGATTGAAATTGCAAAAATAAAATACCAGAGACACATGTTTGGTAATAATAACAATTTCGTAATAATAATTTCAGTTCTAATGGAGATCGGAAAGTTAGCGTAAAATTCATTACAAGACCTAGAAAGTGGGTGTTAAATATACACGTTGTAACTAGACATTGGTAAACCTAGACAGTAAGCCTTATGACGTATCCGGGATACCTCAATTTTTGGTAGCGACGTGCATGAATGAAGACCCAAAATTAAGTTACCAGGGGCACAACTTGGGTAATAACAACTTGCTAATAATAATTTGAGTTCTAATCGAAATCTGGAAATTAGCGATAAATCGATTACAAGCTTTAGACCTAGGAAGTAGGAGTTAAATATAAGCGTTGTGACAGCTCTGGGGTACCTCGATTTTTAGTAGAGATGTGAATGTATGAAGGCGACAAACCAAGATACCAGTGGCACAATTTTGGTAACAATAATAAATATCACATTTTAATCTTTAAAGAAAATGTCATAATAGAATTTTCAAAGTAAACTTGAAAAGACTCGAGAAGATCTGATATGTCAATGGATATGCAATATTCTAAAAATAGGCTTTGGTTAAGCCTAAACACAGATCCGAAATAATATCTCAGTAAAAAAATTTGTAATGTGTGTAAAAATTGTGATTCAGGTCGTGTTTGCAACAAGCAGATAAAATCTCCTAGAACAGTTACAAGCACACACTGTGGAGACTTTACAGCATCTCAACTCGTGATCTTCCTTTTCTTAGATCCTTCCAAAATTATCTGACATATATTCATAATATCTTACTGGTTGGTCTCTCGTTTGCACTTATTTGTTCATGATTTCTCGTTTCTGATGTTCAAAGTTGTATGTAATGTTTTTTAAGTGCTAGGTCCCAATTTAATTAGCCTTCGTAATGCAAATTTTAGCAGCTTTCGTTTTCAAATGACTCTAAAAACTTTAAACCTGTATGACAATTACTTTAACATTTTTATTATATAGAAACTTTATTTCAGTAGATACATTTTGCTGTATATGCCTTTTTTTACACAATTTCTGATTGTGATTCAATGAATTATTTTAAAAAATGGCCTTATCATCTATAAAATGAAAAAAGAAACTTTGTTTATATGGAATTAAGTCTTTTTCATTTATAAACAAAATAGTTGATGTTAAATGGCTGATCTGAAAATATTTAATAAAGTTTTTTTATTTATTAATGTCGAATAAAACACACGCATACATTTTCTCTCAACTCCGAAAACATTAAATATATTTTTTTGGCATTCTTCGAAACTAAGTAGCAGAACGTTTCTCTCGAGTAATTTAATTCGACGTTTAATCTGTAATCGATTGTGCATTCCATTTTATTCCTAAGCAGAACTGAAAGTTCATTAGAAAAATAACAATTTAAACAAAACAGAGAGATATTATAAAAATGAAAACTTTTAAAAGTTTTAGCAAAAATTCAATTTTAGCAAAATTATTTTATTTTATTTATTAACAGGTAGTCGTGTGCTTTGTTTTTTTTAGCAAAATAAGTTATTTTTTTCTTGAAAGCAACAATAAATAATAATCAATAATTTTAGGTTCTCATCATGTAAAATAATTTTCTGTAACTGAAAATATGTAAACATAAAAGATGTTTACATATTTTCAAAACAATTTTGCAGGCAGTTCAATTAATGTTTAAAATGCAATTACTGTTTTTTTTTAAATTTACAATGGCCTTTTTCTCTGAATCGGGTTTTTTAAAACTTTTCTACGGGTATTGGTTTCTAAACCTCTTCCACTACTTTCCAAATTACATCAATCATGGTTTGGTCTCAGAAAACACTTTTTTCAACAGACCAAACACAGAATACGCGCAGGTTTAAAAGTGAAAAGTCAGGGGAATTCGCAAGAGTATGTAAAAGTTTTTCATACAATTCCTGTATCAGTTATCATATTTTCTAGGACGACTTTTCGAGATATGACTTGTAGCTTCGTCTTGAAGTTTCAGTTTAGAAAAGTAACTAGAATAAAGAAATGGGTATTCTTCTATAAATATTGGATTTAAAAAAAATTAGTAAAGAATGATTAATTTATCTATGTAATTTTGTGATTGATCTATATATTATCATCGAATATATTAGTATACGATATTTGTCTTTTATTGGAAAATCGATAAATAGGGAACTTACCGAAAAACTGGATTTAAACTTTAGACCTAGACATTATGTGTTAGGATGTATCCAAGATACCTCGATTTTTGGTAACGATGTGGATGATTCAAAGGTAAAATAACAAAGGCACAGCTTTGGTAATAATAATTTGAGTTTTAATGGAGATCGGAGAGTTAGCTTCATATGACGATTTTGACAATATATTCATTTCAATATGTTACTACTTTTTTCATTGTTCATATCGTACTGTAAAAAAAACTTTATATTTTAATCATAAATCCCTCATTAAACCTTGTTTGCTTTGAAAGATCCAGGTTTGTAAAGTTTTCTTTACGTTTTCAATAATCAGTACACCTTTTTTTCTGTTATTAAAGAAATTAATGTAAATCCATACTTTATCAAAGACCTCAGTGTATTTCTATTTATCTCTTCCTAAATAATTTTCATTCAGGATTCTTCTAAACGTTGTGCAGTGAACCATATGTCTTGGTTACACCTAGTAAATATTAGGTAGTATATATCAGATTTTAAAGCTTTTTAATATCTGTTATTCTGTAATTAAATATAATTGCTACTACAAAATACAGTATATCTCCAGTAATTATTGAGATATTTTAAACACTTAAAAAACACAAAGAGGAGTGCTTGAAGAATTTTACGAATTCTTCATACACTACTCTTTAACTTTTCATTTGCAACATTTCAGTTCCATTTTATAATTCCATGTCTCAAATTCTTTCTATTGTGGCTTATAGAATAAAAGTTAGAATATGTTTCAAAGAGCATAATCTATGCATTCTGCAATAACTTTTATTCTTTTTTTCTTTATATGTATTTTCGGAATGAAGATAAGATCTACTAAGTTTTATCAAAAGAACTGAAATATATTTTATAAATAAAAATAACCGTAAAATGTGTAATAAAAGAGACCTTGGAGAATATTCAGTAAAATTGATAATTAATATCATAATATGCAAGAAAGAGACATTACATTATGACCACCCTGCATGACCACCCTGTCTTTAGTTACCTGGATTCAGGGGTTCGAATCCGTTTGAAAAATCGTTCAAAGGAATCCCAAAAATATCAAACCTTCCAGAAGAAAAATAATTTTCATCTATGAATTAGCGATGTCATTGACGAATGTTTTTGTTGTCTAGTAGCTTTCAAGTACTCTAACTCGAAAAAAAAATATACACAGTTTATTTTAATTTTTTTTCAACTTGTTTTGCGTTGCCACTTGAATATGTAAAACTAAGTTTGTAAATCTAAGGATTCAAATTTAAGAGATAAAATAATTTTCATCTATGAATTAGCGATGTCATTGACGAATGTTTTTGTTGTCTAGTAGCTTTCAAGTACTCTAACTCGAAAAAAAAATATACACAGTTTATTTTATTTTTTTTCCAACTGGCTTTGCATGGCCACTTGAACATGTAAAACTAAGTTTGTAAATCTAAGGATTCAAATTTAAGAGATAAAATAATTTTCATCTATGTATTAGCGATGTCATTGACGAATGTTTTTGTTAACTAGTAGTTTTGAAGTACTATAACTCGAAAATTAAAAAAAAAAAAATACATAGTTTATTTTAATTTTTTTTCAACTTGTTTTGCGTTGCCACTTGAATATGTAAAACTAAGTTTGTAAATCTACGGATGCAAATTTGAGAGATAAAATAATTTTCATCTATGAATACGATGTCATTGACGAATGTTTTTGTTGACTAATAGTTTTCAAGTACTCTAACTCGAAAATTAAAAAAAAAAAAATACATAGTTTATTTTAATTTTTTTTCAACTTGTTTTGCGTTGCCACTTGAACATGTAAAACTAAGTTTGTAAATCTAAGGATTCAAATTTAAGAGATAAAATAATTTTCATCTATGTATTAGCGATGTCATTGACGAATGTTTTTGTTAACTAGTAGTTTTGAAGTACTATAACTCGAAAATTAAAAAAAAAAAAATACATAGTTTATTTTAATTTTTTTTCAACTTGTTTTGCGTTGCCACTTGAATATGTAAAACTAAGTTTGTAAATCTACGGATGCAAATTTGAGAGATAAAATAATTTTCAACTATGTATTAGCATTGCCATTGAGGAAAGTTTTTGTTGACTAGTAGTTTTCAAGTACTCTAACTCGAAAATTTAAAAAAAATACACAGTTTATTTTAATTTTTTTTTCAACTTGTTTTGCGTTGCCACTTGAATATGTAAAACTAAGTTTGTAAATCTACGGATGCAAATTTGAGAGTTTATTCCAGCTTTAAGATTATATCTTAAGACATTATATCTTGTAAAGACAAATTCTTTCTATTGTGGCTTATAGAATAAAAGTTAGAATATATTTTAAAGCGCATAATCTATGCATTCTGCATGAACTTTTATTCTTGGTTTCTTTATATGTA
Source organism: Pardosa pseudoannulata (assembly GCA_032207245.1). NCBI lineage: Eukaryota > Metazoa > Arthropoda > Arachnida > Araneae > Lycosidae > Pardosa > Pardosa pseudoannulata. The sequence goes on along the minus strand of CM063501.1, from coordinate 30,440,349 downwards.
TTTTCGTAATGAAATGAAAAACAGTGAATACAGTGAATTTTTTCTTTTAACAAGTGAAACACTTAAAAGAGTGCTAATCTTTTGAATTAATAGTTTTTTTCTTATTTCGCTCATAGAAACTCTTATACCATGCATTTTACAACTTTTTTAACTTATGAAATAGGAATAATTCCGTTCATAAAGCATAAACATATATTCCTCTATCTGCGATAAAAGAAAAGAAAAGTAGAAAAATAACAGAAATTTCCAAAATACATTTAAAAAAAGTATTAAAAAAACTCCGATCACTGGAAATTACACTACAGCCTTGGAGTACAAAGAAAAAGTTATCAGATCAAACATTAGACAATTATTTACTATTTAATTACACGACCCGGAAATCGTTCTAAAAATACTTAAGAAACTTTTCTATTTCAATAGCACAATCTGACCAGTATAAAAAGGTATTTAATAGTTAACAGTTATAATGTTTTTTTTTTCTATTTGAGATGTAACCAGGAAAGTTTATATTTCTGCAATAAATGTCGTTTCCCCATGTACACCACAGGAGGTTTGTTTCCATTCACTCCAGTTTAAAAGCTGTTAAACTGTATATTTAAATATCTTGTATGGGTAGTAACTTCTCATTTGAACAGAAGAAAAAAAATCAGAAATGCTCTTTACTCATACTAAGTAAAATATATCTTTTTTAGTTACAATTAATGTAAATGTAAAATAAAATTCACTGTAGCATTAAATATAAACAAAAATATGCATGTTTATAATACACGAGTAAGAAAAGTAAAGGAGACTGTTGTTTCAAAACTCAACTATTGTCCTTACTGAGATAATGCACTTTTACAACCTCCGCCACTGTTTTTTCCTTTATTATTCAATAAAGGACCGTATTATGATATCGTATCTTATCTCGTAAAATTCTGTCGCCAAGAAAATAGATTTTCTTTAGTTAATGCCAGTATAAATTTAAAAGAAAGATATATAATTGGTATGTATATATGATGATCCATGGAGCGATTCTTACCATGTATAGATCTTTATTATTGTCTTTATAATAGATTTTCTTTAGTTAATGCCAGTATAAATTTAAAAGAAAGATATATAATTGGTATGCATATATGTTGATCCATGGAGCGATTCTTACCATGTATAGATCTTTATTATTGTCTTTAAAAAATAAGAAAAGGTTTTAACATTTTGTATATCCGCAATCCGTAATTGAAAAATATTTCCTTAAATACTATAATGTACTATAACATACCTTAAATACTATAATATAAATAAAAATAATTAAAATACTTTTTAACCGTCAAATTAACATGTAGCGGAAAAAATATAATGGAAACATTACAACATTCTTTACACCTGTGAAATAGACACATTTTTTGCTGCACTCCAGGTAACAACAAGCGGTTGATATGTTAAAAATTTATCCTTCGTCACACCATAGTCTAGCCGGGTTCTACGCAGTGTTATTTTCTGGAATAATGTGAAGAGATGAGGTGATTCTTTTAACAACTGGAACTTAAGAGATGAGGAGATTCTTTTAACAACTGAAACTTAAGAGATGAGGAGATTCTTTTAACAACTGAAACTTAAGAGATGAGGTGATTCTTTTAACAACTGAAACTTAAGAGGTCATTCATTTAACAATTGAAAATTAAGAGATGAGGAGATTCTTTTAACAACT